>LR738714.1:213333731-213354063 GCA_902687465.1 Secale cereale
TGGGCTATTGTTGCAAAAATCCCACAACTTACCTCATGGCCGTTAGATGCAGATCTAATGGTCAGAAAAGATGGATGGCAGACACACCACCATCACCAACTAAGTCTTTTATAGGAGTATATATATATATATTTCTCACACTGTTTTGATGAGGTGTGGGTGGGATGTGGTTGCTTTCAAGATAATAAGGGGTTTTCTGCAAATTGGAGCAGAGAAGTGGGCTATTGTTGCAAAAATGCCACAACTTACCTCACAGCCGTTAGATGCAGATCTAATGGACAGAAATGACGGATGGAAGACACACCAACTGTCGTGGTTCTAAGTCTGACAGTACGAGTAGGGGAACGAATGGGGAGGCAAGGCCCTAGCTATGGTGGAGTTGTACACAAGGTGTTTACGAGTTCAGGCCCTTCTTGGAGGAAGTAACAGCCCTACGTCTCGGTGCCCAGAGGCGGTCGACTGGTATGTGTATATGTGAGTTACAAAGATGCGAACCCCTGTACCTTAGGAGGGGGTGGCTTATATAGTGCACCAGGACCCCAGCCATGCTCCACGTTACCAAGGGTTCAATGTACATTAAGGCAGGCGTTACTGATAACGCCTACAGTAAAGAGTAATTAAGACATTTACTACGGCGAGTAAATACCAGACCGTTATTGTCCTAAGGGATCCTTGACCTTCGGGGGTCGAGTGCCTTGGATTGGTCGACTGGAGTAGAGTCTTCCTGTAGGTGATGTCCAGTCGAGTGGGATGTCCTCTTGGGCCATCTCAGTCGACTGTCTTTGTCATCATACGTTTTGTCTTTTGATGTTCTAGGGTTGTGACCTTGGGTGGGATACCTTGGTCGGGCCTGTGACCCTACCCTAGGTCTGTAACCTCGTCAGTAGCCCCCAAATGGATTGAGGCTTGAGCAAGAGAGAGAGTGCTGAGGAAAGCTCCGGTTCTGGCTCGACGCCCCTGGGTTAGTCTACTTCTGAGCTCGCGGACTAGGCTGTTCTCCTCAGTCTTGTCTTGGTCACCTTGATCGATTGTGGAACTGTCGAGTGTGTTGGTTGCTTCTTCCGTCGATTGAACTTTGCGCTAGGCGTCAGGTGCCGTTGGCGTGCGCAGTTTTCGGCGGGGTTGGTTGCTCTTTGGTCGCCGGATTCCACGGGGTTTCGAAATTTGGGGAAGCGCACGGGATGGGACGTGCCACAGCAATCGAACGGATATGCTTGAGACGCCTCGATCCTCGCGCCACCTTTTTCGCCACGTATCGTGTCTGCACCTGTTGCGGGATTTGATAAGATCGCTCGGGGCCACCGGTCAGCCACTCGACCGGGCGCTATAAGTGTGCGCCGAGCCCGAAGCTGGAGCACTGTGCGCCCAATCCTTCTTCTTCCGCCTCCGCCTCTTTGCCGTCCCTCTGCTCCTTCTTGGCTTTCTCCACAGTGACCGCCGGCGCGCGTGCCATGGGCAAGGACAAGAACGCGGCAATGGAGCGTTCAAAGAAGGCGGCGACGGGGAAGAGGAGTCGGTCCGGTCAGAGAGGATCGTCGTCGAGGTCTGGGCTCCCTCCTGGTTGGGTCCAGGGGGATTGGATCCGGTCCA
Source organism: Secale cereale (assembly GCA_902687465.1). Lineage (NCBI taxonomy): Eukaryota > Viridiplantae > Streptophyta > Magnoliopsida > Poales > Poaceae > Secale > Secale cereale. The sequence goes on from LR738714.1 coordinate 213,335,322, forward strand.
CCGTCGCGGTGGAGGATCTGGAGGAGCTGGAGGAGGAGGGACTGATTGCCCGCGGCTCCTGGCGGGTGCCGGAGGGCGAACTCGAGCCTCGGCTGCGGGAGGGCGAGTGCGTCCTCCTCGCGACCCACGTCGACTGAGGTTTCTCCATGCCTCTGCATCCCTTTTTTCGTGCTTTCTTGATTTTCTTCGGCGCCCAGCTGCATTACTTCATGCCCAATTCCATCGCTTTCCTTTCCGCGTTCGTTTCCATGTGTGAGAACTTCCTCGGCTGCTGGCCGAACTGGGGCTTGTTCAAGCATAGCTTTACCTGCCGCTCGCAAACCATCAGGAAGGCGAATCCGAGCGACGATAAGACGCACGTCCTCCAGGCGTGCGGCGGGCTCGGAATCCAACTTAGGAATAGGAGCGCCTTTCCCCCCATAATCTTTCCGGAGTCGATTCGGGGCTAGCAGTCGACTTGGTTCTACTATAAGGATAGTCCGACCCCAGGTCAGTCGACTGGTCTTCCCCCTTTCTCTCTTGGTCGAGCCAGCCAGCCTCCTTTAATGATAGTGGGTAAGGCCGAGAGGGCCGAAGTGAACATGTTGGTGGAGCGGGTCGTCCAGTTGGTCCGCGAGGGTGTAACAGGGATGGATCTGTTTGAGGTGTACCTCATGCGGTGGATCTAGCCGCTCCAGGCTCGGGACCACCCGATGTGGTTGTACTCTGGCACCGACGACTCATCGCAAGTCCACCCGGAGGCGGCCGACGTGAAGTACGTGGCGCAGTGCCTGAAGTGCATCACGGGGAACAAAGACAATCCCAGGGGGTCTGGGAGGATCCTCCCATTCGACGCTGACCATCTGCCCGATAAGGTTCGTCTTCGGCTCCCGAGTGATGTTTCTGTCATTGGCTTGTAATTTGTCTTGACGGATCCGACTGATATTTGGTTAATCTTCCCTTTTTGCAGATCTATACTGAGATGTACTCGCTGCCCAACGGGGATTTGGTCCAGGAGGGCGAGGAGGGCGTGGGCGACGCCACCGAGTGGAAGTCGGAGGAGGAGACCGAGGAGGAGAGTGAGGACTACAGCAGCGGGGAGGAAGTCGAGTCACCTCCCCGTGATGAGAGGCGGTCCAAGGGGAAGCACGACCCAGGGGCTGCGCGCCCTCAGACAGGTCCCTCAGGCTCCCAAACGCCCAAGCGCGCTCGCACGGCCACTCCTGACCCCTCTGAGAAGGTGCCCAAGCACCCCAAGGTTACCACCACCAAGCCCCGGAAGGCCCTGCCCAGGATAAGGTGGATGTTCCCATCGCCTCCACGTAAGTATCATTCGGTTTTGTTTCTTTCTGTCTATTGGAGATCGACCGTGTCTTCCGTCGACTCATCTTCAAGGGGTTTCTTCAGCGCTGCTGCTTCCAAGACCTCAATGGACATTGACAAGGGCCGGAATGACGAGGAGACCGCAGATGCCGAGTTACAGATCGTGTCTTGTTTTTCCGTCGGTTAGGGGTGACGGTTGACTGAACTTCGCTATTGTTTGTATTGAAGTGTCGCGCCACGTCATACAGCTCCCAGATGACGATGATGATGTTGATGAAGAGCGCTTGGGAGGAGTCGACGACGCACAGGGAAGAAAGGCCGGCAACAAGAAGACGCGGCCCGAGCCACGGTCTCCTTTGCCGACCCCGTGTCAACCGTACGTCCCACTTCATTAGCTGGAGGGGCCGTCGACCCGGTGCTTGTCCCAGCTGTCGACCCAGCGCCTGCTCCAGTCGTCGACCCAGCGCCCGCTCCAGCCGTCGACCCAGCGCCTGCTCCGTCGTCCGTTCTCTTCTCCTCCTACCGCCTCCCGGAGGATCCTGTGGGAGCGGCTCAAGAAGCCGTTCGCCAGGCGGGGTTGATGATGGAGAAGATGAAGGCGACGTACGAGGCCAGCATGGCTGCTTACGACGCTAGTTCTGCTCTTCGGGCCAACGTCCAGGTTTGTTTTCTCCACTGGTTGGTTTGCTGCGCTGGAATAGTCTTTGGCTTTGAGAGAATCTGCTGCTTTGTTCGTAAGATGATGTCACACCCACTGGGTGAGGGTCTTGATGTGTTTGCTTTCAACTTCCCTTGAACTTGAGCGAGAGCGATCTTGGTCGAGTGAGAACCGGTGGGGGCACGCTCAGTGCACCCACTGGGTGTAGTCCCCGAGACCGTGGTCGACTGCTGGCGGTCGGCCATGGTCTGACGATAGAACTTTTCTTCCTTGTTGTTCTTTTTTGAGCTCGAGCTAGACTGATCTTGGCCGAGTGAAAACCAATGGGGGCACGCTCAGTGCACCCACTGGGTGTAGTCGCCGAGAATGCGGTTGAGTGTTTGACTCGACTGTTGTCTTAGAATCTTTTTTTGTTGTGTTGATGCAGAAATCTTGCGAGTTTGGGGCCAAATTTGCAGACCATGAGAAGAAGCAAATCCAGCTCAATCTCGACTTGCAGTTGGCTCAGGACCATCTGAAGAAGACGCAGGATGATGCGGCCTGTAACTGATGCCAACCATTTGCCGACTGACTTTTGATAAATATGCCTTGTGTTTCCTCATGTTCATCTGTCCAGTGATGTCTTTGGTAGGTCAACTGAAAGCAGCGTTGGAGCAGAAAGATCTCGACCTGGCAGCGGCACAGCAGGCGGCTCAAGAGAAGGCAGAACTGGCGACGCAGAAGCTGGCTTCTGTAGGCGCGCTCGAGGTGGAGATCATCAGGCTGAGAGGCTCACTCGACGCAGCTAATCAAGTTGGAGCCGTTGTCTATGATGATGCTGTGGGGGACTCCATATCTGAATATCAATTCCCTGATGAAGCTGATGGCGGTGCTCGACTCGAGGTTCTTGATGGGCTTGGCCTCAATCCATTTGGTGAACTTGTTGACTGCCACGAGTAGGTGGGTGAATCCGCTTCTGCCTGTCCTGAAGGGGCCGACCATGTCCAAGCCCCAAACAGCAAAGGGCAAGACTAGCGGAATGGTCTTCAAGGCGGACGCCGGCTTGTGGGACATGTTGGAGTAGAACTGGCAACCTGCGCACTTGTCCACAATATCCTTGGCCATCTCATTGGCGCGGGGCCAGTAGAACCCGGCTCGGTATGCTTTGGCCACTATAGTCTGAGAGGAGGCGTGGTGGCCACAAGTTCCCGAGTGAATTTCATCCAGGATCAGTCGACCTTCCTCTGGAGCGATGCAGCGCTGAGCGATTCCGGTGACGCTTTCTCTATAGAGCTGACCCTGAAAGACAATGAACGCCTTGGATCGGCGGACGATCTGGCGTGCTTCCTCCTCATCTTCCGGGAGTTCTTGCCTGAGCAGATACGATATATATGGCACAGTCCAGTCTGGCGTAATCACTAGGACCTCCATGATCAGGTCGACCACAGCAGGTACTTCGACTTCAGTCAGATCTGACGCGCTGACTGGCTGTGGGGGCTCTTCCGTGAAGGGGTCTTCTTTGATAGAAGGGGTGTGCATATGCTCCAGGAACACATTCTTGGGTATAGACCTCCGAGTCGACCCAATTTTTGCGAGGTCATCGGCCAGCTGATTCTTGGCTCTGGGCACATGATGGAGCTCTAAGCCTTCAAACTTCTTTTCAAGCTTCCGCACCGCACTGTAATAACTGGCCATTGTCGGGCTCCTGACGTCCCATTCCTTCATCACTTGGTTCACCACTAAGTCAGAGTCGCCTTAAACCATCAAGCGACGGACGCCGAGTGAGATGGCCATGCGCAACCCATACAAAAGTGCTTCGTACTCGGATTCATTGTTCGATGAGTCAAAGTGGATCTGAAGGACGTAACTGAGCTTGTCGCCCCTGGGGGAAACCAAGACCACGCCTGCGCCGGATCTGTTCAGCATCTTGGATCCATCGAAGAACATAGTCCAGTGGTCCGACTGAACTTGAGTCAGTAGCTCTTGTTCTATCCACTCGGCCACAAAATCTGCTATAGCCTGAGACTTGATGGCTTTCTTCGCTTCAAACTTGATATCTAATGGAAGAAGTTCAATCGCCCATTTTGTCACTCGACCGCTTGCGTCTCGGTTGTTCAGGATCTCTGACAGCGGGGCGTCGCTGACGACTGAGATTGTATGGTCCGAAAACTAATGGGCAACCTTTTTTGCAGTCAAGTAAATCCCCTACACAAGCTTTTGGTAATGTGGATACCTTTGCTTGGAGGGAGTCAAAACTTCGGATATGTAATAGACCAGGCATTGGACCTTGTATGCCTTGCCCTCTTCTTCCCGCTCGACCGTGAGTATAGTACTGACAACTTGTCCGGTGGCTGCAATGTACAGCAGAAGAGGCTCTCCGCTGACTGGGGCAGCGAGCACCGGCTGGGTCGACAGCAGGGCTTTGAGCTCTTCAAACGCCGCTTCGGCTTCGGAATTCCACTCGAACTTGTCGGATTTCTTCATGAGTTAGTAGAGGGGCAGTGCCTTCTCACCAAGACGAGAAATGAATCAACTCAATGTGGCCAGGCAACCAGTAAGCTTCTGGACGTCGTGTATATGCTCGGGGCGTTTCATTCGGAGGATGGTGCTGACCTTCTCTGGGTTGGCGTCGATTCCCCGTTCGGAAACGAGAAAACCGAGCAACTTGCCGCCAGGAACTCCAAATGTACACTTTTATGGATTGAGCTTGATATCATAGCTTCTTAGGTTTGCGAATGTCTCAGGGAGGTCGGTCAGCAGGTCGGAACCTTTCCGTGAATTGACCACAATGTCATCCTTGTATGCCTCGACATTCCGACTGATTCGCTTTATTAAGCACTTCTGGATCATGCGCATGAAGGTAGCGCCGGCATTTTTGAGACCGAAAGGCATGGTGACATAACAGAAACACCCGAAGGGGGTGATGAAAGCTGTCTTGATTTCGTCGGGTCTGAACAGACGGATCTGATGGTACCCGGAATACGCGTCCAGAAAGGACAAACGTTCGCATCTCGAAGTTGAGTCAACTATCCGATCGATGCGGGGAAGAGGAAAATGATCCTTCGGGCAGGCCCGATTGATGTCCTTGAAATCGATGCACATGCGGAGAGACTTGTCCTTCTTGGGGACCATGACGACATTGGCGAGCCACTCGGAGTGGTAAATCTCGCGGATAAACTCAGCTGCCAGGAGCCGAGCCACTTCCTCGCCAATTGCCTTTCGCTTCTCCGCAGCGGACCGACGGAGATGTTCCTTCACAGGTTTTACCTTCGGGTCGACTCGCAAATGGTGCTCGGCCAGTCCCCTAGGTACACCCGGCATGTCTGATGGTTTCCAAGCGAAGATGTCCCAGTTCTCACGGAGGAACTAGACGAGCGCTTCTTCCTATTTGCTGTCGAGTGTAGTGGAAATGTGGGTCGGTGCTGCGATGGGGTTGGTGGGGTGGATGTGCACGGGTTTTGTGTCCCCGGCCGACTGGAAGGCTGACTCGGAAGCCGGCTTCTTCGCCCTCAGCAGATCACTCGGATCCACGCTCTTTTGGTACTCCTCCATCTCTACTGCTGCCATTTGCTCGTCGGTGATCTTCGAGCCTTTCTGGAAGCACTCTTCCACTTTCTGAAGGTTCACAGTGACGGTTATAACGCCGTTGGGTCCCGGAATCTTCAGCTTGAGGTAAATTTAACATGGTCGAGCCATGAACCTGGTGTAGGCGGGCCTACCCAGGATGGCGTGATAAGCGCTGTTGAAGTCCACCACTTCGAACGTCAGCTACTCTTTGCGATAATTCTTCGATTCACCAAAGACCACGTCGAGTGTGATCTGGCCAAGTGAGTCGGCTTTCTTCCCCGGGATTACCCCGTGGAACCTCATGTTACTTTCTCTCAGCTTGGACATCGGAATGCCCATATCCCAGAGGGTTGCTGCATACAAGATGTTCAAGCCACTGCCCCCATCCATCAGGACTCTGGTCAGATGCGTGCCCTCGATCACTGGGTCGACCACCAGTGCCTGCCACCCGAGGGTGGCAATGTGTGCTGGGTGATCGGACTGGTCGAATGTGATGGGGGTCTTGGACCATTTCAAAAATGTGAGGGTCGCCGGGGCAACCATATTTACTTCTCTATTGATGATTTTCAGTCGACTTTTGCTCTCGACGTCCGCGAAGATCACCAAAGTGGAGTTGATCCGGGGGTATCCTCCGTCCCCTTCCTTGTCTTCGGACTCTTCTGATTCTTTCCCCTTCTCAGTCGACTGATCTTTCTGGAAGTTCTGAATCAGGAGCCGACACTGTCGAGTGGTGTGCTTGGGATATACCAAGTTTCCCTCTTCATCTTTCTTCGTGTGTATGGGGCACGGCTGGTCGAGCAAATCATCTCCAGCTTGATCCTTCCCTTTCTTGGGGGCCCGGGAACCTTTCGGCTTTCCGTTGCCCTTTCCCTGATTGACAACTGCAACCTCCCCCTGAGTAGCTGGCTCGGCCTTGCGCTTGTTCTTCCGATTGGAATTCTGATCATCCTGGCCGACTGATTTCTTGCCGCTGTGGGGCCGATCGGCCTCCTCACCGTTGGCGTACCGACTGTCAATCTCCATCATCCGCGATAGGGACATATCACCTGTTCGACCAAACTTCAGATTCAGCTCTCGGTTACGCACGCCTTCCTTGAAAGCGCAAACCGCCTGGTGCTCAGACACATTCTCCACCGTGTGATGCAAGCTGGTCCATCGCTGGATGTAATCTCTCAAAGTTTCATTCGACTTCTGTGCGCAGTGCTGAAGCTCTGTGAGTCCAGCAGCCCGCTTTCAGGTGCCTTCGCAGGGCCGAATGAACACTCGCGCGAGCTCTTCCCAACTATAAATACTCCTGGGGGCCAACTGATTGAGCCACGCCCAAGCAGATCCGCCCAGCATCAGAGGAAGGTGCTTCATGGCCACGTCGTCGATGCCGCCTCCGATCTGTACAGCCACTCGGTAGTCTTTTAGCCAGGTGTCTGGTTTCGACTCACCGGTGAACTTGCTTACCCCCGCCGCTAACCTGAAGTTCCGGGGGATCTCTGCGGCTCTGATAGCACTAAAGAAACACTCGGGTCCAGAGACAGGTGCTCGGCTGCCACTCGGTTGATCTCTGCCTTGCTCTTCTCTGAATGCCCTGTTCCGGTCGACCCATCCCTGCACAAGGATAGACCTTGCATCGAAACCTGGCCTCCGGGGATCTGGGGGAATCCTCCGCTCATCATCGCGTAGGCGCCTGCCCTCGTGCCGCTGGGGCGAGTACGATCCGCTTCCCGGAGGAGGCGTAGGCACTCGACTGCGGTCATGATGTCCGTGTCGACGGTCGTGTTGCTCATCATTCTGACCCAGATGCCGGTCTTGCCGCGGGCGACGTTCCTCATGCCTCGGGGGCGATCTTGGACTGTGGGCCGACCATACGGTGTCTGCAGCCACCGATCTGCTGTGAACCTTGTTGCGCGAGTGAGAAATAGCCGCGTTTTGCTCTTCAGCCGTTCGGAGCAAAGCTCAGATCTGCTAAAGGCCTCTCCTAGCCTCCGACTGAGAGGGTTGAATTGACTCCGCGATGTGAGCCGCGGCATTGAGGTTCTGGACTGGCGTGCGGAACACCTGAGTCTCGCGCTGGCGCGATTGCCGCGGTCGTCGACTGGACTCGGGGACCAGTCGGCGAGCCTGTTCGTCGAGTTTGCGTTGGATATTTTCCAAGCGCGCGCGCTCGGCCACGGTGGCCAAGCGTGTGGCTTCGAGGGCCAGAGCCTCCGGAGAATCCCCCACGATGGGAGTGAAGAGTGCATCTTCGTTGCGGCGACAAAGCTCAGCCCTTTGCTCGGAGTTGAGGGGTTGAGGAATGTAACAGTCATTGTCGTGTGATCGGCCGCCGCCGCTGCCGCCATCTCCACCTCGAGGAAAACCCGGCGGGCTGCGGCGCGAATCGACCATGAGGATTTCCGCTGCGGGATCGCTGCTCCCGCACTCGGAAACAGAATCCACGAGCTCGGTCGACTGATCGGCCGGCCCGTAGAGGTAACCGTCGGGCTCAATGGCCGCGACTTGAGCGGTGGCCGTTTGACGGGCCACCGCGTGTTTCACCCACCGCTGGAGCCGTGAGCGAGCGGATTGCTTGCGGCGGCGGCCGGCGGGGATGGGGGACGATGTAGGGATCGATGAATATTGAGTCGATGGCTGCCGAAGGAGGACGCCGCAGGCGCTGGCGCGGAAGTGCGCAGCCCCCCGGGTGGGCAGAGCCTCGACGTCAAGAGGGGACTCCTAGAGCCACGCGGAGTCGTCGGCGATGAAAACGAGCCCGCCGAGTCGGATCTCGCGGCCCAACGCTAAACCACCGCCTGACACCATGATGAAAGAGGTTGGAGAAGAAGTTGCAACCTCACCAGATGTCACTAAGACGCCTTGCCCCACGGTGGGCGCCAACTGTCGTGGTTCTAAGTCTGACAATACGCGTAGGGGGTACGAATGGGGAGGCAAGGCCCTAGCTATGGTGGAGTTGTACACAAGGTGTTTACGAGTTCAGGCCCTTCTCGGAGGATGTAACAGCCCTACGTCTCGGTGCCCGGAGGCGGTCGACTGGTATGTGTATATGTGAGTTACAAAGATGCGGACCCCTGTACCGGAGGAGGGGGTGGCTTATATAGTGTGCCAGGACCCCAGCCATGCTCCACGTTACCAAGGGTTCAATGTACATTAAGGCAGGCGTTACTAGTAACGCCTACAGTAAAGAGTAATTAAGGCATTTACTACGGCGAGTAAATACTAGACCGTTATTGTCCTAAGGGATCCTTGACCTTCAGGGGTCGAGTGCCTTGGATTGGTCGAGTGGAGTTGAGTCGTCTTGTAGGTGATGTCCAGTCGAGTGGGATGTCCTCTTGGGCCGTCTCAGTCGACTGTCTTTGTCATCATAAGTTTTGTCTTTTGATCTTCTAGGGTAGTGACCTTGGGTGGGATACCTTGGTCGGGCCTGTGACCCTACCCTAGGTCTGTAACCTCGTCACCACCATCACCAACTGAGTCTTTTATAGGAGTAGGAGTAGAGAAACACGTATAAATTGTAACATTTTGGTTCTGCTCCTTAGCACGATCGATAGGTAGAAATAACAATTGAAAGCGCTAGGGCGGGGCTATTTCCGCCAGATAAGCAGGGTACGTAGTAGCTAGGTTGGCGCATCGTCGATTTGCTCACACGCGGTCCGACATGTTCTAGTGTTTCTAGCAAGATGCCCACGCGTTGCACGAAGTTGATGGAAAAGGTAAGCACAACTTATAAATTGACGGTGGAGTACTAGTTAAAGTGATGCATATAATTAAGCAAAGGGATCGCACATGTCGGTATTGACTGGAACGAGAATGCAACAGCACAATAAGAATTAAGGCCGCAATGATGATGTTATCGCAGTGGTGGTTACAGAAGGCAAGAAGAAAGATGCATCCACCAATGTACGACCTCCTCCTCCTCAACTTAGTGCACCGGGTCACCGACCGGCGGCTAAGGAGCGGCGGCTTTTGTGGCGAGGTCGAGGTGCTTCTCAGCAAGGGCATCCAAGGCTTCCAGCCGGTTGAGGAAGGCCAACGTCGTAGCGTCCTCACTGGCCTTGTAGATACCTATGTACACGATTTGCTCATACATGTGGATGTGTAGGTCGATGATTTCTTGCAGGGCGAGGTGCCTCGCGGCGAGCACGACCTCCAGGTGGACATTCTTCGGGGCGTCGGCGGGCAGTCGCAGGGCCACCAGTGCTTCAACGAGGTTCCGGCCATGGAGGCTGATTAGGGTGGCAGGCAATGAGGAGCTCGGACGCGCGGGATGGAGGAGTACGACGATGTCGTCCGCAACCTTCTTGAGGACGGTGAACTTGTTGGTGGTGGCAACGATCATCTGGTCCAACTAAGAGTCATAGTTGGCGTCGACGGCGGCCATCCACCAGCCGGTCTCCAACACCGTCTGGAGACGATCCCCGGCGCCATGCCGCAAATCGACGTTATGGACCATCTGGCACAGCCGCTGGCCGCTCGCGTGCATAGCCACCATTGGTCTGGAGTGAGCTCTTTTGCGCTTAGTGTAGGTGCTTAGGCAAATGCTTAGGTGCGTACGATGTGGTAGATGCATTGGAATGGAGGGGCGCCTTTATATGAGGGCAAACTGCGTTGCATTCACATCGTGCAGCCTCTTTTCCCGGTCCTCCTCCCATTACTTCCCTCATGCATAAATTGAAGGAGGATGCATTGATCGTTCAACATTTCGGGAACAGCTACTCCCTCCCTCGTCTGCATTAAAGTCGTACAGGGAACTGCGCTGCCCCCTGTCAAATCGAATAGTACTGCGCCGCCCGCTGCACGCCCAGCTGAACAAGCCTCCTCGCCTCCATCAAACCCCTCCGTTAAAACCGCATGCAAACCGAGAAACCTACTCCGGCCACACGTCCGTTCCTGAGCGGGTTGGAATTAAACGCAACACCGGCCGAGCTCCTCCCGTCCGCCCTCAGTTTAAGAGCAAGTATAAGGCACTATTCGGGGCGAAGGAATTTTACGAGAATTGTGGTGGTTTCCTTTCCTTCGGTATTTTTTTATTTAGGAGCGTTCGGTACAAAGGAAACAACCCAGCCGATTTCAAAGGAAATGCTTCTTAACCTGAGCTTTTCACGGGAACTAAAACATCTGTCGGAAGCTCTTTTTTGCGTAGGCCCGAGGCAAACTGGCCCAGTGCAGGAGCACTGGATTTGACATGTCTGGCTCCAGAAGTGGCGTACACCTGGTTTACATGGACCATGCATGGACCTGTGTTGTTAAAACGGTGGTGCTGTATGTGGTCTATGTTCACATGTAACAACAATTCACCCAGTCGCATGCATGGCAGGTTGCCCTTGATTTTTTTAAACCAGCCATAAGTGCATTCTATCTCATGTACAGCTAGCATAGCTTCCTACCTTCCGAGCACAACTAGTTAGAAAAATTCCTCCAATTTCAAGCCTATAGGTTTTGACTTTGTCCTCCACCCTGTTCCTACAGGGCCTAATAGGGTGATGTAAGCAGGTTGTAAGGATTTAAATATTGTATTATTGCTTAGTTGGAAGAGAGAGAAGAGGAGAGAGAGGGGAAGCCGGACGTAGACTTATAGCCGGCTGTAGCACGAGGTCCAAGAAGCTTTGTGAGAGTGGAAGGTGGGCCATATGTTGACAAAGTAGTACTTTCTTATAGCCAACTATTATGTGTTAGCTATTACATTGGCTGTAAATGACATGGCAACATGTATAGCCAGCAGCTGGCTATATTATTAACCATGCTTTAAACGAGGCCAGACGCCGGCCAAGCTCCTACCATCCGCCCTCAATTTACACGAGGCCAGCAGACAGAGGGCAAGAATCGCATCCCTCTGCCGCTCCCCCATCTCCTCCTTCACCATTTTCTCCACTCTTCCGATGGCTTTTGAGGAGTCGTTCTCCGGCATATTACCCGGCTGGGTGGCCCGTCGAGCCCTCCGGATACGGGCGAGGCCGCCCGGTGCTTTACCAACCTTGCTTGGCCCGACGGAGCTAGTTGCCGCCCCAAGCAGGCGCATAGTTCAACAACTCGCCGCTCCAGTTCAGCTCGATGAGGAGTGGCGAGTTGCTCCACGCTGGTACGGGTGTCGTCGCTGCCGCATCATACCACGCCACCAGTGTCTGCGGTGTCGCACCTCCCGTGTCTATGGGCGCGCCTCCCATGCCTGCGGCACCGCCATGCAGGCAGAGACAGAAGCCGGGTGCGTGGAGAGCGACGAGTCGGTGGCCAGCTTCTCCGTCTCTGCAGCCATCATCGTGGAGAAGTAGAACACGGGAGGCCGCCGGCACTTGGGTCCCATGAAGGCCACTGTCGAGGCGACGACTGCACATTCAGGTGGTTTCTTTGCTTCTTCGTCTCTTCCGAGGACCTTCGTCGACTCCGCAAAGTGTCTGTCCGACATGAGGAAGACAAAGGGATCCGCGGGCGGCCATTTAGATTGTGTACTCCCTCTCAATTTAGATTATGTACTTCCTCTCCAGCTGACGGAGGGAGTATTAATTATACCTACAGAGCTGGATTGGCACCGCTTAGTTCATGTAAATGTAATGAAATCCATCATGTTTATATGAAGATCCGGCTTTTTTATACGAAACCCTTCATGCTTATATGAAATCAGTCTGTGTTTGCACGAATTTAATCTTGTTGGTTAGAGTTGTGAAAATGAATGCCGCTGGCGTTTGATGTCATCCTCCGCGGAAGGAAGCGGGGGGAAATTTGCATGTACAGTCTAATTGAGTGTATGATTGTCCCTCTATAAAAAGTTAATTGCATGTACAGTGTACACGTGACTTGCAGGGTGGCTATAGCTTCGTACAGAAAGTTAAAAAGAAACAAGTCCATCCTTAACTTGTATTCTAAATACTCTGTGGGTTCCACTGTCAGTACAGTAGCGAAAGAAGTATATATTAAATAAGTAATATATAATATAAAAATATAAAGTTAAGGACAAAATTCGAAATCATGTCATCGCGTTGCGAGCATCCGGCGCTAACCAGTCCAACACATTTTTGTTGTAGACCATTATATCTCCATGTCTACTCTTATACTCCATCCGTTCCTAAATATTTTTCTTTTTCAGATTTCAAATGGACTACCACATATGGATGTGTATGTAGACATATTTTAGAGTGTAGATTCACTCATTTTTCTCCACATGTAGTCACTTGCTGAAATCTCTAAAAAGACAAATATTTAGGAACGGAGGGAGTAGAAAACAGAGTTGGTGATGATGGTGTTCGTGCCATCCTGCAGTATAGGCTGTCGGATTTATATCTAATGGATAGGAAGAAAACTATGGCAATTTTGCAAAAATATTGTTGGGGAACGTAGTATTTCAAAAAAAAATCTACGATCACGCAAGATCTATCTACCAGATGCATAGCAACGAGAGGGAAGAGTGTGTCTACGTACCCTCATAGACCGAAAATGGAAGCGTCTAGTGACGCGGTTGATGTAGTCGAACTTCTTCGCGATCCAACCGATCAAGCACCGAACGTACGACACCTTCGCGTTGCGTTTCTGTGGAGGGGGGCAACGCACACGGTGGAACAATGTTTCTTCTGTGTCTTTGGGTGCCCCCTGCCCCGTATATAAAGGAGCAAGGGGGGAGGTGCGGCCAGGCTTGGGGCGCGCCAAGGGAGTAGGAATCCTACTCCAAGTAGGAATAGGAATCCCCTTTCCTATTCCTACTTGGAGTACGAAAGGAAGGGGGAGAGAAGAAGGAAGAAGAGGGGCGCCTTCCCCCCCTTTCCTAGTCCAACTAGGATTCCTAGGGGGAGGGTGCGGCCAGCCCTATGGGCTGCCTCTCTCTTTCCCTCTACTATGGCCCATACTCCCTCGGGGAGAGGGGGGGTTCCGGTAACCCCCTCCGGCGCTCCGGTTAAATCCGAAACTTTTCCGAAACACTTTTGGTGTCCGAATATAGTCGTCCAATATATCAATCTTTACGTCTCGGACATTTTGAGACTCCTAGTCATGTATGTGATATCATCCGGGACTCCGAACTACCTTCGGTACATCAAAACTCATAAACTCATAATACCGATCGTCATCAAACGTTAAGCGTGCGGACCCTATGGGTTCGAGAACTATGTAGACATGACCGAGACTCATCTCTGGTCAATAACCTATAGCGGAACCTAGATGCTCATATTGGCTCCTACATATTCTATGAAGATCTTTATCGGTCAAACTGCATAACAACATACGTTGTTCCTTTTGTCATCGGTGTGTTACTTGCCCGAGATTCGATCGTCGGTATCTCAATACCTAGTTCAATCTCGTTACCGGCAAGTCTCTTTACTCGTTCCATAATACATCATTCTGTGTCTAACTCATTAGTCATTTTCTTGCAAGGCTTATTATGATGTGTATTACTGAGAGGTCCCAGAGATACCTCTCCCACACTCAGAGTGACAAATCCTATTCTTGATATATGCAAACACCACGAACACCTTCGCAGACACCTGTAGAGCATCTTTATAATCACCCAGTTACGTTGTGATGTTTGATAGCACACAAGGTGTTCCTCCGGTATATGGGAGTTGCATAATCTCATAGTCATAGGAACATGTATAAGTCATGAAGAAAGCAATAGCAGTAAAACTAAACGATCATAGTGCTAAGCTAACGGATGGGTCTTGTCCATCATATCATTCTCCTAATGATGTGATCTCGTTGATCAAATGACAACTCATGTCTATGGTTAGGAAACATAACCATCTTTGATCAAAAAGCTAGTCTAGTAGAGGCATACGAGGGACATACTATTTTTGTCTATGTATTCACACATGTACTAAGTTTTCGTTTAATACAATTCTAGCATGAATAAAAGACATTTATCATGATATAAGGAAATACAAATAACATCTTTATTATTGCCTCTAGGGCATATTTCCTTAAGTATCCCACTTGAACTAGAGTCAATAATCTAGATTACAAAGTAATGATCCTAACACCCATGGAGTCTTGGTGCTGATCATGTTTTGCCCGTGGAAGAGGCTTAGTCAACGGGTCTGCTACATTCAGATCCGTATGTATCTTGCATATCTCTATGTCTCCCTCCTTGACTAGATCGCGGATGAAATTGAAGCGTCTTTTGATGTGCTTTGTTCTCTTGTGAAACCTGGATTCCTTCGCCAAGCCAATTGCTCCAGTGTTGTCACAAAAGATTTTCATTGGACCCGACGCACTAGGTATCACACCTAGATCGGATATGAACTCCTTCATCCAGACTCCTTCATTTGCTGCTTCCGAAGCAGCTATGTATTCCGCTTCATACGTAGATCCCGCCACGACGCTCTGCTTGGAACTGCACCAACTAACAGCTCCACCGTTTAATAAAAATACATATCCGGTTTGTGACTTAGAGTCATCCGGATCAGTGTCAACGCTTGAATCGACGTAACCGTTTACGACGAGCTCTTTGTCACCTCCATACATGAGAAACATATCCTTTGTCCCTTTCAGGTACTTCGGGATGTTCTTGACCGCTGTCCAGTGATCCACTCCTGGATTACTTCGGTACCTCCCTGCTAGACTTATAGCAAGGCACACATTAGGTCTGGTACACAGCATTGCATACATGATAGATCTTAGGGCTGAGGCATAGGGAATGAATTTCATCTTCTCTATATCATCTGAAGTGGTCGGGCATTGAGTCTTACTCAACTTCACACCTTGTAACACAGGCAAGAACCCTTTCTTTGACTGGTCCATTTTGAACTTCTTCAAAACTTTATCAAGGTATGTGCTTTGTGAAAGTCCAATTAAGTGTCTTGATCTATCTCTATAGATCTTGATGCCTAATATGTAAGCAGCTTCACCAAGGTCCTTCATTGAAAAATTCTTATTCAAGTATCCTTTTATGCTATCCGAAATTCTATATCATTTCCAATCAACAATATGTCATCCACATATAATATCAGAAATGCTACAGAGCTCCCACTCACTTTCTTGTAAATACAGGCTTCTCCAAAAGTATGTATAAAACCATATGCTTTGATAACCTCATCAAAGCGTATATTCCAACTCCGAGATGCTTGCACCAGTCCATAGATGGATCGCTGGAGTTTGCACACTTTGTTAGCACCTTTAGGATCGACAAAACCTTCTGGTTGCATCATATACAACTCTTCTTTGAGATATCCATTCAGGAATGCAGCTTTGACATCCATTTGCCAGATTTCATAATCATAAAATGCGGCAATTGCTAACATGATTCGGACAGACATAAGCATCGCTACGGGTGAGAAAGTCTCATCGTAGTCAACTCCTTGAACTTGTCGAAAACCTTTCGCAACAAGTCGATCTTTGTAAATAGTAACATTACCGTCAGCGTCGGTCTTCTTGAAGATCCATTTATTTTCGATGGCTTGCCGATCATCGGGCAAGCCAACCAAAGTCCATACTTTGTTCTCATACATGGATCCCATCTCAGATTTCATGGCCTCAAGCCATTTTGCGGAATCTGAGCTCATCATCGCTTCCTCATAGTTCTTAGGTTCATCATGGTCTAGTAACATGACTTCCAGAACTGGGTTGCCGTACCACTCTGGTGAGGAACGTACTCTGGCTGATCTACGAAGTTCAGCAGAAACTTGATCTGAAGTTTCATGATCATCATCATTAGCTTCCTCACTAATTGGTGTAGGAATCACTAGAACTAGTTTATGTGATGTACTACTTTCCAATTCGGGAGAAGGTACAATTACCTCATCAAGTTCCACTTTCCTCCCAGTCACTTCTTTCGAGAGAAACTCCTTCTCTAGAAAGGATCCATTGTTAGAAACGAATATCTTGCCTTCGGATCTGTGATAGAAGGTGTACCCAACAGTCTCTTTTGGGTATCCTATGAAGACGCATTACTTTGACTTGGGTTCGAGCTTATCAGGTTTAAGCTTTTTCACATAAGCATCGCAGCCCCAAACTTTAAGAAACGACAACTTTGGTTTCTTGCCAAACCATAGTTCATAAGGTGTCGTCTCAACAGATTTAGATGGTGCCCTATTTAACATGAATGCAGCAGTCTCTAAAGCATAACCCGAAAACGATAGTGGTAAATCGGTAAGAGACATCATAGACCGCACCATATCTAATAAAGTACGGTTACGACATTCGGATACACCATTACACTGTGGTGTTCCGGGTGGCGTGAGTTGTGAAACTATTCCACATTGTTTCAAATGAAGACCAAAATCGTAACTCAAATATTCACCTCCACGATCAGATCTTAAGAACTTTATTTTCTTGTTACGATGATTCTCTACTTCACTCTTAAATTCTTTGAACTTTTCAAATGTTTCAGACTTGTGTTTCATCAAGTAGATATACCCATACCTTCTCAAGTCATCAGTGCAGGTCAGAAAATAACGATACCCGCCGCGAGCTTCAACACTCATCGGTCCACATACATCAGTATCTATGATTTCCAACAAATTTGTTGCTCGCTCCATTGTTCCAGAGAACGGAGTTTTAGTCATCTTGCCCATGACGCATGGTTCGCAAGCACCAAGTGATTCATAATCAAGTGATTCCAAAAGTCCATTACTATGGAGTTTCTTCATGCGCTTTACACCAATATGACCTAAACGGCAGTGCCACAAATAAGTTGCACTGTCATTATTAACCTTGCATCTTTTGGCTTCAATATTATGAGTATGTGTATCACTACAATCGAGATCCAACAAGAATAGACCACTCTTCAAGGGTGCATGACCGTAAAAGATATTATTCATAAAAATAGAACAACCATTATTCTCAGATTTAAATGAATAACCGTCTCGCAACAAACAAGATCCAGATATAATGTTCATGCTTAACGCTGGCACCAAACAACAATTATTCAGGTCTAAAACTAATCCCGAAGGTAGATGTAGAGGTAGCATGTCGACAGCGATCACATCGACTTTGGAACCATTTCCCACGCGCATCGTCACCTCGTCCTTAGCCAATCTTCGTTTAATCTGTAGTCCCTATTTTGAGTTAAAAATATTAGCAACCGAACCGGTATCAAATACCCACGTACTACTACAAGCATTAGTAAGGTACACATCAATAACTTGTCTATCACATATACCTTTGTTCACCTTGCCATCCTTCTTATCCGCCAAATACTTGGGGTAATTCCACTTCCAGTGTCCAGTCCCTTTGCAGTAGAAGCACTCAGTTTCAGGCTTGGCTCCAGACTTGGGTTTCTTTGCGGGAGTAGCTACTGTCTTGCTATTCTTCTTCAAGTTCCCCTTCTTTCCCTTGCCCTTTTTCTTGAAACTACTGGTCTTGTTAACCATCAACACTTGATGCTCCTTTTTGATTTCTACCTCCGCAGCCTTGAGCATAGCGAAGAGCTCGGGAATTGTCTTTTGCATCCCTTGCATATTATAGTTCACCATGAAGTCTTTATAGCTTGGTGGCAGTGATTGAAGAACTCTATCAATAACACTATCCTCGTCAACTTTGCAACCAAGTTGAGTCATATGATTGTAGTACCCAGACATTCTGAGCAAGTGTTCCCTGATAGAACTATTCTCCTCCATCTTGCAGCTATAGAACTTATTGGAGATCTCATATTTCTCAATCCGGGCATTTGCTTGAAATATTAACTTCAACTCCTGGAACATATCATATGCTCCATGACGTTCAAAACGTCGTTGAAGTCCCGGTTCTAAGCCGTAAAGCATGGCACACTCAACTATCGTGTAGTCATCAAACCGCGTCTGCTAGACGTTCAAAGCGTCTACATTAGCGGGAGGGGGCTTGTCACATAGCGGTGCTTCAAGGACATAATTCTTCTGTGCAGCAATGAGGATAATCCTCAACTTACGGACCCATTCCGTGTAATTGCTACCATCATCTTTCAACTTAGCTTTCTCTAGGAATGCATTAAAATTCAAAGGAACGGTAGCACGGGCCATTGATCTACAACAACATAGATATGCAAAAAACTATGAGGACTAAGTTCACGATAAATTAAAGTTCACTTAATAATATTACTTAAAGAACTCCCACTTAGATAGACATCCCTCTAGTGTTATATGGTATGCGGTTCACTCGGATGAACTGTTTGTGTTGAGACAAGAGAACAGAAATGGTTTAATATAAGAAGATGTGTGTGATACGCGGCAAACAGGTCTGTAATAGAAAATGTGTGCGAAGACCGATAATAACACATACGGTTGCTGCTAATAAGACGTGTGTGTTGTGCGACGAGATTGCATACAGAACCACACACACACACACACACACACA
>LR738714.1:213354328-213429523 GCA_902687465.1 Secale cereale
ACACACACACACTTATAATGACATGGTTGCATAACCAAATTAAATATCCACTTACATAGGTGGCTACTACAACCATGGCATTTGCACACACCAAAGTAAACTATTACATGCATAATTACATAGGTGGCTACTACACACATGACATTTCAGCACACCAATAAAGTAAACTATATATTACATGCATGATTAAGTAGCATAAACGATCATCTGATCATCATCTACTTCTTGTGACACTTGCTCTAAATGTGGCTCGATCCGGGCTCGTCGATTTGGTTAACAAGGCACTTCCTCATGACAACGATCCGCCTGTGCATCTCGTAGCATGTGTACATGCTCTTGGCCACGAACCTGAGGCGGGGTTCATCCAGTTGCCGCATCCAGGCCCTGTGCCAGGATACAGGACTTTTTCTCTGGGCATCATGCTTCATCTTTTCGTACCAGGGGTCGAGGATGGCCGATGCGAGTTCAACCAGGGAATCCTTCTTCGTACTGCCCAGACCCTGTAGTGCTCACGGATTTCGCCAAGGTTCTGGAAAGCCAAGCCCGTAACCCTGAGCGCTTTTACATCGTCGGTGGTTTCCACCGTGGCGAACTTGTAGTCGGTGATGTTGACATACCTGTTGAAACAGTCGCAAGGCTCTGTGGCCATGCAATAGTGGTCGAGCAGTTGAACACGCAAGGAAAAACTTTCCACAAGCCAAGCATGCCGACGGACGCGAGAAGAACGCACCACGGTGCCTAACGGTGAGTAGAGCTTGCCGAGGGACGCGAGCAGAGGCCAGCACAGTGATACATGGCGAATAAGACGAACTATGCGAGCGATGTGCATTCATATTTTATTAATTAAATCACAAATATTTTTTTTTTGTTTTAACCATGTGTACGTGTCCTTTCGTCCTCCTCTCACACGTCTTGTCACCCTGCTATCGTAGACGGCTTACAACGCAAGATTGCACAGTGCACGGGGACGTTCTTTTGGCCAAATGGTCGCGCCAATGAATCGTCGGTGAGCCCGTACCCGTGCAACCTCGCAGGTTCCCGCGCAAGCTTCCCGTCCGACTCGGTGAAATCCTCCAAAATCCCAGTGCTTACCGACCTACTATATAAACCCTCACGGCCGGCGAGTCATGTGTCGGATTTTCCCCTCCCTCCCTGTAGCTTATCACGTCTACTTCTCCCACAATCGCTAATGGCACCGGTTCGTCGTCGTTGCTCAGCGACTCCACCGTCATCAGAGGACAGCTCCAGCTGGGAGGCTACACCGCGGCAGCAAGTAATGATAGTAGTAAAAAAGTGCAGCAAGGTAGCCCAGTCCTTTTGAGGCAAAGGACGGGCCAAAACGGTCTCTTATAATAAGCAAAGCGTTCTTGAGGGTACACGGGGATTTCATCTAGTCACTTTCACCATGTTGGCTCGATTCGTGTTCGCTACTTTGATAATTTGATATGTGGGTGGATCCGTGCTTAGGTGTTGTTCTTACTTGAACAAACCACCTGCTTATGATTAACCCTCCCATAAGCATCCCCAACTACAGGAAAAATAATAAGAATAAATTCTAACCATAGCACTAAACTTTTGGATCCAATCGGTCCCTTACGGAATAGCGCATAAACTGGGGTTTAAGCTTCTGTCACTCTCGCAACCCATCATCTAATTACTACTCCACAATGCAATCGCTTAGGCCCAAATATGGTGAAGTGTCATGTAGTCGACGTTCACATGGCACCACTTAGGGAATGACAACATACATACTATGAAAATATCGAACACACATCAAGTTCACATGGTTTCTCCCGTGACCTCAAGAACAAAAGTAACTACTCACAAAAGATAATCATGCTCAAGATCAGAGGGGTATTAAATAGCATAATGTATATGAACAGATAATCTTCCACCAACTAAACAATATAGTAATCAACTACAAGATGTAATCAACACTACTAGTCACCCACAAGCACCAATCTGTAGTTCTGGTAACAAGATTGAACACAAGAGATGAACTAGGGTTTGAGATGAGATGGTGTTGTTGAAGATGTTGATGGAGATAGCCCTCCCCAAGATGGAAGTGTTGTTGGTGATGATGATGACGATGATTTCCCCCTCCAAGAGGGAAGTTCCCCCTGCGGAATTTCTCCGCCGGAGGGCAAAAGTACTCCTTCCCAAGTTCCACCTCGAGACGGCGGCGCTGTGTCCCAAAAGTCCTCTCCTCATTTTTTCTAGGTCAGAATGACTTATATACCAGAAGATGGGCACCGGAGGTGGGCATGGGTGAGCACAACCCACCCGGGCATGCCTAGGCTCCCTGGCGTGCCCAGGTGGGTTGTGCCCACCTGGTGGGCCCCCTCTGGTACTTATTTGCTCCAATAATCCTCAAATATTCCATAAAAATTCTCCATGAAGTTTCAGCTTGTTTGGAGTTGTGCAGAATAGGTGTCCTGACGTAGCTTTTTAAGGTCCAGATTTCCAGCTGCCAGAATTCTCCCTCTTTGTGTGTACCTTGCATATTATGAGAGAAAAGGCATTAGAATTACTCCAAAAAGAAATATTATGCATAAAAACATCATAAATAATTGTAAGAAAACATGATGCAAAATGGACGTATCAGTGGCCCCGGTCGGTGCTTGTGGCGCCCCGGCGAGCGCTCCTGCGGCGGAGATGCGCCGGATCTCGCCGATATCTGGCTCCGGGCGTCCATTCAGGGCGCGGGGCCCCGCATTCGAATGCTACCGCGGCGGAGCATCGTCCGATGGCTGTGGCAGGGGCTAGGACGCCCTGCAGAGGCGACCGCGGTGAGACGAGCCGGTGCGAGCCGGTGCGGCCTTGGCCAGGAGAGGCGTAATCATGGTGAGTGTCCGGCTCAACGGCGTGCATGCGGCGGGAGCAGCGACGGTGACTGCGGACTAGGAGCGTCCAGTGGGTGGAAGCGTGTCGCGGCTCTGGGTCGCGTTCGGCGAGCAAGCACACGGGTGCACGGGCTGGCGGAGGTTGCAACGGCCGGTTGCAGGCGAAGGCCAGAGCAGCCGCGCGATCGCACGGGCACGGCGCAACAGAGACCACCCGACGCAACGGCGTTCTCGGTTGCGGCGGCTCCGGCGACCAATGCGAGCGTGCTCGGTCGGAATCGGGCAAGGTAGGGGGCGACGCTGCGGGGCAAGAGAAGCCTTGTGTGTGCGCGCATTCGAGTCCTAGGAGCGCCAGGAGGGCACTGCGGGGCTCGGGAATGCGTGAAAATGGCCCTAGCCACGACGGCGATGGGCGGGTGACGGTGAGCTTTGGCGCTGGCGTTCGTATCGTCTTTGCGGCGACTGTAGCGACGTGGGGGTGATTGGCTGTGGTGGCGACGATGAACCGGCGCGGCCGGGCTCGACAAGCGGAGGAGAGAGGATGGAGACGACGGGGGAGGCAGGTGGTCCGGTGTGACACCCCGAGACCGATGCCCTAGTTGTCTTCCTCTTATTTGCCGTTGTTGCCATGTCATTTGCTTGCGTGTTGCACTTTTCCATGTCATCATGTGCATTGCATCTGCATAGTTCCGAAACTTGCATCCGTTCGCAGTTGCCGGGTCGCCCAGTCCTCTCCGTTGTCCGTTCTGAACCCAGACACACTCACACGCGCCCGTGGCACCTCCGAAATATTATTTTATAAGTAGTCAAAAATGTTCTTGGAATGGGATGAAAGTTGACGTGCGGTCTTATTATAGTGTAGGTAGACCGCCTGCCAAATTTCATCGCATTCGGAGTCCGTTTAATAGCCCAACAGTTAAACATAGAGCGGCATTGTTGTCGGTTTAATCGTCGGATGTTTCAGTCCCCGAAACGCTGTGTCGGGCTGCACTTCTCTTCGCCCCCTTAGCCCATTCACACCCCTACACAGCCCACTAATCAGCCCACCTAGTCTCCCCTCTGTCCGGAGCCGCACGATCGCGATCGTACGGTCCGAGACGCACCAAAACTCCCCTAAACCTAATCCCTACCCTATATAAACGTCCCCTCCTTCCATTTTTGGACTCCCTTAGTCTCCACCTACCTCCAGCCATCTCCCTCCTCAAATTCCGTGCGTAGCCAGCTACCCGCCGCCACTTGTATCGCCCCCATTGGCTGAGCCGCCGCCTTCGTCCAACCACAAGCCGCCACGTCCCCCCCTGCCCGATCCCACCGCCGCAGCCCGCTCATGCCCGGGCCAGCCCACCCCGGGCCCCGACCGGGTCGAGCGCCCGCGCCCGTGCCGCTGGCTGACAGCGCCTCCGAACTCGCGCATGGCCGCGCCGCCCCTAGCTTCGCCGTCCATCGTCGTCGCTGGATCCGGGACCCTGATACGTCTCCAATGTATCTATAATTTTTGATTGTTCCATGCTATTATATTATCCTTCTAGGATGTTTAATGGGCTTTTATATACACTTTTATATGATTTTTGGGACTAACCTATTAACCCAGAGCCCGGTGCCAGTTTCTGTTTTTCTCTTGTTTTGGGGTTTTACAGAAAAGGAATATCAAACGGAGTCCAATTGACGTGCCAATTTTTGATGATTTTATCTGGACCAAAAGAAGCCCCCGAAGTAAAAGAGTTGGGCCAGGAGAGCCACGGGCTGCCCACGAGAGTGGGGGGCACGCCCTGGGCAGGGAGGCGTGCCCTCCTATCTCGTGGACAGCCCAGAAGCCCCCCTGACGTGGGACCTATGCCAAAAATTCCTATAAATACTGAAACCTTCGGAAATTAACCTAGATCGGGAGTTCCGCCGCCGAAAGCCACTATAGCCACCGAAAACCAATCTAGACCCCGTTCCGGCACCCTGCCGGAGGGGGGAACCCTCACTGGTGGCCGTCTTCATCATCCCGGTGCTCTCCATGACGAGGAGGGACTAGTCCACCCTCGGGGCTGAGGGTATGTACCATTAGCTATGTGTTTGATCTCTCTCTCTCTCTCTCTCGTGTTCTTGAGATGGCGCGATCTTGATGTATCGCGAGCTTTTCTATTCTTGTTGGATCTTATGATGCTTCTCCCCCTCTACTCTCTTGTAATGGATTGAGTTTTCCCTTTGAAGTTATCTTATCGGACTGAGTCTTTAAGGATTTGAGAACACTTGATGTATGTCTTGCACGTGTTTATCTGTGGTGACAATGGGATATCATGTGATCTAATTGATGTATGTTTTGGTGATCAACTTGCGGGTTCCGTGACCTTGGGAATCTATGCATAGGGGTTGGCACACGTTTTCGTCTTGACTTTTCGGTAGAAACTTTGGGGCACTCTTTGAAGTTCTGTGTTGGTTGAATAGATGTTTCTGAGATTGAGTGATGCATATCGTATAATCATGCCCACGGATACTTGAGGTGACAATGGAGTATCTAGGTGACATTAGGGTTTTGGTTGATTTGTGTCTTAAGGTGTTATTCTAGTACGAACTCTATGATAGATTGAACGTTACTACGGACTCTTGAATAGATCGATCAGAAAGAATAACTTTGAGGTGGTTTCGTACCCTACCATAATCTCTTCGTTTGTTCTCCGCTATTAGTTACTTTGGAGTGACTCTTTGTTGCATGTTGAGGGCTAGTAATATGATCCAATTATGTTATCCTTGTTGAGAGAACTTGCACTAGTGAAAGTATGAACCCTAGGCCTTATTTCCTATCATTGCAACACCGTTTATGCTCACGTTTACCACTTGCTACCTTGCTGTTTTTATATTTTCTGTTTACAAAAACCTATATCTACCATCCATATTGCACTTGTATCACCATCTCTTCGCCGACCTAGTGCACCTATACAATTTAGTATTGTATTGGGTGTGTCGGGGACACAAGAGACTCTTTGTTATTTGGTTTCAAGGTTGCTTGAGAGAGACCATCTTCGTCCTACGCCTCCCACGGATTGATAAACCTTAGGTCATCCACTTGAGGGAAATTTGCTACTGTCCTACAAACCGCTTCACTTGGAGGCCCAACAACGTCTACAAGAAGAATGTTGCATAGTAGACATCAGACCCCTGCCCCCGGATCTGTCCGTTCCACCCTCCTCCGACTTCCGCCGCGCCCCTCGGCCTCGCCGGCGTCGTGGCATCGCCGGCCACCGCCGCCCCTGCCTCCCCTCGTGTGTGCACGAGGAGGAGGACGACCCCATCGTCCATGTGGGCCGCCGCCCCATCACCCTGTCTCCTCCCACAAGGCCCAGCCCAGCCAGCCCTGGTAGGCCCTAGGTGAGCGCCGCACTCTACCTGACGCCTTAAGTAACAAATAGCTATCTTGCGCTCGGTTGCCTATAAAACGCCAAAGTCCATGTAAAAGTCATATCATCATGGCATGTTTGACTACTTGTAAATTTGTGCATGTGTAACCATTTTCAGTGTATGATATATCAAAATGTTCATCTCTGAATGCTCTACATGATGGTAGCACTTGCATACATGTCAGAATGCATCTTACCATGTTAATATCTATTGCAACGGTGCTACGTGATATAAACTGCTGGAATTTGTTATAACTTGCTGATTTGTCTTTTTATAGCATTTTGTGTGATTTTCTTGTGAGGATCATGTTAACATATTTTAGGATCACAATCATGTCATCTTTGCAATGGTGTATTCCACTTTTCATGATATGGCTTGTGGTGAGTGCAACAAGCTTGCAAAGTGACCTACACGTTGGTAGTTGTTTTCTCAGACTTAGTCAAAACTGCTAAGTCTGAATCTGTTATATTGCAATGCCATGTTTACTTGATGATACAGTCATATCTATGCATAGTTGGAGATTTACAGTGATCATTTTTTTGAATACCATGTTATGCTCTATCCATCCATTCCCTTGTTTGCAATTATAGCCTGCCTTGGCATGTTGTTTCCTTGCTCTCAACTTGCTTGAAAATATATCTGTCAGCCTGTCAACAGCATGTTCCATTTGGCAAAGCTCATTGTAATCAATCCATGAATCTTATGAAGTTATGCCAATGGAGTTATTGGAAGTATGCCATGCCTACTACATGTCCATGACCTTTGCATGTTTATTAAACTTGCTATGCTTGCTGTTATGTGCCTCCAAAGGCACCATCATAATGTTGTTGTTTTGAATTCCCAGATTTTCACTAAGTC
The DNA here is from genome assembly GCA_902687465.1 of Secale cereale. Taxonomy (NCBI): domain Eukaryota; kingdom Viridiplantae; phylum Streptophyta; class Magnoliopsida; order Poales; family Poaceae; genus Secale; species Secale cereale. Next base: position 213,361,414 of record LR738714.1, read on the forward strand.
TGAGAATCAGCTAATTTCATGTTTGCATCTTCTTTTGATGAATGCCATGAACCTGTTGCTCCTATGTATATGCCATGTGAGATCGATGATATGTACTAGCATGCTATACCTTTTGGTGCCATGTTCTTGCAATGTAGCTTAGTTATTTCTTGTCTCCAACATGTCATCATATTAAGTCTGCTCATGTGTATGCCCAGTTTTTCACTAAGTCTTAATCCATGATATAAAGTTTGTTGCGTTGATCATGTTGGATTAATCTTGATGCCTATGAACCTGAAACTTTATGATATTTGAAGCATGCAATCTGTACTTTGAGTTCATGCCATGTTTGTGCCTATCTTGTACTTGTAGCATGTTATTTTGATACTTGTAAGATGCCTAGTTGTTGTTTTAGACAACTTGTCGTTTAAACTTGTTTCATGTGTATGTGTTGATCTGTTGCTCCGTTTTGAGCGTGCTCTATATGAAACTTGCTTAGTTTTGTGTGTAGATGCATCATGTCATCTTGCATCCATGTTTTGAGTGTTGTTCTTGATGTTTGAATGCATTTTGCATCAATTACATGCTTAACTAGTTTTGCTCATATCTTCGAGGCCGTAGGTCCGAATTAAATGAACTCTATATGTAACTTGGCTAGAATTTCGTGTAGATCATCATGGGGCATGTTAACTTGCTGTTTAACAACTTGAACTTAAGGTTTTTTCAGTTCTGAACCAGTTTCGAAAATTCCATATGAGGACTTACCTGAATTGTTATATGTTGTTTACGGCCTCATTTAAACTTGCCTTGTGGTGTTTTCTTGTTTGCATAATCTCTTGCCATGATTAGTATCATGTAGCCTTGTCATGCATCATACTTGGTTGAGTATCATGTCTTGTTTATACGTGGTGTGTTTACCATGTTGTTTGCTTCTTCTCGTTAGTTCCTGTTTCGTTGCGATCGTGAGGATTCGTTCGACTACGCTTGGTTCGTCTTCGTGGCTTCGTCTTGTTCATTGATTACCCACAAGTATAGGGGATCAATTGTAGCTCTTTTAAATAAGTAAGAGTGTCGAACCCAACGAGGAGTAGAAGGAAATGACAAGTAGTTTTCAGTAAGGTAGTGTGTGCAAGTGCTGAAATTATAAGTAGCGAGTAGTTTGATAGCAAGGTAATTTGTAACGAGCAAGTAACGATAATTATAACAAGTATGCAGCAAGGTAGCCCAATCCTTTTGAGGCAAAGGACATGCCAAAAACGGTCACTTATAGTAGGCAAAGCGTTCTTGAGGGTACACGGGAATTTCATCTAGTCACTTTCATCATGTTGGTTTGATTTGTGTTCGCTACTTTGATAATTTGATATGTGGGTGGACCAGTGCTTAGGTGTTGTTCTTACTTGAACAAACCTCCTACTTATGATTAACCCTCACGCAAGCATCCGCAACTACGAGAAAAGTATTAAGAATAAATTCTAACCATAGCATTAAACTCTAGGATCCAATCGGTCCCTTACGGAATAGTGCATAAACTGGGGTTTAAGTTTCTGTCATTCTCGCAACCCACCATCTATTTACTACTCCACAATGCATTCCCTTAGGCCCAAATATGGTGAAGTGTCATATAGTCAATGTTCACATGTGGTGGAATAACAACATGCATACTATCACAATATCAAACACATATCAAATTCACATGATTACTTGCAACATGATTTCTCTTGTGACCTCAAGAACAAAGGCAACTACTCACAAGTGATGAACATGCTCAAGATCAGAGAGGTAATATATGGCATAATGGATCTGAACATATAATCTTCACCAAATCAACTACAAGACGTAATCAACACTACTAGTCACCCACAAGCACCAATCTATAGTTCCGGTAACCAGATTGAATACAAGAGATGAACTAGTGTTTGAGATGAGATGGTGTTGTTGAATATGTTGATGGAGATTGCCCTCCCCAAGATGGGAGAGTGGTTGGTGATGATGATGATGATGATTTCCCCCTCCGGGAGGGAAGTTCCCCCGGCAGAATCGGTCCACCAGAGGGAAAAAGTGCTCCTGCCCAAGTTCCGCCTCGAGATGGCGGCGCTCTATCCCGAAAGTCCTCTCCTTATTTTTTCTAGGTCAGAATCATTTATATACCAGAAGATGGGCATCATAGGTGGGTCAAGGAGGCCACAACCCACCAGGGTGCGCTGGGGGGCCTAGCGCGCACAGGTGGGTTGTGCCCACCTGGTGGCCCCCTCTGGTGTTTATTGGCTCCAATATTTCTTAAATATTCCATAAAAAATCTACATGAAGTTTCAGCTTGTTTGGAGCTGTGCAGAATAGGTGGCCTGACATAGCTTTTTCAGGTCCAGATTTCCAGCTGACGGAATTCTCCCTCTTGGTGTGTACCTTGCAAATTATGAGAGAAAAGGCATTAGAATTACACCAAAAAGTATTATTATGGATAAAAATATTTTAAATATCATTAAGAAAACATGATGCAAAATGGGCATATCAGCTCCCCCAAGCTTAGACCTTGCTTGTCCTCAAGCGGAAAGAAAAATCGAAAAACATGTCCACATGCTTTGAGAGAGACGTGTCGATAAAAACAAAATACCGACATAGAAGCATCATGTTGATTATTATAACAGCAATAAACTTAAACATAAACTTTTTATCACATAAATTTCATCATACATTCCCCATGAATAAGTAATAGTTCATCACACAATCGAAGTATAAAGCAAAAACTCTATTAGAAACCAACAAACTATGTTCTCAATCAACTTTGCAACTACAATTCATCATATTTTCAGGAAGGGTCACATGTCGGAGCCTTTAGGCAAGTCCGCATACTCAATCATCATATAGTCTTCCATTATTACTAACACTCACCTTGTACACATGAGCAAAACATTTCAAACGAACACAAAGAAAGATAGGGGCTTATATTTTTGCCTCCCAACATACTCACATCAAGCGTGATGTCAACAATAATAGCTCATGCTATCTATATTCAGCTAGACATATGTGCCTAGTTCTTTCCTCACCACATGATGCTTGCCAAAGGAGAAAATAAAAAGGAATAAAAGGAAAACTTTGACTATTTGCATAAAACTAAATACATAAAAGTAAAAGAGAGGCCCTTCGCAAAGGAAAGCAGAGGTTGCCATGTGCTTATTTGTTTGCATGCTCAATCCCTTAATGCAAGAGAACGTCATGTTACATTGCCCCTTAAGATGACAACCTTTATTATGCAGTCTATCTCTTTTATACTTTGTCATCCAAGTTCGTGCAATGCTCAATTTTCTCTTACACTAAATGGTCTCACATATTTAGAAGCAATTTTTATTGCCTTATTGCACCGATGAAAACTTACTTGAAGGATCTTACTCAACCCATGGGTATGTATGGTGGACACTTGAAAAAGATTTGGGTTTAAGGGTTTTTGGATGCACAAATAGTATCTCTACTTAGTGCGGAATTTTTAGCTAGCAAAGATAGGGGACAAGCATCACATGTTGAAGGATCTATGTCAATATGACTTCTATGTGAATATCAACATGCATAAACCATTGCATTGTCTTCCTTGTCCAACTTCAACAATTTTGGCATATAATATTTTGATGAGGGCTCACAATCACAAAAGATTTCTAGGATACTATATTTATATGTGAATGTTCCCTTCCCTTATTAATTTTTTCATGAGTTGCATCACTGACTAATGCTATCCTTGTCAATCTCTCATAAAATTTGCTTACTTATACTTTTCCTTATGTGGTGCTATCACCTACCATAGGGTTAGTATATGATCTTATAAATTTATTTCCTTTCTTTTATTTGCTTTCTTTTTATTGCAACATGAAAGTAAAGAAAGTAAAAACTCTGAACTAAACTTTATTATATAACTTGCACACGATTACAATGATAGATCACTAAGCAAACTCAAGGGAAAATAATCGAACTAACTTTCATTTATTCTAAAGCAAAAGATTGAACTAAGATAAGTAAATGCAAAAAGATAGTGGGGATGATATGATACCAGCACACCTCCCCCAAGCTTGTAGGAAGCCAAGGGGAGTGCCCATACACGATACCCAATTCTCCTTTGGTGGTGAAGAAGGTGATGGTGATGAAGAAACGATCCTATCCATAAGGATCAAGAGATTCTCCAACCGATGGATGACGCTCCGAAGATAGATGATATGCTCTTGATACAGAATATTTTCGCGAGTGAGATACTTATTCTGTACACGAACTGTTTTTAAAGTGCAACTATCCCTGGGTGGTTTTGGTAATTCCTAACAACATATAGCTCATTAAACTAATGCTCTTTCAATATGGTCATTTCAGAAAGTTCAATGATTGGCATAGCATGGACTAGGAATGTGAACCCCTCAAAATGCTAAGGACACATATTGGCTCAAGCTCAAGACTCTACATTTTCTATTTTAGTGATCCAAGATCACATTGAGTCCATAGGAAAGCCAATACTATTAAAACGGGATGAGGTGTTGCTTAATGGGTTTCTTGCTCAAAATTCTTAGTGATATGATCCAAAACCCTCAACGACTTTCTCACATCCACATATGTCCCAAACCAAAAGTCAAACTCGGCCCCACCGAAACTTTCTATCCGGCGCCACCGAGTTCTCTTGACATGCCATTGCCACAAACCCTAGTCACTTCGGTCTCACCGATAGGGATCTCGGTCTCACCGAGATGGGATTGCAAACTCTTTGTTTCCCTTCATAACATTTCGGTCTAACCAAGATGAGCGATTGTCTCACCGAGTTCGTAATGCAAACTCTTTGTTTCCCCTTCGTAACGTTTCGGTCCAACCGAAATGAGCGAATTGGTCCCACCAAGTTTCCCTGACCAACTCTCTGGTTATCTTATTACCAAAATCGGTCCTACCGAGTTTGTGTAATCGGTCTCACTGAGATTACGTTATGCCCTAACCCTAATGAAATCGGTCCTACCGAGTTGATCATATCGGTCCCACCGAAATGCCTAACGGTCACATTATGAACTAAATCGGTCTGACCGATTTCTCTGATTCGGTCCTACCGAGTTTGGTAAATTATGTGTAACGGTTAGATTTTGTGTGGAGGCTATATATACCCCTCCACCCACTCTTCATTCGTGGAGAAAGCCATCAGAACAAGCCTACACTTCCATTACTCATATTCTGAGAGAGAACCACCTACTCATGTGTTGAGACCAAGATATTCCAATCCTATCATATGAATCTTGATCTCTAGACTTCCCCAAGTTGCTTTCCACTCAAATCATCTTTCCATCAAATCCAATCCTATGAAAGAGAGTTGAGTGTTGGGGAGACTATCATTTAAAGCGCAAGAGCAAGGAGTTCATCATCAACACACTGTCTATTACCATTTGGAGAGTGGTGGCTCCTAGATTGGTTAGGTGTCACTTGGGAGCCTCCGTCAAGATTGTGGAGCTGAACCAAGGAGTTTGTACGGGCAAGAAGATTGCCTAATTCGTGAATATCTACCCTAGTGAGGCAAGTCCTTCGTGGGCGATGGCCGTAGTGGGATAGAAAAGGTTGCTTCTTTGTGGACCCTTCATGGGTGCAGCCCTCCGTGGACTCGTGCTGCCGTTACCCTTCATGGGTTGAAGTCTCCAATGTGGATGTATGATAGCACCACCTATCGGAACCACGGCTAAAAAATCTTCGTGTATACATTGCTTTTCTCCCTCAAACTCCTCCTTTTACCTTCATATGCAATTGCTTTACATTCCGCTACTATACTCCTAGAATTGCATGTGTAGGTTGATTGCTTGACTTGTGCATAATTGCTAAAATCTGCCAAGACTTAAAATTGGGAAAAAGCTAGGTTTTTATTTGGTCAAGTAGTCTAATCACCCCTCCTCTAGACATAATTTCAATCCTACAAGTGGTATCAAAGATAAGGTCTCCATTTGCCTTGATTTCCATAGCTTTTGGTTATCACAGCCTTGGTTTCACAACCTAGGAGAGTATGGCGTCTAGCGAGGGAAATTACCACCGTAGAGGTCCTTACTTTGATGATGCTAATTTTGCTAGCTGGAAGCATAAGATTAAAATGCATATTCTTGGACATAACCCCACCGTTTGGGCTATTGTGTGTATTGGTTTGCAAGGTGAATTCTTCGATGGGAAGGAACCAAATCGTGAAGCTACCGCAGAAGAGTTGAATATGTTGCAATACAATGCTCAAGCTTGCGATATCCTCTTCAACGGATTGTGCCCCGATGAATTCAACAAAATAAGCCGTCTTGAGAATGCAAAGGAAATTTGGGATACTTTGATTGATATGCACGAAGGTACCAACTCCATCAAGGAATCCAAGTTGGATGTGCTTCAAAGTCAACTTGATAAGTTCAAGAAGAAGGATGGTGAAGGTGTCGCTCAAATGTACTCTAGGCTTGATCTCATCACAAATGAGATTGCCGGCTTAGGAAGTGAGGAGATGACCGACAAATTCATCATCAAGAAGATCCTAAGAGCCTTGGATGGTAAATATGATATCGTGTGCACATGGATCCAAATGATGCCCAATTACAAAGATCTCAAGCCTACGGAAGTCCTTGGAAGAATTGTTGCTCATGAGATGTCACTTAAGGATAAGGAAGAGCTCCACAACAAGTCAAGTGGTGCTTACAAAGCCTCATGTGAGGCTCCCACATCATCGAGTGAGAAACAAACCTTCAATGAAGAATTGAGCCTAATGATGAAGAACTTCAACAAGTTCTACAAGAGTAGAAGCAAGGAGAGAAGTTCCACGTCAAGGTCCTACAATGACAAAAGATCTTCAAGTCGTGATCGGAATTGCTACAATTGTGGAAGACCAGGACACTACTCCAATGAGCGTACGGCTCCCTACAAAAGAAGAGAACATTCGCCCAAAAGAAGGAGTAGGAGAGAAGATTCACCACCAAGACAGGGAAGGAGTAGAGATGATCGTTATGAACGAAGACCTTCTCGGAGAAGCAAAGATTCGGAAAGGAAGGACAAATCATCAAGGAGCTATACAAGATGAAGACATCAAGCTCATATTGGTGAATTGGTATCCGGTTCCGACTCTGATGACCACTCCGAAAGAAGCTACTACTCCGACTCCGAAGATACTCAAGATGAAGGTGTTGCCGGAATTGCTCTTGTGTCATCCAACTCCTACGACATATTTGACTCACCAAATGAAGGAATTGGAAGATGCTTCATGGCTAAAGGCCCTAAGCTATCACACCCCGAGTATCTTGATTTTAATAGTGATGAAGATGACTTGCTAGGAGATGATGATTTACTTGTTGGTAGCAATAGTGATGAAACCTATGATGAAAACTATGATGAAATTGTTATTAATCATGCTAATCAAGATAAAAAAATGATGATGACAAGGAGAAGATTGAGCATCTAATTAAAGAATTAAACACTCTCAAGTTAGCTCATGAAACTACCTTGGAAGACCATCGAGAACTTTTACAGACTCATGAGAAGTTACGCTTTGAAAATCTCAACCTTGAGCAAGAGCATGAGTTCTTAAAAGCAATCAATGATGATCTTCGCAAGAAAATTTCTTCTTACATTGCCAAACGGTTACTCTTGTCTACTTACATGCCACAAGTTAAATCTAGCAACAAGAACAAGAAAGATTCTTCAACTAGTAGTACCAATAATCATGCTAAATCAAATATTGTTGCTTCTAGTAGTACTCTTAATTCCACTAATGATTGTCCTAGCCAAGTTACACTTGAGCAAGAAAATAGCCTATTGAAGGGAATTATAGAGAAAGGTGTTTACAAGTGCCTTGTCGAAAGTAAGCAATTTGAGGAGATTGTACGCAAGCAAGGAAGACACCGGAAGAATCAAGGTGTTGGTTTTGAACGGAAGTTCAATGCCAATGGAGTTGAGTGGGAAGAAGATCAATACTCCAAGACGAAGTTTTTTCCTCAACAAGAGAAGTATGATCCTACTTCTTTCCAAGGAACACAAGCTCAAGATGATCTTCCACCACTAGACCACAAGAAAAAGGGCAAGGACAAGCTTAAAGAGGAGATTGATGCATTTGAAGAAGCTCCCAAGGCCTTGGTCAAGTGGGTTCCCAAGACTACACCAAGTTCTACTTCATCAAGTACAACTACAACTCCAAGGATTCCCATCAAGATGGTGTAGATCCCGAATAAGAAGAACTAGAGAATTGTTGAGGGTGACTCCGCCAACATACTTCACTCATACCATTTTAGCGAGGACAAGTGCAAACAACTTCCATATCTTGCACTAGTTCAAGGAGTCACAAACCCTCTTGTTGGTAAGACAAGGGACAAGGTAACCAAATGCTTTCATGGACATCATCTTATGTGAACATCACTCTATGTCCATGGATATCCTTGTTTGTTCAATGTGGGACTAACCCGTGTAGGTATTGAAAGTGCGACTCACTCCAATGGATTGCTCCAAATGATCTACATCAACATTGAGCATCTACATCTCCAACACATACATGAAGTCATCATCGACAAAACCCAAGGTTAGTTCATCCCTCTTAGGGGGGATCTCACATCTAGGGGGAGCTTTACTCTAATCAATTGAGCTAAAGCAACTCTAATGACATGAACACAACAATGCTTTATGTAAAAGTGGTAACCCCACTTATGCTTAAATGATGAGTGTGAACTATGATCAAATGTTCTCATTTGACTCCTAAGTCAATATACTCATATATAGATGACCTAGTCATCGCCAATTGCTTGATAGATGCTAGAATGGTTGTGCATGCTTTGCCACATGTTTCATTTGCTATCTTATTGTGTGAGCATGTTGGATGCATATTTTACTCATTCGAGGACATCCATTTGTTGAGTTGATTGTTTCTTTCTTTCTCTTTTGCCAAATGGATGGAGAAGAATGCCTAAGAACTCCCTCTAGCAATCTATGATTTTCTCGTCTCAAACTCTATTCATGCTACATCACAAAGTTTGATCAAGTCAAATCCGAACCACTCTGTGTGAGGAGCACTCGGAGTCCCCGATTCGTCATAGACTTAAACTTCTAAAACCTCTTTGTGCATTTCGGTATGACCGAGTCATCTACTTCGGTCACACCGAGTTCACTAAGTTGATTTAGGTTTTCAATCTCGATCCAACCGATTTGAACTTTTCGGTCACACCGAGTTGCAGTAACCGCTTGCGATTCTGCATCACGGTGCCACCGACTTGTTCCACACGGTCACACCGACAGGGTCAGGTTATATATACCGTAGGGTCAAATTTTGGAAAACATTCCAAAACCTCTCGCCCGTGCATGACCTGCTCTGCCGTCTCAGGTCTCCGGATCATCTTCTCGCCGCCAACGACCTCCCGTCGCTGGTCTCCGCCGCTGTCAACGGGATTCTGCCCCGCTGTTGCCGCCATAGCGAGCTCACCACCAAGTTAGGGTATGAGCTTGATCTCTGTGCAATCCTTATATCCGATTCTAAGCACAAAGATATTGCCATGATTCTTGCCACAATTGAAATCATCATGTCCAGTAGAAACTCCGTATAGATTAGTTTTGATTCGAAAATTTAGGGTTAGGTCTCCGCCTAACTCATCTCAAACCGACGAGTTGTAGAAATCGGTTTCACCGATTTGGCTTAGGCCATTGCACATGCGATTTTTGGTGTGACCGAAAACTGCAAATCGGTGTCACCGAGTTCGATTCTTTGTGAAACCCTAGCAATCCCGGTGCCACCGAACTATGACTCGGTCTGACCGAGTTCACTAGTTTAGGATCCAAAATTGCTTCGGTATCACCGAGTTTAACAAATCGGTAACTCCGAAATGCTTTCTGTGGAGAACTAAAACTAAGTTTTTGAATCATCTGTTTTGCAAAAACTCTGCACTTTGTGATGCTTATCCACTCTATCTTATCTACATCTATTCACAGGGTCAGCTTTCAGTTTGCAGTCTCAACAATGTCTGATCAAAGTGACAGCCATAATAGGTCTGAGGAGAAAGTTAACATGAGTGAGGGCACTAGTCCCTCAAATAGCAGCTACTATGAGAGTAGAAGGAGCACTCTAAGTAATCTTCCAATGGCTTCTATGAAGACAAGGAAGAAGAAAACTTCTGACAGTGCGGATGAGGATTTTGTGGCTGATGAAGTCACTTAACAGAAGCAAGCTGTGAAAGAATCAACTAGGGATGTCAAGCCAGATTTGAACAAGAAGGCTCCTGCCAAAAGGGCTCCAATGTCAAAGGCCAGAGCATCAACTCTAGAAACAATGGTGTTCACTCTTGAAACCATAGATGATGAGCCAGCAGGAACAAAGAAGAGAGCTAGAAAGACCATAGCCAGAGTGATTGGCAAGCCATCTATGAGAGATGATGATGATGATGATGAAGCTAAAGAAGAAGAAGAAGAAGCGGATGTTGCACCAGCACCTAAATCTCATAAACTGATGGGGGATGCCATTAAGTTAGGGGCTGCTCCTTCAAAGCCCAAGACTGCCCCGAAACCTGCTGCTCAAGCCATCAAGTCTGCACCCAAGAGAAGCACAAGAAACATTCCAGCTGCAGAAAGAACAAGGCCCCAGTGCCTGAAATTGATGAAGATGATGAAGTCCACGTGCTTAGGAAACTCAAGACCAAGATCCCTAATCATGATGATAATCATATTGTTGCTGAGGACATGAAGTTGAGGAAGGATGCAGGTCTCAGAAGATGGAGACAATCTGATCCATATGCTGTGAGGAGAAGGACTGATGTGGATTATAGGTTCCACACCAGGGAGCAGCATGATTTCTATGAGACCATTCTGCTTGACAGGAAGCCAATGGTATGTAGCATGAGATGGGTTGATTGGGAATACATCAAGGAAAATGAAGATCATTTTCCAAGTGTGCATGAAAGTTTCAAATCATGTGGTGTTGACAAGTTTGTGGGTCAGAAGCTAACAAAATGGAATGATGAACTCATCATGTAATTCTACTCTACATCACATTTTTATCCAGATGGTAGAATTGTGTGGATGTCTGAAGGTACAAGGTACCAGTCAACTGTTGATGAGTGGGCCAACTTGATAAAATCCCCTGAAGAGCATGAGGGTGACCTGGATGTCTATGCCAAGAAGAAGAAATACCACAACTCTATGGCCAACATGTATAAAGAGATCCCAGACAAAGCATTGGAAACACATAAGCTTGGATATGTACACTACTTGTTGTCTGGTCTAGCTACAATCAACACTATATTGAGGCATACATTGTTGCCCAAATCTGGAGATCACAAGATGATCAGAGGCCATTCAATCAACTTGCTGGACATTTTTTATGTCCCTCAAAAGTTCAAGGTCATGAGTCTGATTTTAGAGACAATCAAGAGAGCAGCTGCAGACTAGAAGAAATCATGTGGGCATGCTCCACACATTCAGGAGCTCATCAACTCCAAGATGGGCACAGGCACATACTTATTGGACAAGGAGCATCTACCCCTATATCTAGAATTTGAAGACAACACAGTTGTGATGGATGAGAATGAACCTTCATCAGTGCAAGCACAAGAAAAGAGAGAGAAAGCTAGAGCTAAGAAAGCAGCAAAGATGCCAAGTGTTGAAGAGGCATCTCAAGTGTCCCTCAAGTAAAAACAAGATCAAATGGCTTATCTGATTCAAGCAACTTTGAGGATTGAGAAGGGGTTGGCCACCCTAACTCAAAATCAGGATATCTTGGAGAGGATCATTATAACAAAATTATATGATTTTGATCTGAAAGTGACTGAGATACATACTGCAGTTGAGCAACTCCAGGAGGAAGAAGAGGAGGGGAAGGGCAGGCTACCAGAGATGCCTTTCAGAGAGTGCCTAGAGGTCAGATATCTGCTGCAGTGCCTTCGTCCTTGGAGTCCTCTCAACACGAGCTCCCAAAGATCAAGCCTAGAGAGACGAATAGCACTATGCTTATTTAAACTTTTTGGTAACTTGTTGCCAAAGGGGGAGAAATATGTATAGATCATAGGCTTCGAGAGAGAGTGTTTTTGCATCTCGGTCTCTTGTGATTTGGTTGATACATTTGTGTGTTTGCTTGATACCTTACGTTATGTGTGTGAGATACTTGTTTGATCATGTTATTTATCATATGCTACTTTAATGCTTGCTTGAGTGATATTATCTTTTATATCCCTATATGATTATTCACTTTGCTTGGTGATGAGTGCATGCTTTTAGTTTATATCATTTTGAGCGCTCCACCAAGATGTATGTGACATGGAAGAGTAACAAATGATCCTAATCGATTGTGCATTTGCATTCAAACGCAAATTTTAAATAATGCACAAATTTAGGGGGAGCTCTTGATTATCACATACTTCTCAAAGCGGCGATGTATTTCAATATTATTATCAATTGTCGAAGCTTTGATCTATATGTTGTCATCAATTACCAAAAAGGGGGAGATTGAAAGTGCAACTATCCCTGGGTGGTTTTGGTAATTCCTAACAACATATAGCTCATTGAACTAATGCTCTTTCAAGATGATCATTTCAAGTGGACTTGAGAACCACGTCAGGGGATCAAGGGGCTGCCCATGAGGGTGGGGGGCGGCCCCCTTCCCAAGGCGCGCCCCCCTGCCTTGTGGGGGCCCCGAGCACCCCCCCCCCCCCCCGGTGTCCTCCTTCTTCCTATATAAGTCTACGTACCCCGAAACCTTCAATAACAGAGAGAAAACCCTAATTCCACCACCGTAACCTTCTGTTCCCATGAGATCCCATCTTGGAGCCTGTTCCGGAGCTCCACCGGAGGGGGATCCATCACGAAGTTCTTCATCATCATCATCATCGCCCTCACCATGAGTTGTGAGAAGTTTACCACAGACCTTCGGGTCCATAGCTAGTATCTAGATGGCTTCTTCTCTCTCTCTGGATCTCAATACAAAGTTCTCCTCGGTCTTCGGGGAGATCTATTCGATGTAATCTATTTTTGTGGTGTGTTTGTCGAGATCCGATGAATTGTGGGTTTATGATCAAGATTATCTATGAACAATATTGGATTCCTTTCTGAAATCTTTTATGTATGATTATAATATCCTTGCAAGTCTCTTCGAATTATTGGTTTGGTTTGGCCTACTAGATCTATAGTTCTTGCAATGGGAGAAGTGCTTGGCTTTGGGTTCAATCTTGCGGTGTCCTTTCCCAGTGACAGTAGAGGCATCAAGGCATGTATTGTATTGTTGCCATTGAGGATAAAAAGGTGGGGCTTATATCATATTGCTTGAGTTTATCCCTCTACATCATGTCATCTTGCTTAAGGCGTTACTCTGTTCTTATGAACTCAATACACTAGATGCATGCTGGATAGCGGTCGATGTGTGGAGTAATAGTAGTAGATGCAGGCAGGAGTTGGTCTACTTATCTCGGACGTGATGCATATATACGATGATCATGCCTAGATAGTCTCATAATTATTCGCTTTTCTATCAATTCCTCGACGGTAATTTGTTTACCCGCCGTAGAATATCGCTATCATGAGAGAAGCCACTAGAGAACACTATGGCCCCCGGGTCTATTCTCAACATATCAATCTACATCTACTTTACTTTTATCTCTTTTATTTGCTTTTCTTATAAACCAAAAATACCAAAAATATAAACTATCATCTCTATCAGATCTCACTTTCGTAAGTGACCGTAAAGGGATTGACAACCCCTTATCGCGTTGGCTGCGAAGTTCTTATTTGTTTGTGCAGGTGCGAGGGACTCGTGCGTGGTCTCCTACTGGATTGATACCTTGGTTGTCAAAAACTGATGGAAATACTTACGCTACTGTGCTGGATCTCCCTTTCCTCTTCGAGGTAATACAACGCAAGCTCAATAAGTAGCAAGAAGAATTTATGGCGCCGTTGCCAGGGAGTCTTAGGCAAAAGTCATATACCAAGTACCTATCACAAACCCTTATCCTTCGCACTACATTTTTTTGCCTCTCGATTTCCTCTCCCCCACTTCACCCTTGCCGTTTTATTCGCCCTTCTTCTGCCGTGTGTTTATCGTTCGCTTGTCTCTTGTTTGCTTGTGTTGCTATGTGCCCTCAATTAGCTTGCATCTTCGCTTGCTAAAGTATGGGTCCTCATCCACTTGCTAATCTCTTTAAGAGATCCAATTATGTTGAACCTATTGCTAGTGAGCTGCGTGCATTAGATTATCTTTATGGGGTTTTGCTTGAAATTCATGAATCTGAAAATTGTGAGGAATTGTTAAAAGAAAAAGTGATTCATGATAGCTTGTTAAATAAAAAGCATGATTGCAATGATGTTATTGAAAATTCTATTAATGTCAATTGTGTTAATGACATGCAAAACCCTAAGCTTGGGGATGCTTATTTTGCTATGCCCACTACTTGTTGCAATGATCATGATTGGGGTGATGATTCTTACGATCTTGAAAATTTATTTAAACCCCATCATGAATATGAGATTGACAATAATGTTTGCCATAATATTGAAAGTGGATTTGAAAGAGTGTAAACTTTTGATACCACTACCTTAGATATTGATCAATCTTATGAATTTTTTGATAAAAGTGGGTTTGGAAAGGTCATGCCTCTAGTTAATGTTGATCCCACTATTTTGGAAGAGTGTCAACTTCGCATGCATGTAGATCGTGTTGAGAGTATGTTATGTGATAGCTATATTGTTGAATATGCTTATGATCCCACGTGCAATTATTATGAGAGAGGAAAATATGGTCATAGAAATCTTCATGTTACTAAATTACCTCTCTTCATGTTTAGATTGATCTTGTTTCTTTCCTCTTCCTTGCAGACGCTAGATCTTGCTTGCTATGATAATTTGTTTGCTTATAAAATGCCTATGCATAGGAATATGTTAGACTTAGATGTGTTTGTCACATGTTTTATGATGCTCTTCTTGTGCTTCAATTCTTATCTTTCATGTGAGCATCATTAAAATCGTGCCTAGCTAGGGGCGTAAAACGATAGCGCTTGTTGGGAGGCAACCCAATTTTATATATTTTTTGTTTTTGTTGATTTTAGGGAATAAATATTGCATCTAGCCTCTGATTAGATGTGGTTTCAAGTTTTTTTTAGTGTTTGTGCCAAGTAGAACCTTTGGGAAGACTTGTGTGAAGTTTATGTGATCTTGCTGTGAAAAACAGAATCGTTAGCGCTCGCTAAAGTGGTCGTCAGATTTTACTGGAGCGTGCTATTTAGTTGTATCTTTTTGAAGATGATTATTAGACAAATTCCTCAAATTTAACAATTTAGTTTGATTTTTTTGGAGTTCCAGAAGTAGGAGAAGCCTGCAGATTACTACAGAATGTTTTGGTTTTGATAAATTCTGTTTTTCGTGTGTTGTTTGCTTATTTTGATGTATCTATGAGTAGTATTGGAGGATATGAACCATAGAGAAGTTGGAATACAGTAGGTTGAACACCAATATAAACAAAGAATGAATTCATAGCTGCACCTTTGAGTACTGGTTTGCTTTCTTATACTAACGGGGCTCACGAGAATTTTTGTCTAAGTTTTGTGTTGTGAAGTTTTCAAGTTTTGAGTATTGCTTTGATGGACTATGGAACAAGGAGTAGCAAAAGGCCTAAGCTTGGGGATGCCCATGGCACCCCAAGTAAATCCAAGATAATCAAAAACCTAAGCTTGGGGATACCCCGGGAAGGCATCCCCTCTTTCGTCTTCATCCATCGATAACTGTACTTGGAGCTATATTTTTATTCGCAACATGATATGTGTTTTGCTTGGAGCGTCTTGTATAATTTGAGTCTTTGCTTGTTAGTTTGTCACAATCATCCTTGCTGGACACAACTATTTGAGAGAGTTAAATATGGCCTAGAAATTGTTAGAGCACTCGATGTGCTTCACTTATATCTTTTGAGTTGAATAGTTTTTGCTCTAGTGCTTCACTTATACCTTTTAGAGTACGGTGGTGGTAACATTTTGTAGAAATTGTTGAACTCTCATGCTTCACTTATATCTATTTGAGAGTCTATTAAAACAGCATGGTAATGTGTTTAGGCTAAAGAAACTAGTCTTCGCATGATAGACATCCAATGTCAATGTAGTAAAAAAATTCACACCAAGTGCATTGAATAGAATGAGATGTTGGATGCTTGATAATTGTTTTGAGATATGAGGATAGTGATATTAGAGTCATGCTAGTGGAGTTATTATGAAATTGAGAAATACTTGTGTTAAGGTTAGTGATTCCCGTAGCATGCACGTATGGTGAACCGCTATGTGACGAAGTTAGAGCATGAGGTATTTGTAGAGTGCCAACCTTTGTGTGGAGGTCGGGGGCGCGCGATGGTTAACTCCTACCAACCTCCCCCCTAGGAGCATGCGTTGATTGCTTTGTTTTGATGACTCGTAGATTTTTGCAATAAGTATATGAGTTCTTACGACTAATGTTGAGTCCATGGATTTTACGCACTCTCACCCTTCCACCATTGCTAGCTTCTCTTGTGCCGCGCAACTTTCGCCAGTGCAATAAACCCACTATATATCCTTCCTCAAAACATCCACCATATTATTCCTCAAAATAGCCACCATACCTACCTATCATGGCATTTCCATAGCCATTCCGAGATATATTGCCATGCAACTTTCCACCGTTCCGTTCATATGACACGCATCATATTGTCATATTGCCATGCATGATCATGTAGTTGACATCGTATTTGTGGCAATGCCACCATGCATAACTTTTCATACATGTCACTCTTGTTTCATTGCACATCCTGGTACACCGCCGGAGGCATTCATATAGATTCATACTTTGTTGTTGTAGTATTGAGTTGTAATATTGAGTTGTAATGAAAGTGTGATGATCATCATTATTAGAGTATTGTCTCATGGGAGGAAAGGCTAAATCTATAAAGCCCCTCCGCAAAAAAAAGGCCAAAGAAAAAGAAAGGCCCAAAAAAAGGGACAATTGCTACCATCTTTTTTCCACACTTGTGCTTCAAAGTAGCTCCATGTTCTTCATTGTAGAGAGTCTCATGTTTAGTCACTTTCGTATACTAGTGGGAATTTTTGTTATAGAACTTGGCTTGTATATTCCAACGATGGGCTTCCTCAAATGCCCTAGGTCTTCGTGAGCAAGCAAGTTGGATGCACACCCACTAGTTTCTTTTGTTGAGCTTTCATTCATATTTAGCTCTAGTGCATCCGTTGCATGGCAATCCCTACTCACTCACATTGATATCTATTGATGGGCATCTCCATAGCCCGTTGATACGCCTAGTTGATGTGAGACTATCTTCCTCTCTTTTTTTCTTCTCCACAACCACCTCTATTCCACCCAGAGTGCTATGTCCATGGCTCACGCTCATGTATTGCGTGAAAGTTGAAAGGTTTGAAAGAATAGAGTATGAAAACAAGTGCTTGGCTGAAATCGGGGTTGTGCATGATATGAATATTTCGTGTGATGAAGAGGGAGCATAGCCAGACTATATGATTTTGTAGGGATAACTTTCTTTGGCCATAGTATTTTGAGGAGACACGATTGCTTTGTTAGTATGCTTGATGTATTATTATTCCTTATGTCAATATAGACTTTTATCTTGAATCTTTTAGATCTGAACATTCATGCCACAATTAAGAGAATTACATTGAAAACTATATTGGTTAGCATTCCACATCAAAAATTCTTTCTTTATCATTTACCTACTCGAGGACGAGCAGGAATTAAGCTTTGGGATGCTTGATACGTCTCCAACGTATCTATAATTTTTTATTGTTCCATGCTTTTATTTATGAAGTCTTGGATGTTTATTGGGATTTATTATACACTTTTTATCATTTTTGGGACTAACCTACTAACCCAAAGGCCCAGTCCAGATTGCTGTTTTTTGCCTGTTTCAGGGTTTTGCAGAAAAAGAATATCAAACGTAGTCCAAACGTCGCGAGAGATATTTTTGGATAAAATCACGCACGGGGGACTTGAGAACCACGTCAGGGGATCAACGGGCAGCCCACGAGGGTGCGGGCGCCCCCTGCCTTGTGGGGCCCCCGAGCACCCCCCCGGTGTCCTCCTTCTTCCTATATAAGTCTACGTACCCCGAAACCTTCAATAACAGAGAGAAAACCCTAATTCCACCACCGTAACCTTCTTTTCCCGTGAGATCCCATCTTGGAGCCTGTTCCGGAGCTCCACCGGAGGGGGATCCATCACGGAGTTCTTCATCATCATCATCATCGCCCTCACCATGAGTTGTGAGAAGTTTACCACAGACCTTCGGGTCCATAGCTAGTATCTAGATGGCTTCTTCTCTCTCTCTCTCTCTCTGGATCTCAATACAAAGTTCTCCTTGGTCTTCGGGGAGATCTATACGATGTAATCTCTTTTTGCGGTGTGTTTGTCGAGATCCGATTAATTGTGAGTTTATGATCAAGATTATCTATGAAAGATATTTGGTTCTTCTCTGAACTTTTTATGTCTGCTCATAATATCCTTGCAAGTCTCTTCGAATTATTGGTTTGGTTTGGCCTACTAGATCTATAGTTCTTGCAATGGGAGAAGTGCTTGGCTTTGGGTTCAATCTTGCGGTGTCCTTTCCCAGTGACAGTAGGGGCAGCAAGGCACATATTGTATTGTTGCCATAGAGGATAAAAAGATGGGGTTTATATCATATTGCTTGAGTTTATCCCTCTACATCATGTCATCTTGCTTAAGGAGTTACTCTGTTCTTATGAACTCAATACACTAGATGCATGCTGGATAGCGGTCGATGTGTGGAGTAATAGTAGTAGATGCAGGTAGGAGTCGGCCTACTTGTCTCGGACGTGATGCCTATATACAATGATCATGCCTAGATAGTCTCATAATTATTCGCTTTTCTATCAATTGTTCGACAGTAATTTGTTTACTCACCGTAGAATATCGCTATCATGAGAGAAGCCACTAGAGAACACTATGGTCCCTGGGTCTATTCTCAACATATCAACCTACATCTACTTTACTTTTATCGCTTTTATTTGATGTTCTTATAAACCAAAAATACCGAAAATATAAACTATCATCTCTATCAGATATCACTTTCATAAGTGACCTTAAAGGGATTGACAACCCCTTATCATGTTGGCTGCGAAGTTCTTATTTGTTTGTGCAAGTGCGAGGAACTCGCGCGTGGTCTCCTACTGGATTGATACCTTGGTTCTCAAAAACTGAGGGAAATACTTACGCTACTGTGCTGCATCTCCCTTTCCTCTTCGAGGGAATACAACGCAAGCTCAAGAAGTAGCAATATTCTCCGACTTTAAACTCTCATTTTTGAATTCTTTTGTCATGCCATCTTGTAACTTTTTATTTGCATAACTTTGCATTTTCATAGGCTTGGGTTCTCCATTCATCTAATGAGCTTATATCAAATAACCTCTTTTCACCAGCAAGTTTGAAATCATAGTTGAGCTCTTTAACTACCCAATATGCTTTCTGTTCTAACTCAAGAGACAAATGACAAGCTTTTCCATAAACCATTTTATAAGAACACATGCCCATAGGATTTTTATAAGCTGTTCTATAAGCCCAAAGTGCATCATCTGATTTCTTAGAATAATTTTACTGGACCAATTAACAGTCTTTTGCAAAATTAATTTTATTTTTCTATTGCTAAGCTCAACTTGACCACTAGACTGAGGATGATAGGGTGATGCAATTCTATGGTTAACATCATACTTAGCAAGCATCTTACGAAAATCACCATGAATAAAGTGTGAACCACCATCAGTCATTAAATATCTAGGGACTCCAAACCTTGGGAGATTAACTTCCTTAAGCATTTTAATAGAGGTGTTGTGATCAGAACTACTGGTTGGAATAGCTTCTACCCATTTACTAACATAATCAACAGCAACCAAAATATGTGTATATCCATTAGACGAAGGAAAAGGTCCCATGTAGTCAAATCCACAAACATCAAATGGCTCAACAGCAAGTGAATAATTCGTAGGTATTTCTTGATGCTTACCGATATTACAAATTATTTGCCATTCATCACAAGATGAGACATACTTACGAGCATCCTTGAAGAGAGTAGGCCAATAAAATCCAGACTGCAATACCTTATGAGCAGTTCTGTCTCCAGCATGATGCCCTCCATACGCTTCAGAGTGACATTTCCGTAGGATTTGTCCCTGTTCCTGCTCAGGTACAAAACGTCTAATAATACCATCTACTCCTTTATAAAGATGTGGGTCATCCCAAAAGTAATGTCTTAAATCATAGAAGATTTTTTTCTTTTGTTGGTATGTAAAGCTAGGTGGCAAATATTTAGCAACAATGTAAATAGCATAGTCAACATACCAAGGAGTACTATTAGAAACATATATTGGGGCTAACTGCTCATCAGGATAGCTATCATCAATGGGTAGTGGGTCATTAAGCACATTTTCAAGCCTAGAAAAGTTGTCAGCTACAAGGTTCTCAGCTCCTTTCCTATCAATAATACGTAAGTCAAATTCTTGTAACAAGAGAACCCAATGAATAAGTCTAGGTTTAACATCTTTCTTTTCCATAAGATATTTAATAGCAGCATGGTCTGTGTGAATAGTTACTTTGGAATCAACAATATAAGGTCTAAATTTATCACAAGCAAACACTACTGCTAAGAATTCTTTTTCAGTTGTAGCATAATTTCTTTGAGCAATGTCTAGAGTTTTACTAGCATAATGAAAAACATTCAATTTCTTATCAACTCTTTGTCCTAGAACATGACCAACAGCATAATCACTAGCATCACACAAAATTTCAAAAGGCAAGTTCCAATCAAGTGGTTGAACAATAGGTGCAGAGATTAAGGCTTTCTTGAGTGTTTGAAAGGCTTCTAAACAATCATCATCAAAAACAAAAGGAACACCCTTTTGGAAAAGATTAGTGAGTGGCCTAGAAATTTTAGAGAAGTCTTTAATAAACCTCCTATAGAAACTAGCATGGCCTAGGAAACTACGAATACCTTTTATGTCCTTGGGACATGGCATTTTCTCAATAGCATCAACCTTAGCTTGGTCCACTTCAATACCTCTTTCAGAAATTTATGACCCAAGATAATGCCTTCATTAACCATAAAATGGCAGTTCTACCAATTCAAGACTAGATTTGTTTGTTCACATCTCTGCAAAACTCGATCAAGATTGCTTAAACAATCATCAAATGACTTCCCAAAGACGGAGAAATCATCCATGAAAACCTCTACAATCTTTTCACAAAAGTCAGAGTATATAGCAGTCATACATCCTTGAAAGGTAGCAGGTGCATTGCATAAACCAAAAGGCATATGTCTATAAGCATAAGTTCCAAAGGGACAAGTAAAGGTAGTCTTTTCTTGATTAGGTTGAGAAACAGGTATTTGTGAAAAGCCAGAGTATCCATCAAGGAAGCAAAAATGTGTGTGCTTAGATAGTCTTGTGGCTTTATTTAATTTTCTAAAATCAATAACCATTCTATAGCCTGTAACAATTCTTTGTGGAATAAGTTCATTCTTATGATTAGGAACAACAGTTATACCTCCTTTCTTAGGGACACAATGAACATGACTTACCCATCTACTATCAGCTATGGGATAGATTATACCTGCTTCCAGAAGTTTTATTATTTCAGTTCTTACCACTTCTTTCATCTTCAGATTTAACCGACGTTGGTGATCAACAACTGGTTTAGCATCAGGTTTCATATTAATTTTGTGTTGACATAGAGTGAGACTAATACCTTTTAAATCATCAAGAGTAT
Source organism: Secale cereale (assembly GCA_902687465.1). Classification (NCBI taxonomy): domain Eukaryota; kingdom Viridiplantae; phylum Streptophyta; class Magnoliopsida; order Poales; family Poaceae; genus Secale; species Secale cereale. The sequence continues at coordinate 213,383,116 of LR738714.1, forward strand.
ATCCAATAGCGGCTCGGTGCTTCCTTAGAACCTTTAATAATCTTTCTTCTTCATGTTCTAAAAGGTTAGCACTAATAATAATAGGATGTATTTTCCTTTCATCAAGATAAGCATATTTCAAAGTGTCTGGCAACTGTTTTAGTTCAAACAGAGGATCACCATTAGGTGGAGGAGGACCTTCAAGAGTTTCAATAGTAAAATTGTGTTTAAGTAGGGGACATTGTTCAAAGATTTTTTTATCTATTTCATTTCTTTCATGCATATGTAAATCATTTTCATGGTCTAGTAAATATTGCTCTAAAGGATCAATAGGTGGCACAGCAATAGAAGCAAGACCAATTAATTCATCCTTACTAGGCAATTCTTTTTCATGAAGTTTCCTACTAAACTTGGAAAAATTAAATTCATGAGACTCATAACCAAAACTAACACCAACAGTTTGCTTCTTACAATCTATTTGAGCATTAACGGTGTTCAAGAAAGGTCTACCCAAGATAATGGGAGAGAAGTCATCTTGTGGGGAACCAAGAACAAGGAAATCACTCGGGTATTTTATTTTCCCACACAAGACTTCAACATCTCTAACAATCCCAATTGGTGATATAGTATCTCTATCAGCAAGTTTAATAGTGACATCAATGTCTTCTATTTCTTCAAGTGCTATGTCATTCATAATTTGTTGGTATAAAGAGTAGCGAATAGCACTCACACTAGCACCTATGTCACATAAACCATGATAGAAATGATCTCCTATTTTAAATGAAAAAATAGGCATGCCCACAACGGATCTATGTTTGTCCCTTTTTTCAGGTTTGGCAATTCTAGCGGCCTCTTCATTAAAGCAAATAACATGCCCATCTACATTTTCTTCCAAGAGATCCTTGACCATAGCAATATTAGGCTCTACTATAATTTGCTAATCTGGTTTAGGTGTTCTAATATAACTTTTGTTAACCACAGTTAAAACTTTAGTGTGTTCCTTTATCCTAACAAGGAAAGGTGGTTTTTCAATATAAGTAGAAGGAACAACTGGATCAACATGATAAAGTATAGTTTCTTCTTTAATAGCTACCGGTTACTTAATTTCTTCTTTAATAGGTGGGTAATATTTAAAGCACTTCTCTTTAGCGAGATCAACATGAGCAGCAAAAGATTCACAAAAGGAGGCTACTATCTCAGAGTCAAGTCCATATTTAGTGCTAAACTTTTGAAAAGTATCGGTATCCATAAAAGATTTGACACAATCATACTCAAGTTTAATACCCGACTCTTTACCTTCGTCGAGTTCCCAATCTTCAAAGGTGCGTTTGATTCTTTCCAAAAGATCCCACCGGAATTCAATAGTCTTCTTCATAAAAGAACCAGCACAAGAAGTATCAAGCATGGATTGATCATTATGAGAAAGTTAAGCATAAAAATTCAAGATTATAATTTCCCTTGAGAGCTCATGATTGGGGCATGAATATAACATTGACTTAAGCCTCCCCCAAGCTAGAGCGATACTTTCCCCTACACGAGGCCAAAAATTATATATATAATTCCGATCAACTAGATGCATAGGATAATTTTTGTGGTGGAACTCCATTTTCAATCGGTTCCAGTTCCAAGATCCAATATCATCGCATAGCCTATACCATGCTAATGATTTTTCCTTCAAAGATAAAGGAAAAACCTTCTTCATAACTTTATCCCTGGGTAGACCTGCAAGCTTAAACAATCCACAAATTTGTTTCACATATATCAAATGCATATCATGATGTTCGTTTCCATCTCCTGCATAAGGATTAGCTAGCAGTTGTTCAATCATACCCGAAGGAATTTTGTATTCAATATTTTTCAGTAGGTGCAGCAAGTTGATGAGTAGCTAATTGTGGTTCCGGTTGAGGTGAAGATACCCCGAACAAACCCTCGAAGGATTGTTTTCCATAGTAACAAGTGACAATATATTTCAGCACACTATATAAATGTTTCCTTACCAATTTCCACTTACCATAAGTGCTTCACTCCCCGGCAACGGCGCCAGAAAATAGCCTTGATGACCCACAAGTATAGGGGATCAATTGTAGCTCTTCTCGATAAGTAAGAGTGTCAAAGCCAACGAGGAGCAAAAGGAAATGACAAGTTGTCGGTGTACAAAAAGAGGGGTACACTTTTTGACTGTGCACGGGCAGTCTGAGCCACGGCGCCCCCACACCAAGCATGGCGAGGGAGGCGAGCCAGGGTAAGACTGAAGCTCGATGGAGACTGGAGCGACGCCAAGAACAAGACCACAAAGAGCAAAGGGACGAAGTGGCTCTCCCCAGCAAGATCCTTGCCGGGGCCGGCCCTGGCAGCCCCGGCAAGGCCCTTGCCGCGGCAGCTCGCCCCGCGCCTACGGAGCGAATCACCCTCGAGTCCACCGCCCCCATGGGGCAAGGATTCGGGAGATATCCCCGTGGTGACATGCAGATCTTTGTGAAGACATTCAAGATCAGATGCAAGTTAAGAAGACGACGACCCTTGGCGGGATCCTAGCCAAGGAGGACTAGAAGGCCCCCGGCAAGCACCTTGCCAGGAATGACAGCAGGCGACACGACAAGACCCTTGCCGGGGCCCCCAGCAAGGCCCTTGCCGAGGACACCCACGGGGCCACCATCAGGCCCGCATCAACTGTGTTTCCACCGACCCACGCAACCGCCGACCCAACCAGCTGGACAGGCTCATGCGTGGCAACCCGCAGATCCTCATGAAGACCCGCCATTGCGCCACCTTAGCTGCCTGTCTGCCTACATGGCACCTCAGGCGCCGCTGGCCAGGGCGCGTGTCAACACGAGGAGGAGCGGCGACGGACAAGACGGACGTCTCCCCCCGACCCCGATAAAGCAAGGACACCTAAGCTGGGCGCATTAAATGCACCTTGTCCTGTAATGCGAGGGATAACCTCGCATCACTGTACCCTTTCCACCTCCTGTGTGCCACTGTGGCAGCCCCTTTTTCCTATAAAAGGAGGCCCGATGCGACTAGGAGGAGGATTCGGCTTTTTAGAACTCCTCACAACTCTCTTGGAGCTCGTCACTAGCTGAAGAACACCAATATATAATCCACCAAAGCAGGAGTAGGGTTTTACGCATCTTTGCGGCCTGAACCTGGATAATGGAACTGTGTCCTGATCGTTAGATCCGCTCTTCTCTCAACCCCGCGCCCCACAATCGTAGTAGGGATTCTTGTGATCCCATAGGTGTCGATCCAAATACACCGACATCTTTGGCGCGCCAAGTAGGGGGCGCAGGTGTGAGAATCGGCTTTAGCGGTTAGTTCGGCGTTCCTGCATCGTCATGGCACCCAAGAAGAAGACGACGGTGGCGGTTGGCCAGTCGGAAGCCGGACAGCCCGTCCCGACGCGGGCGAGCAGCGGACCAGTCGCGGAAAGGACTCGGGGCGCTGCCCGCGAACACCAACGCCATCCCGACAGCCAGAGTTTGGGAGGTGGCGACGTTTGTGCGCCTGGTAACGGGCCGCACACCGCCAGTTCCAAAGATGGAGCCCGACCCTCCGCGGGTGACGCGGGGCCTTCCAAGGTCGCGGCCGCATCACCCGAGGGCGACGCCAGGGCCTCCAGAACTCCCACGCCGGCGCCGACAGGGCGCTCTTCTCAAGCAGCGCGCGACGGACGGCGTCGTCACCCCGAAGATCCCAGACGTCGCCATGGGAAGGGCCCCGAGCGCCACTCCCGGGACGTAGAAGACATGCCCTCCCGCCGAAGCACTAGTGGAGACGTTAGGAAACCGTGGGATCGTGATGGAGCTCCCCCTGACACGGTCAGGGGTCGAAGCGCATCACGGTCCGTGCAGGTTTCACTACCACTGACACCAGCCGAAGCTTTGGCGCGCGCACAGTTGCTCCTCGACTTTCCTCCCGTTACGGGGAAACTCGACGAATGGAGAGCCACCATCCGAAGCCTTGTCGCAGTCGCCAACAGGGATGACCTAAACCCAGCGGAGCTCCCAGGCCGACGCTCCGATGGGGTCCCACGCACCGGCGGCGGGAGAGCTGGCAGCGCCGTGGCTACGGTGCATTCGCCTCCTCCTCGTCCAGTGCAGCGTGCGTCGACCCGTCGAGACGTCGCGGGCGATGCCATCTTCATAGCGTCCTCCAACCCACGGACCCGCGGCGACCAGCGTCAAGTTCTTCAGGAGCGAGCTCATGAGGACGCTCGAACCACCATCGAGCGCCGGCGGGAAACGCGCCACCAGTCAGACAGGCGAGCAGGGCCTGCTGCGGACCGCCCAGCACTGGAAAGCCCTGGAGGTCTACCCTACGAGGTAGGTTGTCCAGCTTTCACTCGTGAGCTGCGGTAGTTCCTGTGGCCCTCTCACCACACCTTCAAGCCTGGCATTGGCAAGAAGTACAACGGCAAGACACACCCGTCGGAGTTCCTCAGCATCTACACCATCGCGATGCAAGCTGCTGGGGTCCGCGATGATAAGGTGCTTGCGAATTACTTTCCATTAGCTCGTAAACTTAACACCATGTCGTGGTTGATGCACTTGCCAGTAGACACTATTTCCTCCTGGTCCGACTTGTGCCATGAGTTTATTGGCGCCTTTACCGGAGGCCATCAAGCCCATGGCCAAGCGAGTGACCTGCATGTCATACCCCAGAAGCAAGGCGAGACTCTGCGCAAGTACATACAGAGATTCAGCCGGGTACAGTATAATATCCCCGACGTTCACCCTGCGGCCATCATCAGCGTGATCCACCAGAACGTGCGCAACCGCAAGATGCGCAAAGAACTGGCAATGACCAAGGTGAAGGATGTGGCGGAACTCTACGTTCTTGCCGACAGATGTGCCCGGGCTGAAGAGGGAAGGAAGTACCCCGGCGAAAGCGCCGGTGCGGAAACTGACTCCTCAGATGAGGATACCGCCGCTCCAGCGAAGAAGGGCCGGAACCGTAACAGGAAGCGCAAGGAGAAGGTCGTGCTTTCCATCGAGGGATCTGATGATACCGGCTCCGCCAAGAAAACCAAGGCGGGTGACCCTGGCAAAGAAATTGTCGGGTGTGTCGCCTGCCGGGCCTTGGCGGCTGCCGAGAAGCCAGGAAACTCCGGCAAGCGATACTGAAAGATCCATCGCACCAAGGGCCATGATCTCCAGGACTGACACCAGGTTGAGCTCCTTGCTGAGAAGCAAAGGGCTGAATACGAGAGGCGGGACAAGGAGAAGGGCCAAGACGGCGCTGAGGGATCCAGCAAGAAGTGTGACGGCCAAGCAGGCTGTCGCGGCAAGGAGAAACAGCAGGAAAGGCCCTCCCGGGGCCGCGACAGAAGACCATAAGATGACGATCATGAAGAGGACGACAAGTCTGGCGGCCAAGAGTTTCAGAAGGCTACGGATGCCATGTGCGTAGATGTTGGCGCCTCGCTGCATGTTTCTCACCGCCAGCTTAAACGGTGGGCGCGTGAGATTATTGCGGCAGAGCCATCTTCCGGTGCCCATAAGCCGCTGAAATGGTCCAGCACACCTATCATCTTTGACGCGGAGGATCACCCTGATCGCGCTACTGCGGTCGGGTGCTTGCCATTGTTGGTTTCACCGACAATACGCAACCTCAAGGTGACGAAGATGCTAGTAGATGGCGGGGCCTGTCTGAACCTACTTTCGCCCGCCGTGATTGAGAAGCTGCAAGTTCCTGATGGAGACCTCGAGGAGACAAGCACGTTTCAGGGGGTCAGCCCATGGAGGAGTCAACCGAAGGGGAAAGTCACGTTGCCCGTGACTTTTGGGAGTGATCTGAACTACAGGACAGAGAGGATCGTGTTCGATGTTGCCAAGATCCCTTGCCTTACAACAGGATCCTTGGCCGCCCAGCGCTGGCCAAGTTCATGGCAGCATCACACTATGCTTACAACACCCTGAAGATGCCAGGGCCCGTGACGATCATCACCATCCCCTCCGACAAGAAAGATGCGCTGATTTGCGCCGACCAATTGTACCAGCAAGCAGTTGCAGCAACTGCCGCTACGGGGGCACTTGCTCCTGCCACTGGAGCCCCGGGAGGGAAGAAGAAGAAGACCGGCGAGACCTCAAGCGCCCACTTCGGCAAGCGCACCTCTTCGGAGTGTTGTGCTCCCGTCGAGGACGTGCCTGAGAGCTCCACCGGAAAGAAGAAGACTAGCGAGACCTCAGACACCCACTCCGGCAAGCGCACCTCTTCAGAGTGTCACGCTCCCATCGAGGACGTGCCAGAGAGCTCCACCGGCAGAAACAAGAGATCAAGGGCTACCCCGCCAGGAACCAAGAAAGTTTCTGTCAAGGAGGATGGAACGGGAGGGGCTTTTACCATAAGCTCCGCCCTTGACAAAAAAAAGGAAGACGCGCTCGTCACCTTCCTGCGGGCGAATGTCGACGTGTTTGCCTGGCAAGCATCCGACATCCCCGGCGTTCCGAGGGAGGTGATTGAGCACCACCTTTCTGTCTGCCCTCATGCGCGGCCCGTCAAGCAGAAGGTCAGGAAGCAAGCTTTGGAACAGCAAGAGTTCATCACCGAGGAGATCCGGAAACTGGAAGCTGCGGGTTTGGTGAGAGGAGTGCTCCACCCAACGTGGTTGGCCAATCCAGTGGTAGTGCGCAAGGCAAATGGGAAGTGGAGGCTGTGTATTGATTACACAGATATCAATAAAGCTTGTCCCAAGGACCCCTTCCCATTGTCGCGCATAGACCAGATTGTCGACTCCACGGCAGGGTGTGACCTGCTATCATTCCTCGATGCCTACTCCGGCTACCACCAGATCTTCATGGCGAGAGAAGATGAAGATAAGACAGCGTTCATCACCCCATGTGGCACGTACTGTTTCGTACGAATGCCTTTCGGGTTGAAGAGTGCTGGCTCGACGTTTGCAAGGGCAGTCCAGATTGGTTTTGAACCTTAGCTCCATAGAAATATGGAGGCTTATATGGACGATATAGTGGTGAAAACCAAGGACAAGGCAACCCTTGTCCCAGATTTACAAGAAACATTTGTGAACCTGCGCAAGATCAAAATCTAGCTGAACCCTGAGAAGTGCGTCTTCGGCGTTCCGTCTGGCAAGCTTCTCGGGTTCTTTGTGTCACAGCGTGGGATAGAAGCTAATCCGGACAAGATCAAAGCTATAGAGCAGATTGAAGCACCCAAATGGGTCAAGGATGTGCGTCGGCTTGCTGGCTGTGTTGCCGCCATGAGCAGATTCATTTCCAAGTCTTCCGAGCGCAGCCTCCCCTTTTTCAAGGTCTTGAAAAAGGCGGGCCCAATGGAATGGACACCAGAAGCCGAAGCGGCATTACAAGATCTGAAGAAGTATCTTTCCTCCACGCCAATACTGGTTGCGCCTCGACCACAGGAACCGTTGCTGTTATACTTAGCGGCAACAAACCAGGTGGTCAGCGCCGCACTGGTGGCACAGAGAGAAATCGATGATGAGGTGATAGCAGCAACGGAGCCTGGTGCCACTGGCGCAGAGGCAACACAGCCGATTGGAGTGCAGCCGAAGAAGAAGATGATGCAGCACCCGGTCTACTTTGTTAGCTCCCTCTTGCAAGGGGCTAGGTCAAGGTACTCCGGTGTGCAGAAATTGCTCTTCGGCCTTCTTATGGCCTCGAGGAAGCTGCGTCAATACTTCCAGGCACACGAGATCACTGTTGTCACTCGCCTCCCTCTGCAATGGATATTACACAACCCAGATGCAACGGGAAGAATTGTAGAGTGGGAACTGGAGTTGTCCAGCTTTGGCTCAAGTTTGAAAGTACCTCGACAATTCAGAGCTGAGTCCTGGCAGAGTTCGTCGCAGAATGGACCGCAACGCCTGATGAAGAAGTCCAAGAAACTGCTCTCCCCGGCAAAGAGGCAAGTTACAACTGGATCATGTACTTTGATGGGGCTTTCTCCTTGCAGGGCGCCGGGGCCGGCGTACTGCTGGTCGCGCCCACTGGAGAGCACCTCAAGTATGTGGTCCAGATGCACTTCCCTAGGGAGGTATCAACGAACAACACTGCCGAGTACGAGGGGCTGCTTGCTGGTCTTAGGATCGCGGCGGACCTCGGAATCAAGAAGCTCATTGTCAGGGGCGACTCGCAGCTTGTCGTCAAACAAGTCAACAAAGATTACCAGAGCCCGTTGATGAAGGCCTACGTCGATGAAGTGAGAAAGTTGGAAGAGCGCTTTGACGGTATACAGGCGGAGCACGTTCCCCGAGCAGAGAACGACATCGCCGATTACCTGTCAAAGCGCGCTGCCCTCAAGCTACCTGTGGAACCAGGTACCTTTGTGCTTCAGCTTTCTCAGACATCTGTTGATCCATCAACAGAGCAGAACAAGAGGAGGAAGTCAGGGCTCGGCAAGTACTTCCCCGTCGAGCTCCCCGGGGCCGCCGGCGAAGATGTTGCCGGAGACACTGAGCCCGCCACCGGAGGGCTAACTCTGGCAGAGCGTCAAGATTTTGCCGTCGAGATAGCCACTCCCTTGGCGGAGGAAATGCCTTTAGTCCTCGCCGTCGAGCCCCTGGCTCCAGCGTGGGCGAAGCATACCGTCCGATTCCTTCAGACTAGGGAACTTCCTGGGGAGCAGGAAGAAGCGGAGAAAGTAGCCCGTCAGTCCGCCATGTACCAGTTCGTCGATGACGTCCTGTACAGGAGGAGACCGGACGGTGTGAAATTGAAGTGCATCCCTCGAGAGGAAGGACTGGAGCTGTTGGCAGAGATACATGGAGGCATATGTGGATCCCACATAGGGTCAAGAGCCCTTGCCAGCAAAGCATTCCGGCAAGGCTTCTTCTGGCCCACTGCCCTCCAGGATGCGGCGGCGCTGGTCACCAGGTGTGAAGCGTGCCAATTCCATTCAAAGAAACTTCATCAACCAGCTCAAGCCCTTCAAACCATTCCTCTCTCCTGGCCCTTCTCGGTCTGGGGGATCGACATACTGGGCCCTTTCCCCCGCGCCATCGGGGGCTTTGAGTACTTGTACATTGCAATCGACAAGTTCACAAAGTGGCCAGAAGTGGAGGCAGTGAGGAAGGTCACAGCTCAGTCAGCCGTCAAGTTCTTCAAGGGACTACTATGTCGTTTTGGTGTACCCAACAGGATTATCACCGACAACGGCACGCAGGTTACAAGCCGCACCTTCATGCAATATACCCAAGACCTCGGCAGCAAGGTCTGTTTCGCTTTCGTTGCTCACCCCCGAAGCAATGGTCAAGCTGAGAGGGCAAATGCTGAAGTGCTGCGAGGATTAAGGATAAAGACCTTTGATAGGCTGCACAAGAGCGGGAGGCGCTGGATTGATGAATTGCCGGCGGTTCTTTGGTCGATCAGGACGACGCCAAATCGAGCCACCGGCCGGACGCCCTTTGCCCTGATATACGGGGCCGAAGCAGTTCTCCCCACAGAACTCATATACGGGTCACCTCGAGTGCTCGCTTATGATGAGCTTGAGCAAGAGCAATTGCGACAAGACGACGCAATGCAACTTGAGGAAGATCGTCTTCGGGCGGCTGTGAGAGCAGCGCGCTACCAGCAAGCCTTGTGCCGCTACCATAGCCGCAAGGTTCATGCCCGAAGCTTTGAGGAAGGCGACCTTGTTCTCCGGCGCGTTCAATCGGCCAGGAATACGAACAAGTTGACGCCAAAGTGGGAGGGCCCTTATCGGGTAATACGAGTTACCAGGCTTGGTGCAGTCCGCCTGGAGACCGAGGATGCCGTTCCGGTGAGTAATTCCTGGAACATCGAGCATCTTCGCAAGTTTTACCGATAAGGCGCGGCTTGCCGGGCCTCCCGGCAAGCCACCCTTTTGTACGAGCCTTGCTGGCAAGGCATGTAACCCTTTGTACAAAGCCAGGCGCAGACCCTGAGCATAAATAAATGAAGCGCTGGCGCCCTAAGTTTTAGCATGCATGCTGAGTCGAGTCTCGTCCTTGGTTAGGGTTGATAGTGCTTAGCAGCGGCTAACCCCTAGCTTAGAGGTCGAGTCTTTGTCTTTCCTCTGTCTTCCTTGGTTCACAGGACGGGCAGACATCCTTGCCGAAGCCACTTGGAGGAAGGAAAGAAGAACAGACCAGTGCCTAGGCCCCGGCAAGCCAGTATTGCCGGAGGCTGCAAGGGCAAGAATTCGCCCACGGCAGGCCAGGGTTGCCGGGGGCTGCAGTTTCAGATAAGTCCTTTATCCCTTATCATGCATTCCGTTATGAACTGAGGTATGTGAAACCTCGTTCTTTTCCTTAAGCTACCGTGCTCCCATAACTCTAGGTCCTAAGGCTCGTTCCTGGGACCAAGTTTGGTCGTAGTCGCGACAGCAAAAGGATAAAACGAGGAGCCTGAGCCCGCTTCATCCCTGCCTCCGCCAAGGGCGTGAAAAAGGTCGAGCGAAGTAGGGAAACGGCAGGGCCTGTTGCCGGGCGAGAAAATGTTTATCTTAAGGATATTAGGGATTTATTCCCTGTTGTGGGTTTTTACCTACGAACAAATGACCCGGCAAACATTCCTTTTTCATTAAAAACATTCCATGCAGGTACAGTCTATAGGGAATGAAAAACATGAATAAGGAGATTACAAGTTTTAAACTTAACAGATGCCCGAAGGCTTACAGACTAAAAAGAGATAAGGTGCCCGTAATGCCTTTCTTTTCCCTCTCCTCAGGAGGTAGGTCAAGGAGGTGAGAAGGGCAAAAGGGGCGCCTAGGCGAGCTACGGGTGGCAGAAGACACCGAGAAGGCATCTCGGCGGCCTCCCCAGGGCTGGACGGTGATGACGGCGCCGGAGGCTGAGCTCGAAGACGAGGCGGCAGGACGTCAGTAGGAGACGAAGGCGTCGGTGCCCACGTACTCCAACATGACGACCTTGTCGCCCGCCTTGTTCCTCTTCCTCTTCCGCAGCCTCCCTACGCCAGCCGCCAAGGAGACGGCCCCGAGAAGTTCAAGGAGCCGGCGACGTGGATGATGGGGTCGCCGGTGCCACCAGGAGCGGCGCCCGACACCTAGTCGGACCCGTCATCCTGCCGTCCCCCACCCTCGTCGTCGCTGTCGCTGTCCTCCTCGTCACCCTCGTTCAAGGAGAAGTCTTCGTCATCAGAGGAGCTCTCCATGCAGCACCTCGGGCGAGTCCCGAGGTGCCCGGAGACCTTGATGGAGAGGTGGCCATCCCCCATCAATTTGAAGTGGAGGGTGAGCCCATCCGTCAGGCTGAGGATTAGAGCGAACCTCTTCCATCCTTGGCGAAGATACATCACATGAGGGGCAGGGAAGTCGATGCGGGCCCGCGTGCCACTGATCCCACAACCCCTCATGTGCAGCCGCAGCGACTCCGGCGGGTTCACCTCCATCTCCCGCGCAAACGGAGTCGGGAAACGAAGGCGACGGCGCGGCGACCCCCGCATCCTAATGAAGAACTCATAGGGGTCATCTCCAACATGACCTTCCACTGGAGGAGGAGCTGCTGGCGGGGGCGAGGCCGGCGAGCTGCCCCGTCTTCCTCTTCCCCGAGCACCACGGCCTCGCCCACGGCCCCGTCCCCTCCCTCTTCCCCTCGTGGCTGGTTCGGCCACTGCTCGTGCAGGAGAAGGGGGGACACGCTGTCGAGCAGCGACCCTCGCCGCCACCGTTGAGGAGTCGGGGTTTTCCTTCTTCATGGCGGACAGAAGAAAGGAGCAGAAGCTGAAGGAGAAAGAAGATGGAGGAGTGTGGGGCGCCGTCCCCTCCCTCCGCCCTTTATAAAGGGGCGGGGCTGGAGCTCGACTGCCCCGCTCGGCCAATCAAGACACGGAAGGCGGAGGACGGCTGGGACCGACCCGCCGCCCCAACCAGCGATGGCTCGGTTTCCCGCCTCCACCGCTCGCCACCTCGAACGCATGGGAGGCACGTGGCGAACCCGCGGGACCGAAGGGACGGGTGAGGCGACCTCTCCCCACCCCACGATCGTGGGGAGTGGACGCCTAGCAGACCGCGCCTCGGCCCCATCCAGTCAGCGGCCCACGCCCCCACACCTCCCCCCATTTAAGGGGAAGGCGTGGGTCGCCTCCTTTCACATTTACTGCGATGTGACGCATGCCTGCGGAAACCGCCCCACGCATGCCGCCCACGTCACGCACGCCCCTCCACCCCGCGCCGCGCGCGCGGGTCGTGGGAGGCACAGCGCGCGGAAATTTTACCACGGCGAAAACCACCCCGCCTGCCCGCGCACCGTTCTGGGCCTGGCCCAACAACTTGTCGCGCTTATGTGTGGCCCAGGCCCGGGGGCTCCTGTCGGTGTACAAAAAGAGGGGTACACTTTTTGTACCCCTATGACTGTGCACGGGCAGTCTGAGCCACGGCGCCCCCACACCAAGCATGGCGAGGGAGGCGAGCCAGGGTAATACTGAAGCTCGATGGAGACTGGAGTGACGCCAAGAACAAGACCACAAAGAGCAAAGGGACGAAGCGGCTCTCCCCGGCAAGATCCTTGTCGGGGCCGGCCCTGGCAGCCTTGGCAAGGCCCTTGCCGCGGCAGCTCGCCCCGCGCCTACGGAGCGAATCACCCTTGAGTCCACCGCCCCCATGGGGCAAGGATTCGGCAGATATCCCCGTGGTGACATGCAGATCTTTGTGAAGACATTCAAGATCGGATGCAAGTTAAGAAGACGATGACCCTTTGCGGGATCCCGGCCAAGGAGGACTAGAAGGCCCCCGGCAAGCACCTTGCCGGGGATGACAGCAGGCGCCACGGCAAGACCCTTGCCGGGGCCCCCGGCAAGGCCCTTGCCGAGGACACCCACGGGGCCACCATCAGGCCCGCATCAACTGGGTTTCCACCGACCCACACAACCGCCGACCCAACCAGCTGGTAAGGCTCCTGCGTGGCAACCCGCAGATCCTCGTGGAGACCCGCCATTGCGCCACCTCAGCTGCCTGTCTACCTACATGGCACCTCAGGCGCCGCTGGCCAGGGCGCGTGTCAACACGAGGAGGAGCGGCGACGGACAACACGGACGTCTCCCCCCGCCCTGATAAAGCAAGGATACCTAAGCTGGGAGCATTAAACGCACCTTGTCCTGTAATACGAGGGATAACCTCGCATCACTGTACTGTAATGCCCCGGATGTAACACTTTCCCTATATGGCAATATATAAACTTTGGCTTCATCAGTTCCATTCCGGGTTCTTTGTCTTTTCGGGTTTCGTCGTTTTGTCGTGTGCATGTGTGCATTTCATCCATGTTATGTTGTCATGTGCATTGCATTGCATTTGTGTTGTCACTTGCATCCGGTCCCACTCGTCTCTTCCCGTTGTCCGTTTCGAGTTCCGACGCTCTCACACGTGCCCGTGGCATCCCCGAGTGCTTTTGTGTGTGGCCGTGTAACGTTTCCGGAATGGCGTGAGATTTTTCATGCGATGTTGTTTTGGTACGTGTAAGTCGCCTGTCAAGTTTCGTCGCGTTTGGAGTTCGTTTGGTACTCCAACTGTTAACCTAGTGGGCTAAAAATACCTCCTCTTTGAGGCCCAAGACCCCCTCCACAACAGCACACAAACCCAGAACAACCCATTCCGTCATCTCGGTCATCGAATTGTGATCGCGTGGCCGAAAACCGCTCCTCATTTGGAGTTTCCTAGCTCCCAGAATCTATAAATTAGTCCACATCCCCGAACTCCCGGTGCAACCCTAATTTTCCTCCCGCTCCGCGCGCCGGACACGTCTGCCCCGCCGCCACCTTACTCCGTCCAATCGGAGGCCGCCACGTCACCTCCGCCGCCACGTGGCGACCTCTCATTCGCCCGGCCACCTCACCCAGCTCCAACCACCGCCACCTCACCGCGCCTCCTCGCCGGACCGCCGGAGCCGCCGCCGGACCACCGCGGCGAGCTCGCCGGACTTCGCCGCCGGAACGCCGCCACGTTGCCGGACTTCACCGGAGCGCCGCCGCGCCGCCACAAGCTCCCCGTCGGCCCTTCGCGTGCCGTCGGGCGGGCGCGCCGCCGCCGCCTCGCCATACGCCGCCGCCGGGCGCCACGGGCGGCCGTCGCGGGCGCGGGCGCTGCTGCCGCCGGCTCAGGCGCGGGCCGCCGCCGTCGCCGCGGGCGCGGGCGCCGCTACCGTCGGCTCGGGCGCCGGCGCCGGCGCCGCCACGGGCGCGGGCTGCAACTGCCGCCGGCCGGGCCAAGCTCCGCCGCCGGGCTCTCCTTCGAGCGCCACCCCGCCGCCGTTCTCCTCCGCCTCCGGCCGGCCACCCCGTCTTCGGCCGCCTCGGGCCACGCCCCCGCCCGGAGCTCCAATTCCGGTCATCTCTCCGGTCATCTTCTTCGTCTCCGGTCGTCTTCCTCCCCAACTCCGGCGAACTTTCAGATCGGGACGAGATCCACCACTCCCTCCATCCAAACACCGCCCCGTAGCCCGGATCCCTCCATCCCGCACGGATCCGTCCTGTGTTGACTTTTGGAGTAATAAAATTCCACTAAGTCCCAGATCTGTAACGTTTTGTTGCCTCCTTTGCATGCCCGTAACTTTGTGCTCGTAGGTCCGTTTTGTGCAGATGAAATATCAAAATGATCGTGGTGATGTGTACTATGTTTTGTTCCATTGTGTCATGCTTGTTTGAGTCCATCTAGATGTATTAATCTTATTGACAAGAGTGCTACTTGATATAAACTGCTGCTACTTGTTATTTTCATGCCATGTTTGAGATGTGATAACTTGGTGCATGTTTATCCAAATAAAGCAAATGATATGTCAAAATGTTCATCATGAGATGCTCTACATGTTGGTTGCTATAGCATGCATGTTAGAGTTCATATTTCCATGTTTATCACTGTTGCAAAAGTGCATGTGGCTGTTAGGTTTTGTAAGTTGTTACGAGATGCCTAGTTGAGGAGCTCGTTGCTATTAATGTGTTTGTCCCCATGTCACATGCTCATATGTTTTAGATTCTCCTTCATGTGATCTTTGCTGTGGTGCAAACCATTTACCATGATATGCTTTGAGGTGACTTAAACATGCTTGCAAACATGCCATGCTAATGTTACTGTTTTAACACTTAGTGAAATTTCACTAAGTCTGGAATCTGTCATATTCTGATGTTATGTTTGCTTGATGCTCTAGGCAAATCCAAGTTTGTTTCGGGGTGGCCATTGATCATTCCTTGCTGTATATGTTGTTGTCTATCCATCCATGCCCTCACTTGCTCATTTGGGTTGTTGTAGCTTATTTAATTCTTGCTCCCAAGTTGCTATAAAATATTACTGTTAGGTTTTTAGTGTCATGATCAAAATGGTGTAGCTTGTTGCTATTGATCCATGCGTCCTATGGAGTTCCTCCAATGGAGTTGTTTGCTGTAGGATATGTCTACTTCATGTTCATACTTCTTGTCACCATGTTTGAGTGCTGTAGAGTATATATTTATTGCTCCAAAGTTGCTATGTGGCTGTTTTTTCCAGCTTTGCATTGTTTCTTGTTTCGGGTGTATCTTCTAGATCGTAGCTCCGTTTTAAACAAACTTTATATGAAACTTGACTAGAATTTCGTGTAGATTGTCATGGTGCATGTTAACTTGCTGTTTAACAACTTGAACTTAAGGTTTGTTCAGATCTGGACTAATCTCAAACTATGCATATGAGGACTTACCGGATTTGTCTTAGGTAGTTTCCGGCTTCATTTAAACTTGTTGTTCTTATGTTATTTCTCTGTGCTTCCTACCTGGCCTTGTTTTTCATCCTAGATAGACTTGTCTTGCATCCTACTTGCTTGAGTATATTGTCTTGTTCTTGTGTTGTTTCCCTGTGCTTCCTATGTTGTCATGTTGTGCATCCTAAGTGCATTTGCAGTGCATCATACGTGCATCCTATAGATTGTGCATTGCACCTTGTTTGATTTTGTGCCTCGTGTGTTCTTGTGTCGAGTAGAGCCGGAAGCCGAGCCCGAGAACGAGAACGAGGTTACTACCGAGGTTGAGAACGAGGAGCCGTCTTACGATCCCATCGACGACTCGACAGGCAAGATGACCTGACCCAGATATCATTACTATCTTTGCCTATTGCTAGAAGTATCGCTCTTTAGCTTATTACCTCGATGCCCATGTTTGTTTGTCAGCCTCCTATTGTAACCATGCATCTGTCTAACCACCCAACCTAGCAAAACCTTTGTTTGGCTAAGTAAGCTTCGCTCAGCCCCTCTTATAGCATTGCTAGTTGCAGGAGAAGATTCGAAGATTCTTGCTTCATGTTGAAGCTTGTTGGGATATCACACTATATAAACTCTTTAATTAAATCATCTATATATTGGTAATGGGTGGAAGGCTAACCCTCTTGCTTGGTGATTTGTTCCACTCATGTCGCCCTAGGAACCGTATAAACCGGTGTTATGTTCCTTGATTTTGCGTTCCTCACACGGTTGGGGTTATGGGACCCCCTCGATAACCCGTTTAGCGCTAAAACTCTTTCAGCAAGGACAGACATTGGTACTCCATTTGCCTAACAACTAAAAACTTGCCGAGGGAGTAATTCACCCGAGGATTAATTAATCAACCCCCCTGGGCCAGTGCTCGATTTGAGTGTTGGTCCAAACTAGAGCCACTTGCGGTGCCACCCAGCTTGCTGGGGTCTTCGGTATCTGTACGTAGTGCTCATCCGGTCGTGGCCTGCGACTAGATGCGCGCGGCTACTATCAGGGTGTTGGCACGCCGGGAGGTCTTGCTGGATTAGTTTTACCTATGTCGGAATATCTTGAGCACGGGATTCCGAGAATACTCGGGCCTTCCCACCTTGGAGTTGTGACTCCGCGGATCGTGGGCTTGTAATGGGCCAAGTGGGAAAACCGCTGCAGGGTTTTGAACTTTCGAAAGCCGTGCCCGCGGTTATGTGGCAGATGGGAATTTGTTAATATCCGGTTGTAGAAAATTTGACACCATGTTCAGAACACACTACCAGCGTGAGTAACCGTGACGGTAATTTTCCGAAAGGGGTTCGGGAAGTGAACATGGTGGGGTTATGATTGACGTGCTTAGATAGGATCACTTCGTGATCACTTTGACGCTCGTGGCACTTCTCTTCTCGCTCTTATCACGTAAGCTAGTGCTAGTGCAGCTGCAACCTTTTATCTTTCTTCAGCCTTGTTCCACACCCAAGGCTTAGATAGTTATGTTACCCGGGAACGGGATTGCTGAGTCCTCCGTGGCTCACAGATTCTACACCACACCAGATGCAGGTACTATGGTGAACTACTCAGGTGACGGCACAGAGCTGTACTGGGAGTACGATGAAGAACGTAGTCGATACCATGTGCACTATCCCGATGATCAGTAGTGGTTTCTACTAGGGGCGATTCGAACCTGTGGCTTTATGTATTTGGTATCTTTCATTTGGATCTTCACCCGTAGTCGGGTTGTGATGTTATTTGGATGATGATTGATTATGTAATGAATTGTGTGACGTGGCGAGTGTAAGCCAACTATCTCTTTTGCTTTTCATCCCTATTTTTACATGAGATGTGCAAAGATACCGAACTTGAGATCATTCCAGAATGGGCTTATACCTTTAAGTCATGCCTCGACACGTAGGAGGTATAGTCCCATCCTGGGCATTACAAGTTGGTTTCAGAGCCTTCTCCGACCTAGAAGCCCCCACTGATTGATCGAATCGTTGACGGTTGAGTCTAGGCACACACTTAAAAATGTTTTGAGTCCTATATATATATCGGATAGTAGGATTTCTTTTGCTCCTCATCTCTTTTCACTCTGGTGAGGACTCCTAACGATTACTCTTGTCTCTTCTACTCTCAAAAATTCACCAAAAAAAATTTAGGAATCTCGCGAGTATTGTTTGGATTGTTCCGATGTCTTTGTGACG
Source organism: Secale cereale (assembly GCA_902687465.1). Taxonomy (NCBI): domain Eukaryota; kingdom Viridiplantae; phylum Streptophyta; class Magnoliopsida; order Poales; family Poaceae; genus Secale; species Secale cereale. The sequence goes on from LR738714.1 coordinate 213,400,927, forward strand.
AGAACATTGTTCTCGATGCCTCCTGTCATTTAGGGGTTGTGGCAGTGTCCCGGGGAGTTGAGCTCCGAGGTATTGTCGTCACAAATATATCCTAGCAGTTCTGGAATACTTAAGACGGCCGACATCGAAAACTGTCCTATGCGGTTAGTGGTAAGATAACCCCGACGTCACCCAGTACTGGGGAGGTAGTTCGGGAGTATTGCCATCGCTTGTATAGTAGATGCGTTTCGAAGGTCCGAGGTAGACGGTTTCTGGAAATAACTGGTTATGTGTTGAAGGATGGATACAGCTGGATGTAGGATTAGAGTTGAGTGCGCGATGCTTCCCCTGTATCCCCAACACCTGATTGCATAACTGGAAACTTTCGGAAATCAATAGGAGGGTTCATCTTGTAGTTCATAGGCATTCTTCCAACGAATTCATGATATGGAGTTTGGGGTTCTACATTGAGTGAAGTTGTTTTATGGCCGTTGTTCCGATCAGGAGTTGCATCTTAAAGGGTCCTTGGCTATGCTGATCCGGGGATTGCAAAACCCTTTCGTAACACGTTCCATAAGCTTTCAGCACGAATATGTCAACATCTTCACCGATCACAAGAGCTTGAAGTACATCTTCACACAGCCGAACCTGAACCTTCGCCAGACTCGTTGGGTTGAAATGATCCAAGAGTATGATCCAAGCATCGAATACACACCTGGCAAGGCCAATGTGATTGCAGACGCCTTGAGCAGAAAGGCATATTGCAACAGTCTCCTTATCAAGCCGTTTCAGCCTGAGGCTTGTGAAGCTTTCAGGAAGCTAAACCATCAAGTTGTTCCGCAAGGCTTTCTTACAAATCTTCAAGTTGCTCCTACCTTGGAAGATCAGATCCGTGAGGCCCAACTCAGTGATGCTATGGTGCAGAAAGTGAAACATGGTATTGCAAAGGGTACTCCCAAATACAAGTGCTATCGCGTTGATGAGAGAGATACCATGTTCTTTGAGGACAGACTTGTGGTTCCCAAGGGTGATCTCAGGAAGCTCATAATGAATGAAGCACATGACTCCCTCCTCTCAATTCATCCTGGAAGTTCCAAGATGTACCAAGACCTCAAGCAATCTTACTAGTGGACACACATGAAAAGAGAGATTGCCCAATTCGTGAATGAATGTGATGTCTGCAGAAGAGTGAAGGCAAAGCATCAACGTCCAGCCGGTCTTCTCCAACCTCTTCCTATTCCCGAGTGGAAGTTTGACCACATTGAAATGGATTTCGTCACTGGCTTTCCCATGTCCAAGAAAGGGAATGATTCTATCTTTGTGGTGATTGACAAGCTTACCAAAGTAGCTCACTTCCTTCCAGTCAAAGAATCCATCAATGCAGCTCAACTGGCAGAGTTGTACACTTCCAGAATTGTGTCCTTACATGGCATTCCTCAAGTTATCTCCTCAGATCGTGGAAGTTTGTTCACATCCAAGTTCTGGGACTCCTTTCAGTCTGCCATGGGCACTAAGATCCGTTTCAGCACTGCATTTCACCCTTAGACTAGTGGTCAAGTCGAAAGAGTGAACCAGATCCTAGAAGACATGCTCAGAGCTTGTGTCATCTCTTTTGGCATGAAGTGGGAAGATTGTCTCCCGTTTGCCAAGTTCTCTTACAACAACAGTTTCCAAGCAAGTGCCGGCAAAGCTTCGTTTGAAATTCTCTATGGCAGAAAGTGACGTACTCCTCTCAACTGGTCCGAGACTGGTGAACGTCAACTTCTTGGCAATGACTTGATCTCAGAAGCCTAAGAAATGTGCAAAGTCATACGTGAGAATCTCAAGGGCACTCAGTCGCGCCAGAAGAGCTACTATAACGGCAAGCATCGTGATGTGACCTTCAACATTGGGGATCATGTCTATCTCCGTGTTTCTCCTATGAAAGGCACCCAAAGATTCGGTATCAAAGGAAACCTTGCTCCTAGATACGTGGGCCTTTCAAGATCCTTGGCAAAAGAGGCGATCTAGCCTATTAACTTGAGCTCCCTTCCAACTTTGCAAATGTTCATGATGTGTTTCACGTGTCTCAACTCCGCAAGTGCTTCAAGACACCTGAACGCACCATTCCGTTCGAGGAGATTGATCTTCAACAAGACTTGTCTTACCGAGAGCACCCCATTGCTATTCTTGAAGAAACCGAGCGCAAGACCCACAACAAGTCAATCAAGTTCTTGAAAGTTAAGTGGTCACACCATACCAACCGAGAAGCTACGTGGGAACGAGAAGCTCACCTTCATTCCGAGTATCCTTCCTTCTTCCAGTCCTAGATCTCGGGACGAGATCTTTTCGTAGTAGAGGAGAGTTTGTAATGCCCCGGATGTAACACTTTCCCTATATGGCAATATATAAACTTTGGCTTCATCAGTTCCATTCCGGGTTCTTCGTCTTTTCGGGTTTCGTTGTTTTGTCGTGTGCGTGTGTGCATTTCATCCATGTCATGTTGTCATGTGCATTGCATTGCCTTTGTGTTGTCACTTGCATCCGGTCCCACTCGTCTCTTCCCGTTGTCCGTTTCGAGTTTCGACGCTCTCACACGTGCCCGTGGCATCCCCGAGTGCTTCTTTTGTGTGTGGCCGTGTAACGTTTCCGGAATGGCGTGAGATTTTCCGTGCGATGTTGTTTTGGTACGTGTAGGCCGCCTGTCAAGTTTCGTCGTGTTTGGAGTTCGTTTGCTACTCCAACGGTTAACCTAGTGGGCTAAGAGTACCTCCTCTTTGAGGCCCAAGACCCCCTCCACAACAGCCCACAAATCCAGCACAACAACTTCCATCATCTCGGTCGTCGAATTGTGATCGCGTGGCCGAAAACCGCTCCTCATTTGGAGTTTCCTAGCTCCCAGAATCTATAAATTAGTCCACATCCCCGAAATCCCGGTGCAACCCTAATTTTCCTCCCGCTCCGCGCGCCGAACACGTCCGCGCAGCCGCCGGACACGTCCGACCCGCCGCCACCTCACTCCGTCCAATCAGAGGCCGCCACGTCACCTCCGCCGCCACATGGCAACCTCTCATTCGCCCGGCCACCTCACCCAGCTCCAACCACCGCCACCTCACCGCGCCTCCTCGCCGGACCGCCGGAGCCGCCGCCGGACCACCGCGGCGAGCTCGCTGGAGTTCGCCGAAACGCCGCCACGTTGCCGTTCTTCGCCGAAGCGCCGCCGCGCCGCCACAAGCTCCCCGCCGGCCCTCCGCGCGCCGCCGGCCGGGTGCGCCGCCGCCGACTCGCCACACGCCGCCACTGGGCGCCGCGGGCCGCCGCCGTCGCGGGCGCGGGCGCTGCTGCCGTCGGCTCGGGCGCGGGCTGCAACCGCCGCCGGCCGGGCCAAGCTCCGCCACCGGGCTCTCCTTCGAGCGCCGCCCCGCCGTCGTTCTCCTTCGCCTCCGGCCGGCCACCCCGTCTCCGGCCGCCTCGGGCCATGCCCCCGCCCGGAGCTCCAATTCCGGTCATCTCTCCGGTCATCTTCTTCGTCTCACGTCGTCTTCCTCCCCAACTCCTGTGAACTTTCAGATCGGGACGAGATCCACCACTCCCTCCATCCAAACACCGCCCCGCAGCCCGGATCCCTCCATCCCGCACGGATCCGTCCCGCGTTGACTTTTGGAGGTATAAAATTCCACTAATTCCCAGATCTGTAACGTTTTGTTGCCTCCTTTGCATGCCCGTGACTTTGTGCTCGTAGGTCCGTTTTGTGCATGTGATATATCAAAATGATCGTGGTGATGTGTACTATGTTTTGTTCCATTGTGTCATGCTTGTTTGAGTCCATCTAGATGTCTTAATCTTCGTGACAAGAGTGCTACTTGATATAAACTGCTGCTACTTGTTATTTTCATGCCATGTTTGAGATGTGATAACTTGGTGCATGTTTATCGAAATGAAGCAAATGATATGTCAAAATGTTCATCATGAGATGCTCTACATGTTGGTTGCTATATCATGCATGTTAGAGTTCATATTGCCATGTTTATCACTGTTGCAAAAGTGCATATGGCTGTTAGGTTTTGTAAGTTGTTACGAGATGCCTAGTTGAGGAGCTCGTTGCTATTGATGTGTTTGTCCCCATGTCACATGCTCATATGTTTTAGATTCTCCTTCATGTGATCTTTGCTGTGGTGCAAACCATTTACCATGATATGCTTTGAGGTGACTTAAACATGCTTGCAAACATGCCATGCTAATGTTACTGTTTTAACACTTAGTGAAATTTCACCAAGTCTGGAATCTGTCATATTCTGATGCTATGTTTGCTTGATGCTCTACGCAAATCCAAGGTTTGTTTTGGGGTGGCCATTGATCATACCTTGCTGTATATGTTGTTGTCTATCCATCCATGCCCTCACTTGCTCATTTGGGTTGCTGTAGCTTATTTAATTCTTGCTCCCAAGTTGCTATAAAATATTACTGTCAGGTTTTAGTGTCATGATCAAAATGTTGTAGCTTGTTGCTATTGATCCATGCCTCCTATGGAGTTCCTCCAATGGATTTGTTTGCTGTAGGATATGTATACTTCATGTTAATGCTTCTTGTCACCATGTTTGAGTGCTGTAGAGTATATATTTATTGCTCCAAAGTTGCTATGTGGCTGTTATTTTCAGCTTTGCATTGTTTCTTGTTTCGGGTGTATCTTCTAGACCGTAGCTCCGTTTTCAACAAACTTTATATGAAACTTGACTAGAATTTCGTGTAGATTGTCATGGTGCATGTTAACTTGCTGTTTAACAACTTTAACTTAAGGTTTGTTCAGATCTGGACTAATCTCAAACTATGCATATGAGGACTTACCGAATTTGTCTTAGGTAGTTTCCGGCCTCATTTAAACTTGTTGTTCTTATGTTATTTCTCTATGCTTCCTACCTGGCCTTGTTTTGCATCCTAGATAGACTTGTCTTGCATCCTACTTGCTTGAGTATATTGTCTTGTTCTTGTGCTGTTTCCCTGTGCTTCCTATGTTGTCATGTTGTGCATCCTAAGTGCATCTGCAGTGCATCCTGAGTGCATCATACGTGCATCCTATAGATTGCGCATTGCACCTTGTTTGATTTCGTGCCTCGTGTGTTCTTGTGTCGAGTAGAGCCGGAAGCCGAGCCCGAGAACGAGAACGATGTTACTACCGAGGTTGAGAACGAGGAGCCGTCTTACGATCCCATCGACGACTCGACAGGCAAGATGACCTGACCCAGATATCATTACTATCTTTGCCTATTGCTAGAAGTCTTGCTCTTTAGCTTATTGCCTCGATGCCCATGTTTGTTTGCAGCCTCCTATTGTAACCATGCATCTGTCTAACAACTCAACCTAGCAAAACCTTTGTTTGGCTAAGTAAGCTTCGCTCAGCCCCTCTTATAGCATTGCTAGTTGCAGGAGAAGATTCGAAGATTCTTGCTTCATGTTGAAGCTTGTTGGGATATCACACTATATAAACTCTTTAATTAAATCATCTATATATTGGTAATGGGTGGAAGGCTAAGCCTCTTGCTTGGTTATTTGTTCCACTCATGCCACCCTAGGAACCGTATAAACCGGTGTTATGTTCCTTGATTTTGCGTTCCTCACACGGTTGGGGATATGGGACCCCCTCGATAACCCGCTTAGCGCTAAAACTCTTCCAGCGAGGCCAGACATTGGTACTCCATTTGCCCAACAACTAAAAACTTGCCGAGGGAGTAATTAACCCGAGGATTAATTAATCAACCCCCCTGGGCCAGTGCTCGATTTGAGTGTTGGTCCAAACTAGAGCCACTTGCGGTGCCACCCAGCTTGCTGGGGTCTTCGGTATCTGTACGTAGTGCTCATCCGGTCATGGACTGAGACTAGATGCGTGTGGCTACTGTCAGGGTGTCGGCACGCCGGGAGGTCTTGCTGGATTAGTTTTACCTATGTCGGAATATCTTGAGCACGGGATTCCGAGAATACTCGGGCCTTCCCACCTTGGAGTTGCGACTCCGCGGATCGTGGGCTTGTAATGGGCCAAGTTGGAACACCCTGCAGGGTTTTGAACTTTCGAAAGCCGTGCCCGCAGTTATGTGGCAGATGGGAATTTGTTAATATCCGGTTGTAGAAAACTTGACACCATGTTCAGAACACACTACCAGCGTGAGTAACCGTGACGGTCATTTTCCGAAAGGGGTTCGGGAAGTGAACACGGTGGGGTTATGATTGACGTGCTTAGATAGGATCACTTCGTGATCACTTTGACGCTCGTGGCACTTCTCTTCTCGCTCTTATCACGTAAGCTAGTGCTAGTGCAGCTGCAACCTTTTATCTTTCTTCAGCCTTGTTCCACACCCAAGGCTTAGATAGTTCTGTTACCCGGGAACGGGATTGCTGAGTCCTCCGTGGCTCACAGATTCTACACCACATCAGATGCAGGTACTATGGTGAACTACTCAGGTGACGGCATAGAGTTGTACTGGGAGTACGATGAAGAACGTAGTCGTTACTATGTGCACTATCCCGATGATCAGTAGTGGTTTCTACTAGGGGCGATTCGAACCTGTGGCTTTATGTATTTGGTATCTTTCATTTGGATCTTCACCCGTAGTCGGGTTGTGATGTTATTTGGATGATGATTGATTATGTAATGAATTGTGTGACGTGGCGAGTGTAAGCCAACTATCTATTTTGCTTTTCATCCCTATTTTTACATGAGATGTGCAAAGATACCGAACTTGAGATCATTCCAGAATGGGCTTATACCTTTAAGTCGTGCCTCAACATGTAGGAGGTATAGTCCCATCCTGGGCATTACATGTACCCTTTCCACCTCCTGTGTGCCACTGTGGCAGCCCCTTTTCCCTATAAAAGGAGGCCCGAGGCGACCAGGAGGAGGATTCGGCTTTTTAGAACTCCTCACGACTCTCTTGGAGCTCCTCACTAGCTGAAGAACACCAATATATAATCCACCAAAGCAGGAGTAGGGTTTGACGCATCTTTGCGGCCCGAACCTGGGTAAAGGAACTGTGTCCTGATCGTTAGATCCGCTCTTCTCTCAACCCCGCGCCCCGCAACCGTAGTAGGGATTCTTGTGATCCCATAGGTGTCGATCCAAATACACCGACACAAGTAGTTTTTAGTAAGGTAGTGTCTGCAAGTGCTGAAATTGTAAGTAGCAAGTAGTTTGATAGCAAGGTAATTTGTAACGAGCAAGTAACAATAATAGTAGCAAGTATGCAGCAAGGTAGCCCAATCCTTTTGAGGGAAAGGACAGGCTAAAACGGTCTCATATAGTAAGCAAAGCGTTCTTGAGGGTACACGGGAATTTCATCTAGTCGCTTTCATCATGTTGGTTTGATTTGTGTTTGCTACTTTGATATTTTGATATGTGGGTGGACCGGTGCTTAGGTGTTGTTCTTACTTGAACAAACCTCCTACTTATGATTAACCCTCCCACAAGCATCTGCAACTACGAGAAAAGTATTAAGAATAAATTCTAACCATAGCATTAAACTCTAGGATCCAATCGGTCCCTTACGGAATAGTGCATAAACTAGGGTTTAAGTTTCTATCAATCTCGCAACCCACCATCTATTTACTACTCCACAATGCATTCCCTTAGGCCCAAATATAGTGAAGTGTCATGTAGTCGATGTTCACATGACACCACTAAGGGAATCACAACATACATACTATCAAAATATCGAACACATATCAAATATACATAATTAATTGCAACATGATTTCTCATATGACCTCAAGAACAAAGGCAACTACTCACAAGTGATGAACATGCTCAAGATCAGAGAGGTAATATATAGCATAATGGATCTAAACATATAATCTTCCACCAAATAAACCATATAGTAATCAACTACAAGATGTAGTAAACACTACTAGTCAACCACAAGCACCAATATATAGTTCCGGTAACAAGATTGAATACAAGAGATGAACTAGGGTTTGAGATGAGATGGTGTTGTTGAAGATGTTGATGGAGATTGCCCTACCCAAGATGGTAGAGTGGTTGGTGATGATGATGACGATGATTTCCCCCTTCGGGAGGGAAGTTCCACCGGCAGAATCATTCTGCCGGAGGGCAAAAGTGCTCCTGCCCAAGTTCCGCCTCGAGATGGAGGTGCTCTGTCCCGAAAGTCCTCTCCTTACTTTGTCTAGGTCAGAATCTCTTATATACCAGAAGATGGGCATCGGAGGTGGGCCGAGGAGGCCACAACCCACCAGGGCACGCCAGGGGGGGCTGGCACGCCCAGGTGGGTTGTGCCCACCTGGTGGCCTCCTTCTGGTGTTTATTGGCTCCAGTATTTCTTAAATATTCCATAAAAAATCTTCGTGGAGTTTCAGCCTGTTTGGAGTTGTGCAGAATAGGTGGCTTGACGTAGCTTTTTCAGGTTCAGATTTCCAGCTGCCGAAATTCTCCCTCTTGGTGTGTACCTTGCAAATTATTAGAGAAAAGGCATTAGAATTACTCCAAAAAGTATTGTTATTGATAAAAACATTGTATATATCAGTAAGAAAACATGATGCAAAATGGACGTATCATTCATGGACCCAATCTTCCTCCTAGCGGGATCTTAGGCAAGATGACCGTTACCTTGGATACCATTACTATCATTGCTATGCTGGTTGTCTCGATGCTATTGCTATATGTCGTGCTACCCACCACTTGTTTATCAAGCCTCCCATTATGCCATGCAACAACCTCTAACCTTTTTCCATCATCCTAGCAAATCGTTGCTTGGCTATGTTACCGCTTGCTCAACCCCTCTTATAGCGTTGTTAGTTGCAGGTGAAGATGAAGTTTGCTCCATGTCGGAACTTGGATATGTTGGAATATTACAATATATCTTATTTAAATTAATGCACCTATATATTTGGTAATGGGTGGAAGGCTTGGCCTTTTGCTCGGTGGTTTGTTCCACTCATGCCGCCTTAAGAACCGATAAACCGATGTTATGTTCCTTGAGTTTGCGTTCCTAACACGGTTGGGGTTTATGGGCCCCCCTCGACAGTTCGCTTTGAATAAAACTCCTCCAGCAACTCCCAAAATTGGTTTTAGCATTTTCCTAATAACTAAAACTTGCATAGGGAGTTAGCGCTACCCGAGGATTCATAATTTACAACCTGGGTCAGTGCTCCTCATGAGTATTGGTCCAACCCAGAGTCATTTGCGGCTTCCCCCGAGGAAACTCAGGTTTCAGTTGCTGTACGTTGTGCTTATCTGGACGTGGCCTGAGATTAGATACGCGCAGCTACTATCAGGGTGTCAGCACGCCGGGAGGTCTTGCCGGACTTGTTCTACCATTGTCGAAATGTCTTGTGCACTAGGATTCCGAGTATTATCGGGTTGTCCCTAAGATAAGAGGTTTTACCTCTGTTGATCGTGAGAGCATGTGATGGGCTAATTTGGGACACCCCTACAATGTTATGATCTTTTGAAAGTCGTGCCCGCGGTTATGTGGCAGATTGGAATTTATTAATATTCAGTTGTAGAGAACTTGACAGAGGATCCGAAATAAAATACACCAACCGCGTGAGTAACCGTGATCGTCTCTTTTTGAGTAAGTTCGGGAAGAGAACACGATGGGGTTATGTTTGACTCGTAGGTAGTTTAGGATCACTTAGTGATCATTACTAGTTTGTGATCGTTTGCGTAGCTTCTCATCAATCTCTAGAAATCATAAGTTAGCCACCATACAATGCTTAGTCGCTTGCAGCAGCCTCACTACTTATCCTTTCCATACCCATTAAGCTTTGCTAGTCTTTATACCGATGGTAATGGGATTGCTGAGTCCTCGTGGCTCAGAGATACTACAACAACAGTTGCAGGTATCGGTTTCCGATGACTTGACGTGAGAGCGATGTTTACTTGTGTTGGAGGTCTTTCTTCTTCTTCGCCGTCGATCTTGGGATAGGATCTTGGTCGGCAGCCTGGGATATCAGGATGGATGCCGTTGTGCCTTTCATGTGTTTCATTCGTAGTCAGATGTCTTGTGTATGATGTTGTTGTATTCATGTGGAAGATTGTATGACTTGTATGTATCCCCATCTATTTATGTAATGGTACGATGTAATGATATCCATCTTGCTAAGCGCCCAAAATGTGGTCGTGCCCCAATCACGAGTTCATCACATAATCGGGATAGAATCGCATCTTGGGCATGACAGCCGGGCCAACTGGGCATGTTCCTGTGGCCTTAGGCCCAGGGGCAGGGGGCCTTTTCCCTTTCTTTTATTTCTTTAGCTCCTTTCTTTTTACAGAAAATTCTGTGCAATATTTGAGCTGGCAAAATGGGTTATGTAAAATGTGGGACTTGGCCACATAATTACATTGCAATAGTTGGCACTGCCACAAAAAGATTGTGAGGCTTTTGAATTGATTTGGATTTTTCACAAATAGAAAAGCATTTAAAAATGTTGATTTGAAAATGTTTTAATTTCCTGGGGAAATTAAATATCACAAATGATGTTGAATCATTCATGACAATTAGTTAATGAATATTTTCAACCCAGCGAACATTTTTGTTTTACTGTTTGGAGAAATAATTTATTCGACTTCATTTTAAATTTGAAATTGAGCTTGGTTTGAAACACAGTGAGGATTAGCAACTTAATTATGATGCCATGGCATCATAAGGCATGAGATTACTATAGCACGATTCTCGGGTGTTACAAATCTCCTCCACTATAAGAAATCTTGTCCCGAGATTTAAGAGGTGGAGTAAGTGGGGAGTTCTGATTATGAAATTCTAACGGATCTTCTCGTCCTTGGTTGCTCTTCTCAAAGAAGTTGATATCACTCGTTGATGCCTTCATTTCGCTGCATCAGGGTATGATGATGAAACTCTCATCCTTCCTTCAGGACCTTCACCGTACTTACGAAAGGATAAGAGGGGAAACTCTATAAGGATGGATTTTAACAAGATTGAGCATCAGACAGATAACTCAGGGGAAGAAGCATAAAGTATCTCTCGAGTTGAATACTTGAAACATATCAAGAGCATTATAAGAGGGTATGGAAGTTTCAAATGCGTAAGCCAACGTTCGATGCCTAAAGTAGAGTGTGAAGGGAGTTCAGAGCAACAGAATAAGTATTGTGTCTGATACCAGAATTTGTGATCCCTCAGAAGGTGGTTCGTAAATTACATACGAAGCCAAGCATGAGGAATAACTTTGGAAATAGGGGGTGTACAGGAGAGTTAGGTTTCGATCCTGTGGAACTGTGGGTTATGGGCTCACCATGTGGGTTAAACGTAGGAAGGGCGCTGACATCATGGTCATGATGGCATGGCATGTCAGAGAATAGTCTGTCAGTTATGTTGGTAACAACGTTGGTTCCAAGGGCGAGGGATGAAGAGAATCATTCTCCTGCTCGTTAAGACTAGGCGGACAAACAGACAAAGTTCTCATCCATCGGTGGCTACAGGAATGTCATCAACAATAGTAACAGGGTCTTACTCATAGAGTTGTACATCAGGGTGTCTACATAAGCAGGGAGGTATTCTTGTTTTGTGTTGGAGGTAAGGCAATAACATTGTCGATGATAACACAAATCATCGAGGGGCAAGGATGGTCTTTCTCATCATGTATTTGATTGATATCCGGGAAGAAGTCAAAATACTGATGATGACCATGACAAATTTTGTCGAGAGGCTCCATGAAGATGCAATCGAATAACGACGACATCAGCAAAAGGAATGACGAAGCGAACGTTTATTGGAACCACGGATACGACACAAACTCGGAATCAAGCTTGCTATTCGGGGTGAAACGATATGACGAGGAATATTGACTTAAGCTTATCTCATCATCAAAATTTGTGTTCCGAGAAGAAGGACCGGGTAGCACAGTTAAAAGTAGCATGATAGGTATGTAGCCGATCAGGCTAGAATGACATGATGGAATATTAAACTTCCTAGCAACAAAGTACTAGAAGTATTGAACCACAGTGCGGATTCAAGTCACTTGTCAGAGTCCTCGAGTGACGGATATGCAAGCATGCAGAGTGCCTAAACAGTGAGAGTATTATTCCAATAAGAATACATAAGATATAGTGCAATGGGATGATATGCTCGAGATAATAGGGGGCAATACTCGAAGGTAGATCGGAATAGAGTTTGAACTCATGTATTGATCTACAAAAGTCATATGCTTTAACTTGTCTGAGAAATGGGATCAAAGGAGAACAATATGGTTTGAACCATGATTGCCATTAACCAGATCAAAGATACAAGATGAACTTATATAAAGGATATAACTATTTTTACAAGAATTTTCCATGATAAGGTCTACATCATTTCCATGGGCATGAACACAAATTTCAAGGTCGACTCCCACTTCTTCAATGCACAACCTTTCATCCACTTCTCGCTTTCGAAGAAGTTGTAATGTCGAAATTTTATCTGGCGAAAAGCTAGTAGAGTATAACCCGCATAACTTTATAGTTCTCACAGATTAGGGAAGGCATGCGTTCAACCCATCGGGCATCTTAGGAACATATAACACAAACTTCAGGAGTGAATTTTACAAGATCGAAAGCAGAGCATGGTTGACAAAAGGAGAGGATACAATTTACCAAAAGCATTATGTATCAGGGAAGAACTCACGAGGTGATTAAATATGTGGGGCAATGTCGGACAATAATCCAACAAAAAGGATCTGCTGGTCCACAAGGGATCTGATGTGAGCATGGGTACCCAACCAGAAGAAGAAAGAATGCAAGGAGATCAGATTATAGAAACAGCTGACTAATTCAAAGTTCAAATGCAAAGGAATTATGATTTCTAAACCAAGGGATCAGAAGCAAAAGCTCTTATTAAGGATGGATAAGTTGAATAGACTCAGGGGTACAAACGACGGCAATTTGATTGGTCGAGAACCAGCCCATGTCCGGAGTGACGTCTGAGCCAAAGGGACAAATTCTAGTTTCTAATGATGATTGCGACCATTCACAAACATATCAGATCAAAGGCTCAAAATGACGATGACAAAGGATACTAATGAATATGGCTAGACGTATGGAATGCAACCATAATGCAAGCAGACAAGTATTTGCAGAGAAACAATTGGCAGAGGATTTTTGGAAGATCGGATAGTATTCCAAAGTATCTTGTGGATCACATGATCAACTAGGAATGAACAAATCCCCGATAAGTGTGAGGAATTATCTGTAGATGTATTCATGCAAAAACAGAGCTGCAAGGCAGCAGGCAAAATGCATTTTTGGGATATAGAAAATAATTCACAATATCTTGTAATAACAAGAGCAACAAAAATTGATGTATGAACAAATGTATGTAGTTATCCATAAGGATATATTGGTGATATGGAATTGCAAAGTCTGTGGGCACAAGTGTCTCGGGAAAACATGGGAGAGTATCTTCGGGGTCTTCTGGTACACCAAGCGATCATCTGGAATGAGGGGACTCTCCGGAAAAAATTAGTTACGAGAACCTACAGTTAGAGTTAGTAAAATCATATACCGCGAGTAGAATAGAGATCAAAGTCCCAAAGTAAAGATCGAGGAGTAAAAGATCCTAATACCACCCAATTGAGATGTGGGCCCATAAGCCACACAACAATGCTAGTAAAAGTTTTCCAAAGACTAGACTCAACTTCGGACAAGGAGTTGGAAAGGGAACTACCTACAGGCAGCCAGCTCTGATACCAACTTGTGATGCCCCTGATTTGACCGTACACTAATCATGCACGCAAATGTGTACAACCAAGATCAGGGACTCACGGGGAGATAGCACAACACAACTCTAGACATAAATAAAATGATACAAGCTTTATATTACAAGCCAAGGGCCTCGAGGGAATCAATACATAAGCTCGAATTCACAATAGTCAGCGGAAGCAACAATATCTGAGTACATAAGTTAATCAACTTTTCCTTAAGAAGGCTAGCACAAAAGCAATATTTATCGAAAAGGAAAGGCCTCCTGCCCGGGAGCCTTCTAACTGCTCCTGGTCGTCGGCGGTCTCCACGTAGTAGTAGGCACCGTCGAGGTAGTAGTAGATGTCGGTAGTGGCATCTTGTTCCTGGGATCCGCCATCTGGTTGCAATAACCAGAAATAAGAAACAAGGGGGAAAAGGGGTAGCAAAGCAACCATGAGTACTCATCCAAAGTACTCGCAAGCATCTGATCTAGAGTAAGTATGCATCAGTATCAAAAGAATGAGTTGTATCTGTGGCCTGAACTGCAGAATTCCAGAATAGAGGGGAAGACCTAGCCTATCGAAGACTAGCATCTTCAAGCATCTTCTGGAAACCACCATCTTGCAGGAGTAGAAGAGAGTATAGAGTAGCATATTATAATTATGAACCATGTTGTAGCATTAACACTTAGAGATCCTTCCTCGACTCCCTACGAGAAAACAATCTCGGAGCCACATAACCATTTCATGACTCAACATCCAGTTCTAGTTGTATCGATCGGGATACAAACCGAGCGTCCGTTACCGTTGACACGGATATTCAAATAGATTAAACTTCCCTGCAGGGGTGCACCAACTTACCCAACACGCTCGATCAACTCCGGACGGACACACCATCCGGTCATGCTCGGCCTCGGCAGATCAACATGCCACAGCCCTACATAGGCTCATCAGAGAGGCCAGCACGTCGGTCTAGATCCTAAGAGTGCCGGGGTCTTGGGGCCATCGCCCTTTGCACTCATGCATGTTGCGTACATATCCGGCGAGCAGACCTAGCCCCCCTTATACAAGCGAGGCGTTCCAGTCCAACCTCGTGCGCGCCGGTCCATCGCTGACGTCCGTTGAGCTTTCGGGTGATACATATGATGCAGAGTGCCCATACTTATTCCCACGTGTGGGGGTCAGTGCAAAAAGGACAGAGGTCTACTCGGATCAAATATCAAAATTGTTAGTGTCTTGGTAGTGCGCGATAATGAGCAGAGACTCACGGTCATGTGACCCCTTCGCCCCGTCTCGTGGACTTACGGCAAGGGCTAAGAACGCCTGGCCATGCCATGTAATTATTTCTCGGGTACCCTCCAGGTCAAGCCGACTTCACATCACTCGCATTTACCCCTCGAGGCTCATCCGATATCATCATGGTTATGTGGTAAGTCAAAGTGATCGTGTGCCCACAACAGCAAGGGGGGAACCCGAGGAATGAACCTTGATGGACTCCCACTCGATGTAACCTTCAAGGTGGACTTGGAGGAATCACCCTCGATGGTCCACACTTGAAGGGTTGCATGATAGAGACGTTATCGGGAGTGGTGAAGGAGGAATCACCCTCGATGACCATGACCGACTAGCTTCACTACAAAGATCTCATCAGAAGTGCTATACGAGGTAGCACCCTCGGCACTCGATGGTAACTTTCTAGAGTCATACAACTAAGGGGGGTAATGTGATGTGTCGTGGCCTGGACGTCGATCACGTTGATCGAGTCATATGGTAATCCAATGGGGGCAACAGGGACAAGGTGGGGGTCACTGGTGGGTCACCAACCAACCTATACTAAGCATATAGGATAAGCACGTAAGGTACAAAAGCAGTTTACCAAAAGTAGGCTATCCATCATAACAGGGGCAATCAATTACAGTAGGAAAATCTAATGCAAGCAAGAGAGAGAAAGAATGGGCGACATAGGAATGATCAAGGGGGGGTGCTTGCCTGGAAGCTCTGTTGCAAGGGACCGGTCGTCATGAGTGTAGTCGATCACAGAGGCAGCATCAGTCTCGGTGTATACCGAAGAGAAGAGGGGGAAGAAAGAGTAAATACAGAGCAAATAGATGCATCACTAAGCATGACATGATGATATGCAGAGCTAGGGATGTTCTAACGCGGTAATACACATTGCAGACGGAGAGGGAAAATGTCCGGAGGGGTTTCCCCGACGTCTGGCTTTTTCTGGGCAGACGAAAGAGAGGGGAGAGGGGACGGTTCCATGTTTAGGATGCTAGGGGCATGTGATAGATGAAAGGACCGCGTATTCGGATTTGTTGGATTTTGCTGAGCAACTTTCATATATACAACTTTTTCAACCCAGTTACAGTTTATTTTCTATGAATTTCTGAAGTTTCAACAATATTCAGGAATTATTTTAATTACCTAATTTGACAAAAAAGGACAATATGACGTCATCATGGCATCATTACTGCATCAGCGTTCAACAGACTAGTTGACCAGTCAACAGGGCCCATGGTGGGTCCACTGCAGTTACTAGGCGATGCCTAGTCAGTCGTTGACTAGGTCAGCAAGGCCAGTCGAGCCCCTTGGGCCACTAGGCAGTGACCTAAGGGGGTGGCCCCGGTCGGCCACGTCGGCACAGGTGCATGTGGAGCCCCGGCGAGCGCTCCCGCGACGGAGATGCGCCGGATCTCGCTGAAATTCGACTCTGGGCGGCCATTCGGGGCGCGGGGCCCCGCATTTGAATTCCACCGCAGCGGCGCATCGGCCGGTGGCTGTGGCAGGGGCTAGGATGCCCTGCAAAAGCGACCGCGACGAGACGAGCGGGTGCGGGTCGGTGCGGCCGTGGCCGGGAGAGGCGCGACCATGGTGAGTGGCCGACGCAATGGCGTGCAAGTGGCAGGAGCAGCGACGGTGGCTGCGGACTAGGAGCGGCCAGGGGGTGGAAGCGCGCGGCGGCTGCGGGGCGCGTTCGGTGAGGAAGCACACGGGTGCGTGGGCTGGCCGAGGTTGCAACGGGCGGCTGCAGGCGAAGGCAAGAGCAGTCGTGCGAGCGCACGGGCAGAGCACAACGGCGACCACCCGACGCAGTGGCATTCTTGGTTACGGCGGCTTCGGCGACCAAAGCAAGCGTGCTCGGTCGGAATTAGGCAAGGTAGGAGGCGACGCTGCAGGGCAAGAGGAGGCGCGTGTGTGCGCACATTCAAGTCCTAGGAGCGCCAGGAGGTCGCTGTGGGGCTCGGGCATGCGTGAAAATGGCCCTAGTCATGACGCCGACGGGCGGGCATCGGTGAGCTTTGGCCATGGCGGAGCTAGTAGTAGCAGAAGTAGATCGAGGGGGGCGGAGGGGAAATGAGGCGTAGCTCACGGGTAAGGCGCATAGAGGCCCGGCGGTGGCTTTGGAGCAGCAGGGCGGCGGCGTTCGTCGAAGAAGTGCCGGCGGCCATGGATGAAGACGGGCTCGATGCCGAGGTTGCGGTGGCATAGAGCTCAAGCTCAGGGTCGTGGAGGTTGCAGCGGAGCTCGGCGAAGCTCGTGGACGAGCTGGCGAGGCGTCGGGAGCCTTGTGGCTACGCGGGCGGCGAGGCGATGACGACGACCGTGGCGGGCGAGGAGACAGCAGCGCGAGAGGAGGGGGAAAATATCTGGGGGTTGTCCAGGGCGTCGGCGCTGGCATTCTTATCGTCTCTGCGGCGACTGTAGCAACACGGGATGGCGAGTGGGTGTGGTGGCGATGGCAAACCGACTCGGTTGGGCTCGATGGGTGGAGGAGAGAGGAGGGAGACGACGCGAGAGGCAGGTGGGCCGGGCCTGTCCCTGTGGCCTAATGAATATTTTCAACCCAGCGAACATTTTTGTTTTACTATTTGAAGAAATAATTTATTCGACTTCATTTTAAATTTGAAATTGAGCTTTGTTTGAAACACGGTGAGGATTAGCAACTTAATTATGATGACATGGCATCATTAGGCATGACATTAGTGTAGCTTAATTCTCGGGGTGTTACAACTCGCACCTTCACCATTTAATTTGCTTTAGTACTTTTGGCCCTATCCGAGTGCAACAGTGTGCCAAAGCTTCTGACCGCATTGCTCAATTCATGCATACATCTACGATCAAGTGGGAAACCACACAAAAGTAACCAAACCTCGCGGTCCAGATGGAATCTACGTCAGTTAAGACCCTGATCATGCTTCTGGAAAATTATATGAACATCCGTATAGAGATGAGGTCCCCACTGAATAAGGTCATCTCGATCAACGTAATATCCAGTTTCACATATGCTTGCCTGGACAGACAAGGGCATATCTCAAAAAAACCTACATGTGTGACTTCGGTGAGAAATACAGCGATTACCTCGCTGACATTGGCGAATGCCACAGGTAGACTGGGCATGCGGACGATGGAGACTATCGCCCATTCTTCGTGAACCTTTGGGACGGCGCGTGCTGCCACTCGAACCCTAGCACGACGGCCTACCACTTCAATGCTCTGATGTCGGGGAGGGATGAACGAGGTGGGATCCAAAGGAAATGTAGCCATAGACCCAGGGGTGGCGACATTAGGGGTATTTGTGGGAGGTCGGAGGTGGAGCAGATGGGGCGGAGCAGAGGAGGAAGATGAAGTAGAATGTCAAGCGACAGCAAGAAGACGGGCACCTATTGTTTTGGGTGGAAAAGTAATGGCTAGCACAATAGTATTTTGGGAAGGCGCACTAACTACGGCACGTGAGTCACGGGAACGGTGCAAGCTTGGCTTTGAGCGGTCACAATGAGCTGAAATGGGCTAGTGGGATAGGTTATGTTGACCTTGTGGGTTAGGCCCTGTAGTGGAGTAGCAATCCTTGGCTACATGCCCCCATCGTTTACAAGCCCTACACTTATTGTGATTGGTGCATGCAGGGCGAAAATGTCCTCGGACTAAAGAGCGGACGCGGAATGGGCCCGGGTTGCATTTTGAACAGCGCTTGGTTCTTTTTCTTCTAGCAGTTAGCGCATGTGCAGTATAGATAATTTGCATCTGGCACTGAGAGTTGAGACGCTTAGGTGCTTTTTAGATTTAATTGATTTGAATATAAGTCATTCATAAGCGTCCATATAAGCTATTAGAGTTGTAGATGCCCTAAACTGTTTTTAGCTACCAGAGAGAAAGTTTACCTGAGAGCAGGCCCGTACCGGGGACAAGTGCAGGGTGTGCGCCTGTACAGGGCCCCCAAATCAGTAGGGCCCCAAAATTTATACGTACTTAGTACTAGTATTAGTAATCAGCACATACATTACTGCAAAACGGGTTGGAGAATGATGCAGCATGCAAACAGGGCCCCACAACAAATTATAACTCAACTAATTACCCCCAACTTGCGTTCCCAAGAAAACTCAATGGGGTGGTGGGACTCCAGGAATTAACTATTGGGCATGTTCCTCCTGCACGTACCTCTCTTTTTTCCTCTTCGTCTCCTTCACGGCCGCGGTTTCTCTTTTCTCAGATCCTAAATCAATCTTCAGTTCTTCGCTTGCTAACTTTCAGCTCCGAAATACCTCAACTATTAATTCTTCGCAATTTCCCTCAAAATTAGCCTTGCAATGAGCAGTGAAATAGGTAACGTCTCACTTCAAATCCCCATCTATTTATTTGGTTGGTGTTCTATTCTTCGCAATTCTCAAGTCAGGAGCCCTACACATCAGTGTTTCACTCGACCTCCTTCGTTTTCAGTTGCCGCCTTGCCGGCCCTGCGACCTGCGTGTGTCAGAATCAAGTGGAGCCTGGATCCCTGGTTGCTTGGACCACAGTTAGAGGCTAAGAAAATTTCTTGCGAAAGATAATCTAGCCTTTCGTGCTACTCACTCCAAATTGTATCAAGATAGCAACGGAAATTTCTTAGGCTTGGTTGAAATGTTGGCTGAGTTTGATGTGGTTATTGAAGAACATATTTGACGCATAACAAATGACGAAACTCATACTCATTACCTTGGTCATGGCATCCAGAATGATTTAATACATTTGATTGCTTCTGCAATTAAATCTAAGGTCATAAAATAAGTAAAAGAAGCATAATATTTCTCTGTAATTCTTGATCGTACCCCTGATGCAAGTCACCAAGAACAAATGTCTTTGATTATACTGTAGGTTGATGCGCCTTCAAGTTCTTTTACTGTTGTAGAATCCTTTTTAGGATTTTTGGATGTAAATGATACCACTGGAGAAGTTTTTCTAAACTAAAGTTGTTGAAGTCCTATTTGCATTCTAGAATAGCACAAGAAAGGCTTAGTGGACTGGCTTTGATAGCAATTGAGAACGACATCTTGGGGAGTGTATCTTACGAAGAACTAATTGAAGAGTTTAATTATCTCAAGGAATGCAAGAAGGATGTCACCCTTGTGCCAAATAATGTATTATTTTTTATTTTCTAGAATCACTTTTGCGAAAAGATATTATTCAAACGATTGTACTATGTACCAACATGACATAATAGTAATGATACTTCCTCCATTTTTGTATACAAGGCCACTATGAAAAATACATTTTGCATCAATACAAGACCAACAACAATAATCGAGGCAAATATTAATTTTGTTTCCTCGTACTAGTAACCCATGGTTTAATTAATAGCATGCATGCAGTGGATGATAATGACACACTCACCACTCAGTTTTCTCTAACATGCATGCACCCTATTAATTAACCCGGTAAACGAGAAAATAAATTGACTTGTAAAGCACACATTAATTTTTATCTTGGTACCTGTAATTTGAGTTTGTGGCCTTGTATACAAAAATGGAGGGAGTAATAACAATTAGATCTTGTTTTCCTCGTTGTCACTTGCTATGCAGAGGGCCCATTTTCTGACTTCGCACCGGGCCTCCATTTTTTCAGGTATGGCCCTGCCTGAGAGGACCGCTATGCCCAGGTTACAACCAGTAACTAACAAATAGCAGTATTGCGCCATAACGAAAAACTTGGACAAATTTAATAAAAATACTTGACAAATCAATCCGAAATATGTCAAAATTTGCATAAATATGATTGGGTTGATATATTTTCTCGGGTATGACCATTATTGGAGGGTGTGGGTAAGACTTGCAATCGGCCGTGTAACTCAGAATACTGTCGGGTTACCAAAACTTGTGGCTTGCTCTACATTATTTTAGTGTAGGTCTGACCAATACAAGTTGGTCGGTAAGTTCACAGGTTCCGGAAGCACGAAATTCTGACATTTCCAATAGATGCCAAGTTCATTTCACGTAATAACTACCCCGTCCGAAAATACTTGTCATCAAAATGAATAAAAGGAGATGTATTTTAGTTCTAGATACATCTTTTTTTGTCCATTTTGATAACAAGTATTTCCGGACGAAGGGAGTATGACTGAACCAAAGGGAGTAGGTATATGTAGTTTTTCAGGCATAGTAGAGTTGTCGGAAAATATCCTCTTCTTCTCTTGGAATTAAAGACCCAAATTAGCTAGGTGTCCAGAATAAGACGGGCTATTTCGTGGAAGCTACTGGAAGCAGAATGACCCTTGAGTTAGGAGCACCCCTATAGCTGTAGGTGACGTATGATCTCACTTGTCAATGGTGTCGCCCTCCTTCCTCATCCTTGCCCTGCTGCCCATGATGCGACGAAGCTGCCATTTTTGTGTGTGTGTTCTTCCGTGCAGTCACTAGCCAGTCGGTGATCGCTGGATAGGCCATCCACCACGCGTAACTGTTGATGGGCCAACGGTGTTAAATAGGTGGGCCGAGTCGTTGGGACTTTGTCAATCACTTCATGCTCTCGGTTGATGAACTCCTCTTTCCAAAACTCCAAAACGAGTCTTGCTGAGATGACAAAGAAAAAACCTGCTCGACAAGGACAGATAATGGAGGGAGGGAGGGAGGTTTATGCAATGCAATTATATGCATGCATGCATGCTTTTTCAATTGGTTTTACCTTTAACAGTACGGGATGTTCCTAAAGAAAGAAAGGAAAAAATAGTACACAATGCTACTGCATGGCAGCGTTTCTCCAAGCGCTCGTGCCGATCGTGTTGTGTCCGTAGAGATGGTCTCTATTAAACTATGTATTATAGGCTCTACTGTGTAAATCATACCTTATTGATATTGGACTTATATGTCATCATTATATATATGTGATAGACCACCCCTTTGAGGGTTGAGCCAGTTCCCCAAAACTTACGTTTTACATGGTATCGAGTCTAACCTAGGTCCTTCACTCCACCCGCCGCCGCCGTCGCGCCAACAACCCTAAACCCTAGGGCCGCCGCCGCCTCCATGACCGCTTCCGCTTCGGGCACCGCCAGCTCCGGGTCCATCCCCGCGTCGCTTGCCGCCCTCCTCAACCTCCCACCTCACCCCTGGCTCCGTCGGTGCCCCGGTTCCTCGGCACCACCGTTGTGGGCTCCATGTTCTCAGCTCCAATCCCGCCGTCGTCGCCTACAACCCCCGCCACCACGACGGCGATCCTACCCGCGGCGTCAACCGCGGCCTCTTCCTCATCACTTGTCGTCCTCCCGGCGGCCTCGGCGGAGGTTCCGCCCGCGATGCCACCCGCGGCCATGCTCGCGGCTCTGCCTGCGGCCGTGATCCCGCCCCTGCCCGCGGCGCCACCCGCGGCATCGGTTGCGGCCGTGGATCCTATCGCGGCTCCGCCACCAACCGTACCTGCTGCTGGCGCAATCACGCCCACCGGGCCGTTCCACTTCGACAACTTGATCGCCATCCGACTCACGTCGGACAACTACTTGTTCTGGCGCGCCAAGGTTCTACCGCTGCTACGCAGCCGGTCTCTCCTAGGGTTTGTTGATGGTTCGCTACCGTGTCCTCCGCAGGTCATCCCTACCGTCCACGGCCCGGCCATCAACCCGGAACACCGTATGTGGGTGCAGCAGGACCAAGCGATCCTCTCCGCCATCCAGGATTCCCTCGGCGACGGGGTCGCTGGCCTTTGTCTCTTCGCCGCCACCTCCATGGACGCCTGGACGACCCTGGAGCACGCCTTTGCCCAGTTCTCTACCTCACGCTCGATGGCCCTTCGCAGTGAGCTTGCCGACATCAAGAAGCTGGACTCCTGCGCTACGACCTACTTCAACAAGATGAAGGTGCTGGCGGACACGCTCACCTCCATTGGTCGGCCGCTTAGCGACGAGGAGTTCGCCGGCTTCGTCATCAAAGGCCTCGATGCCGACTACGACAATCTCGCTGAGGCCGTTCACAACGCCAAGCCAGCGATGCCTCCTCACGAGCTCTACTCACGTCTCCTCTTCACCGAGCAATGTGTCGAGGCTCGTCGCTCCTCCGCCACCATCACTGTCCAGCCGGCAGTCTTCTGGGCCTCTCGCGGCCAGCGCCCCCCTGCCCCGTCACCGGGCAAGGCAGCCCCGCCCCCTGCATTGACCCTGGGTGGGGGCCCTAACACTAGGGTGGTGTGCCAGCTATGTGGCCGTGAACGCCATGTCGCCTCCAAGTGTCACCGCCGCTTTCAGAGGAGCTTCCTTGGCATCGGCAACGACGGCAAGGGCAACGAGCGCCAGTTTGCCATGGCAGACTTTGGTTCTCCCACCGCCGCCCCGGCTGCCCACATCGTTGCCGCCCCGTCTGCCCACATCGCTGCCAAGGGCAAGGACCCGCGCGTCGAGCTAGGATACACACCATCCTACCATGTTGATCCAGCCTGGTACATGGACACCGGCGCCACGGATCACATGACGAACGAGCTCAACAAACTCTCCACCTACCAGCCCTACTACGGGCACGATCAGGTTCACACCGCCAATGGTGTAGGTATGCCCATCTCTCATATTGGCCAAGCATCTCTTTTAACTAGTCATCCCTCTAGGGAGCTCCATATTCGTAATGTTTTACGGGTACCCTCGGTGACTCGTAATATTTTATCTGTCCCTAAGCTCACCCTTGATAATCATGTCCTATGTGAATTTCACCCTTTTAATATTTTTGTTAAGGATCGAGCAACCCGGGATGTTCTACTTAGTGGCCGGTTAAGCCAAGGCGTGTACCATTTGGAGGATCCATCCGCTCCGTGCATCTTCAGCGGTGTTCGTGTGTCGCGTTCCCAGTGGCACTCTCGCTTTGGTCACCCCTCCACACCCATCGTTGGCCACATAATCCATCGTCATGAGCTGCCATTAGTGTCTAGCAATAAAGAGATGTCCGTGTATGATGTCTGTCAGCAAGGAAAGAGTCATCAGCTACCTTTTTCATCTACTAGAGAAGTAAATAACCCTCTTGAAATTGTGTTTTCTGATGTGTGGGGTCCGACACAAACATCTGTTAGTGGTCACAACTATTATGTCAGTTTTGTCGATGCCTGTAGTCGCTTCACTTGGCTTTATCTTTTTAAGCGCAAATCTGATGTGTTTGATATATTCATACAATTTCAATTGCATGTTGAACGTCTACTCAAGCATAAAATTATCCATGTTCAGTCAGATTGGGGGGGCGAATATCGCAACCTCAAAACTTTCTTTAATAAGCTAGGGATCTCTCGTCGTTTATCATGTCCGCATACACATCAGCAGAATGGCGTTGTTGAACGCAAACATCGCCATATAGTTGAGACCGGCCTCACACTTCTTGCTCATGCTTCTGTACCCTTTCGTTTTTGGAGTGATGCTTTTGCTACCGCGTGTTTTGTCATTAACAGATTACCTACGCGTGTTCTTAATATGAAAACTCCTATTGAGCTTCTCTTATGTGAAACTCCTGACTATACCTTTTTTAAGATGTTTGGGTGTGCTTGCTGGCCTCATCTTCGCCCGTATAATGATCGCAAACTTGAGTTTCGCTCCAAAAAAAGTGTGTGTTCTTGGGGTATAGTTCTCTCCACAAAGGCTACAAGTGTCTCCATGTCCCAACCAATCGGGTCTACATATCTCGGGATGTTGTTTTTTATGAGACCGTCTTCCCCTTTTCTGCCATGCCTCAGTCATCCACCACAGCACCATCTATGCATTCATCTCCTCTTATGCCTGGCCAATTTGAAGATGTTGCATATTCGCCTATGTTGTTACCTAATCATGGTGCAGGAATTGGACGTGGAGCTCGCCTGGAACTCCTCCCTGACGGACCCTCTATGACGCATGTGGTGCACGTCGATCGGCCGGTGCATGCACCGTCTCCCACCCTCGACCCCGCACCGGGAGCCTCGTCTCCAACCGCGCCTAGGCCGGAGCCCATGCTGGCTACTGTGACTGCGTCAGAGCCTGCGACGGCCTCCTCTCCGTCGCCACCTCCTCGCCCGAACTCCCCTCCATCGTCGCCCTAGCCATCTGCGCGGGCGTCCCTGGTGCCTACTTCGCCCGGGTCTGTAGCGGCTCACACGCCGCCGGGGCCTACGTCGCTAGGCCTGCTGTCGCCTGGTCCACCGTCACCCGGCCTGTTGTCACCCGGTCTTTCTTCGCCGAAGTCCCCTGGACCGGCCTCACCTGCTCCGGACATCCCGCCGGCCCCGGTGTTTGCTCCTCCGTGGCGTCCACACACTCACAGCCGAAGTGGCATTGTTTGTCCCAAGGTGCGCACCGATGGCACGGTCACCTATCTTGCTGCTTGCCTGGCTCATGTTGTGGATGATCCAACCGCCGAACCACGCAGTTATCAAGCCGCTATGAGTATTCCACACCGGAGGGCTGCTATGGAACAAGAGTATCATGCTCTTATGAAGAATCAGACCTGGACACTTGTTCTCCCTCCGTCTCGCGTCAACATCATTGATTCGAAGTGTGTGTTCAAGATGAAGAAACATGCAGATGGTTCCATTGAGCGCTACAAAGCGCGCCTCATGGCTAAGGGCTTTAAACAGCGTCACGGCCTGGACTATGAGGATACATTCAGCCCAGTTGTCAAGCCCACCACTATTCGACTCCTTCTGTCTCTGGCAGTTTCTCGCGGATGGTCTGTCCGCCAGCTTGATGTGCAAAACACTTTTCTTCATGGATTGCTTGAAGAAGAGGTTTACATGCGGCTGCCACCTGGATTTGTTGATCACACTCAACCTCATCAACTCTGTCATCTGACGAAGGCCATGTATGGACTAAAGCAAGCTCCCCGTGCCTGGCATGCTAGCCTGGCTTCAGCTCTACGCACTCATGGGTTCATTCCTTCGACG
Organism: Secale cereale; assembly: GCA_902687465.1. Classification (NCBI taxonomy): domain Eukaryota; kingdom Viridiplantae; phylum Streptophyta; class Magnoliopsida; order Poales; family Poaceae; genus Secale; species Secale cereale. The sequence continues at coordinate 213,426,685 of LR738714.1, forward strand.
ACTGATACTTCACTGTTCTTGTTTCAGCGACCGAGTGTGACCATGTACCTCCTTGTGTATGTGGATGATATTGTCCTCGTGAGCTCATCTCCGATGGCTGCTGATGCTCTTGTGACTACACTTGGTCGTGATTTTGCAGTTAAGGATTTGGGACAACTTCATTTCTTCCTGGGTATTGAGGTCGCTCATCAGTCTCGTGGCAGTTTGGCTCTCACCCAGAAGAAGTACTCTCTTGATCTCTTGCGTCGTGCTGGTATGCTCAAGTGCAAGCCATCACCTACTCCCATGTCCTCCACTGACACACTTTCAGCTGCTGATGGTGCTCTTCTCTCTCTCGAGGATGCTACTGAGTACCGGAGTATTGTTGGTGGTGTGCAGTATCTGACGATCACGCTACCTGATCTCTCCTTTGCGGTTAACAGGGTGTGCCAGTATCTTTATGCTCCTACTGATGTACACTGGTCTGATGTGAAGCGCATACTGCGTTATGTGCGTCTCACTGTCTCCTTTGGTCTTCACCTGCGCCCCGGTTCCTCCGGAGTTCTTTTTGCATTCTCTGATGCTGATTGGGCTGGGTTTCCAGATGACAGGCGATCCACGGGGGGATATGTTGTGTTCTTGGGTCCTGATCTGATCGCCTGGAGTGCACTCAAGCAAGCCACTGTTTCCCGCAGCAGCACAGAAGCTGAGTACAAGTCGGTTGCCAATGCGACTGCCGAACTCATATGGATTGAGTCCCTACTTCGAGAGCTAGGTGTTGCTCAGCCACATCCTTCGGTCCTTTGGTGTGACAACATCGGTGCTACGTTTCTGTCATCAAACCCAGTGTTCCATGCACGAACTGAACACATTGAGATTGACTATCATTTTGTGAGGGAACATGTTGCACAAAAGCTAGTACAAGTCAGGTTTATCTCTTCAAAAGATCAACTTGCAGACATCTTCACCAAGCCTCTACCTTCTCCCATGTTTGAGGTCTGTAGGCGCAATCTCAACCTCCTAGATACTTCATGAGTGAGTTGAGATTGAGGGAGGGTGTTAGACTTCGTATTATAGCCCTACTGTGTAAACCATACCTTATTGGTATTGAACTTGTATGTCATCATTATATATATGTGATAGGCCACCTCTTTGAGGGTTGAGCCAATTCCCCAAAACCTACATTTTACAGTCTCTACTTCCACTCAGGTAGTTTCGGGTAGCCGTACGTGCCAAGAAAATCAAAGAAAAAGTATGGACGCATTGCCTCCACAAATGGCACATCATACATCCATTCTGATGTGCTTCTGCCGTACCGTCCAGGTCACACTAAATTGAGCGAGTGATGCCTCCTAGTGTGATTGTGGCCAGCAAGCCAATGCAGAAAGTACATGTACGGCCCCTTCTGATTTTGTGCCCAAATGTGATTGTGAGTTGTGACCGACAAACCGACGCTCTTACATAGAAATACATCTCGAACGCTGACGGCCGTTTGTTTTTGCGCACGTATTTCTGGGGCAATCCACGGCCCTTCCCCTTGGGCAGCACAACCTACCTCTTCAATTTACTCCCAGAGTTGACAATCAGTGTACAACTGTACTAGATTAAGTCCTTAATGATCGATAGCGTGTTTATTCCTCAGAAACTTCATAGGTCTCAGAATAGTGTTGCAGATTTCCTGGCAAGGTATAGTCGCTCTGAACGTGCTACGGCTGTGTGGCTCGATAGAGGACCATCGTGTATTGAGGAACTCTTGCCGTTGGATTGTAGCCCTACCCTTTTGCAATAAACTACTTTTTATCTCACAAAAAAATTGTACTAGATCATGGGCCCAACATCATTTTTCCCAAATTGAACCATTCGTCATCTCTTCTTGTGCATGACTTACTGGGGTTTTTTTTTTGCCGTCCTTTGCTTAATTCTGATGTGTTGTTCCATTCAACAACCGTTAATTTTCTTGTTTGCGGGGGTAGTCATCACACAACAACCGCGGTGGACATAGGAGATGGTCAAGGCAAGACAACTTCTAGAACTGTTGAGCTGACATAGTGAATTAGATCGAAGAAGAACTTATTTAAACCTGCTACTCAAGAGGGCCATTGTGACACTCGGGAGCATATGTTCTAGATGAATAGTAAATTCAAAACAATAGCACATAAATTTTTAAAAAAAATGTGGATGTTCACCTTAGTCTAACAAGCGTGCTTGACTATTTTCATGCAAAACGAGATAGCAATGCTTTGTCGATGCAGTTTTTTTAAATATAACATTTGGCCTCTGATTTGTTTTTGTTTTTCTGCACAGGTCAAAATGTTTTAAGCTTTTCCACTAAAAATCTACAGGTAGCATTTGGGTGTGACAATAAATACATCTAATGTTTTCTATATTATTTTTACATTTGCAAAAACCATTTTTAGCGGGTAAGAGCAAAGGCTCCTAAGAGCTGAATTGGATTTTTGCTACTCAAACAACTGCTCATAGTAGGAATAACATAGGTATTAACATGTATGCTACATATGCAAAAAAATGGCGTGACGAGTTCTTAAAGAGGAGAGAAACCGCCAAAAATACCGTCATCCACAATGCTAAATAAATAAGAAATAAAAATTTATTTCATGATGAATCTAATGATGCTATTTTCATATTATATGTGTTGGTATATTTCTCAACAGTCAAACTTAAAACTTTCCAAAAAAACTAATAAACCATAGGGTCCGACGCCGACCCTCACATTGGTTGTATCCGTCCGTACGTAGCTGTCCGGACCATGGAAGCCATTCAACGGCGACCACCAAAAGTCCGCAGAGCACTCCGTACTACGATTTTCGGCGAACTGAAACCAAATGCGTGCACGGGGGGG
>LR738714.1:213429587-213441556 GCA_902687465.1 Secale cereale
GGGGGGGGCGCTTTACCGGAGTCCAGACATGAGACACGTCGAACTCTGATGCCCATGGCCCACCCAAAAGCAAGGCGGAGCCCGCACTTTTGTAGCTGCCCGCACTATTTCCACGCCAAAATCTCCCACTCTCTTCTTCCATCATGCCGCTCTTCACCCAATCCCAACCTTATCTCTCACTCACTTCTTCCCTCCCGTTGCCGACGCATTTAACCGGAGGAGAATTTACCGGAGATGGAGGTGGTGGTGGACATGATCCAAGCATCAAGCTAGCCCGAAAGATCAACTCGACGATTCAGCAAAATCGCCACGTCAAAGCGATGGTCGCAAAGGAGGAAACACTCAAGAAGCGGAAGATAGTCGAATGGTGTGCTGATGGTGGTCGTGGCGGTGTGCGTGCTGGTCACAGACATGGTGGAGGTCGCGGTCAAGGCCATGGAGCCCCGATGGTGGTTTGCACTGTACATACATCGTCATGGCCGGAGGATTACAAGACCCCATACTTATACGCCGCCAAGCAGCTCGGTAGGCAGTCCATGACAACTGTTGTAGAGCTAGTGCCTTACATCGTCGACATAAATGCGGTGCCGCTGCTCTTCTCGGAGTGTTCTTCATCATGGCTCGCCCGAGCATGGATGGCGAGCGGGATCAGATGGGTGCCTGCACGATGTTCGCCGCTATGCCTACAGTAGGGGAGGAGGCCTACAACGACGCGGACAAAGAGATGTTCGATATCATCCACAATCGAGGTGGGGAGGAGGTGGCTATGAGGACAGGCAGGTGGAAGAATCAGATCCCACATAATCCGACAACTGCACCCACCCACACACAACAGGGCTACACCCAGGTTGGCATGGGGAAATAGCAGCAGGATCGAGCACGTGATCCAGCGTTGGTGTGATTCGGCCATGCATCCGACTTTACTCTAATTTAAAATTTCCCTTTATGGGCGGACATATACATGATAGAATTGGATGGCCGGCTCCCACATCCATGTCCGCGGACTGGCCCCTGTCCGCGGACAGATGTGGGAGGAAATTTTGGGTTGGAGATACCCTTATATTATGAAACAAAGGGAGTAAAAAATTATGAAAATTCAACAGCACCAACGGCCCAGCAAAGCGTGCCCATCCCTTCTAATATATATGATTCTCTGTTTTCCTCCATTGCATGTGGTGAGCTTCCATCACCTTTGGTTCTCTCCTCGAGAACACAACATTTAGGGCCTCTTTGATTGAAATAATTTTCCTAAGATCTTTGAAGGATTATAATCCTTAAGATTTTTTACTATGTTGGCCTTTTGATTTGAATCATAGGGAGATTTTTTTGTAGAGTGCATTTCAGTTTTTTACCCTCTACATTACCCCTTTTTACCGTTTTTCATCCAAATTATTCATTTAACGAATACTTCTAGTTTTACACTTTTATTTTTTAGTCTTACATGTCGATTGCCACCTCGCTCTTTCCATCATAAACCCGACTGGCCATGAAGGGTTTAGGGCATATCCAACATTATCCCCTAAACCGATACACTATCTGTCCGCGGACCGTGTCCGGACGTGTCACAGAAAGGATACGCGAGTGGGCCATCCAACCTTGTCTCTTAAATATGCGTCAAATCTGAATAGCGGTGATGGGTCAAGTGGACCTGGAGGAAAAAACACATGGGTTGTGATGACATGTGGTCCAATTGAGAGTGGGCCAAGCGAACTCCTACATGATGCCCGGACTCTCATAAAGCTCCACCAAATCTACTTCATGTTTACATATGGACTGGTCTGTGGACGTTTAGGGGGGCATAGAAAGGCAAAAGGTGTCTAGACCGTGTGGTCCGGACCTTTATATACGCTTTTTGGATCTAGACCTTTACAGACCCTTTGGGGTACCACTTTGGTGATGCCCTTAGCTGGACCTAGGTTTTTCCCCACAATCTTTAGATATGTATGGTAAAAGTACCAATTGCTAGTATGTCATATCCAAAAAAATCCCTAACGCAAGGGATAAGAGAAACCACGACACGGTAAAAGAAGTGGTTTCAATCATAGCACTAACACCATGCGACAGGTTGCAGCAGATGTTGTCGGCGTCGGGGAAGAATTCATCTGCACCCATTGTGAAAAGGAGTCCGGCAGTCAGGCGAAAAACGATGCGCGACCTAGGTGGACGGTGTCGGAGAAGGAGTGCATGTATATGCCATTCTTAAAAATATCTTAGTGGTGTGTGTGTGTGTGTGTGTGAAATGACCGACCTTATATGTTGGTATTGTTGGAGATATGCCCTAGAGGCAATCATGTGATGATGATATTTCCCTATGTATTCATGAGTATTTTGTATTATCCTTCAACATCATCAGTGATATGTATCAATAAGTATGTGACTTGTTTGTGGAACTATGTATTGTATGATGATCGTTCTAATGGTCCCTAGTCGATAAGGTTATGCAGCCACATATCCTTGACTAGTATACGACTTGGTTGTTGACTATGTTTCACAAGTCATGTGCGTGGAGATGCTAAACCAATAGTATGTACTCGGGGATGTAGATCACCAAATCGGACAGATCCACTTTGAGACGCAACAAGATATTGTCATTTGTTAGTCTCAAGTACAATGTCTATGTCATGTCCTAGACCCGAGGTCCTCGCATGTTCTCAGGATGAGGATAGACTCACTTAGGATCTATCAAACGTTACTACGTAACTGGGTAGTGTTGGGGAACGTAGTATTTTTAAATTTTCCTACGATCACGCAAGATCTATCTACTAGATGCATAGCCACGAGAGGGGAGAGTGTGTCTACGTACCCTCGTAGACCAGGAGCGGAAGCGTCAAGTGACGCGGTTGATGTTGTCGAACTTCTTCGCGATCCAACCGATCAAGCACCGAACGTACGGCACCTCCGCGTTCAGCACACGTTCAGCTTGATGACGTCCCACGAGCTCTTGATCCAGTTGAGCTTCACGGGAGAGTTTCGTCAGCACGACGGCGTGTTGACGGATATGGTGTATTCACCGGCGCAGGGCTTCGCCTAAGCACTGAAGCGGTATAACCGAGGTGTGTTTCTGTGGAGGGGGGCACCGCACACGGCTAAAACAATTCAACTTGTGTGTCTTTGGGTGCCCCCCTGCCCCCGTATATAAAGGAGCAAGGGGGAGGCCGGCCGGCCCTTCTATGGTGCGGCTAGGGGTGCAATCCTACTAGGAATAGGATTGCAATCCTATTCCTAGTAGGAACCACCAAAGAAGGAAGAGAGGGAAAGGAAAAGAAGGAGAGGTGGCACCCCCCAATCCTAGTCCAACTAGGAACCCTAGGTGGGGCGCCGGCCAGCCCCTATGGGCTGCCTCTCTCTTTTCCATAAGGCCCACTATGGACCATCCCCCTTCGTAGGGGGTTCCGGTAACCCCCTCCGGCAATCCTGTTAAATCCGAAACTTTTCCGGAACACTTCCGGTGTCCGAATATAGTCGTCCAATATATCAATCTTTATGTCTCGGACATTCCGAGACTCCTCGTCATGTCCGTGATCTCATCCGGGACTCCGAACTACCTTCGGTACATCAAAACTCATAAACTCATAATACTGATCGTCATCAAACGTTAAGCGTGCGGACCCTACGGGTTCGAGAACTATGTAGACATGACCGAGACTCATCTCCGGTCAATAACCAATAGCGGAACCTGGATGTTCATATTGGCTCCTACATATTCTACGAAGATCTTTTATCGGTCAAAACCGCATAACAACATACGTTGTTCCTTTTGTCATCGGTATGTTACTTGCCCGAGATTCGATCGTCGGTATCTCTATACCTAGTTCAATCTCGTTACCGGCAAGTCTCTTTACTCGTTCCGTAACACATCATCTCGTGACTAACTCATTAGTCTTTTTGCTTGCAAGGCTTATTGTGATGTGTGTTACCGAGAGGGCCCAGAGATACCTCTCCGACACTCGGAGTGACAAATCCTAATCTTGATCTATGCCAACACCACGAATACTTTCGGAGACACCTGTAGAGCATCTTTATGATCACCCAGTTACGTTGTGACGTTTTATAGCACACAAGGTGTTCCTACGGTATTCGGGAGTTGCATAATCTCATAGTCATAGGAACATGTATAAGTCATGAAGAAAGCAATAGCAGTAAAACTAAACGATCATAGTGCTATGCTAACGGATGGGTCTTGTCCATCACATCATTCTCCTAATGATGTGATCCCGTTGATCAAATGACAACTCATGTCTATGGCTAGGAAACATAACCATCTTTGATCAATGAGCTAGTCTAGTAGAGGCATACTAGGGACATACTATTTTGTCTATGTATCCACACATGTACTAAGTTTCCGGTTAATACAATTCTAGCATGAATAATAAACATTTATCATGATATAAGGAAATATAAATAACAACTTTATTATTGCCTCTAGGGCATATTTCCTTCAGTCTCCCACTTGCACTAGAGTCAATAATCTAGCTCACATCGCCATGTGATTTAATACCGATAGTTCACATCGTTATGTGAATAACACCCATAGTTCACATCGCCATGTGACCAACACCCAAAGGGTTTACTAGAGTCAATAATCTAGTTCACATCGCTATGTGATTAATACCCAAGTGTAATAAGGTGTGATCATGTTTTGTTTGTGAGAGAAGTTTAGTCAACGGGTCTGTCACATTCAGATCCGTATGTATTTCACAAATTTCTATGTCTACAATGCTCTGCATGGAGCTACTCTAGCTAATTGCTCCCACTTTCAATACGCATCCAGATTGATACTTAGAGTCATCTGGATTTAGTGTCAAAGCTTGCATCGGCGTAACCCTTTACGACGAACTCTTTATCACCTCCATAATCGAGAAACATTTCCTTAGTCATCCAGTTACTAAGGATAATTTTGACCGATGTACAGTGTTCTACTCCTGGATCACTATTGTACCCCCTTGACAAACTCATGGCAAGGTACACAACATGTTTGGTACACAGCATGGCATACTTTATAGAACCTATGGCTGAGGCATAGGGAATGACTTCCATTCTCTCTATATTTTTCTGTCGTGGTCTGGCTTTGAGTCTTACTCAACTTCACACCTTACAAGTCAGGCAAGAACTCCTTCTTTGACTGATCCATTTTGAACTACTTCAAAATCTTATCAAGGTATGTACTCATCGAAAGTCTTATCAAGCGTCTTGATCTATCTCTATAGATCTTGATGCCCAATATGTAAGCAGCTTCACCAAGGTCTTTCTTTGAAAAACTCATTTCAAACACTCCTTTATGCTTTCCAGAAAATTCTACATCATTTCCGATCGACAATATGTCATTCACATATACTTATCAGAAAGGTTGTAGTGCTCCCACTCACTTCTTGTAAATACAGGCTTCACTGCAAGTCTGTATAAATCTATATGCTTTGATCAACTTATCAAAGCGTATATTCCAACTCCGAGATGCTTGCACCAGTCCATAGATGGATCGCTGGAGCTTGCACATTTTGTTAGCACCTTTAGGATTGACAAAACCTTCTGGTTGCATCATATACAAGTCTTCTTTAATAAATCCATTAAAGAATGCAGTTTTGTTATCCATTTGCCAGATTTCTTAAAATGCGGCAGTTACTAACATGATTCGGACAGACTTAAGCATCGCTACGGGTGAGAAAGTCTCATCGTAGTCAACTCCTTGAACTTGTCGAAACCCTTTCGCAACAAGTCGAGCTTTGTAAACAGTAACATTACCGTTTGCGTCGGTCTTCCTCTTGAAGATCCATTTATTTTCGATGGCTTGCCGATCATCGGGCAAGTCAACCAAAGTCCATACTTTGTTCTAATACATGGATCCCATCTCAGATTTCATGGTCTCAAGCCATTTTGCGGAATCTGGGCTCACCATCGCTTCCTCATAGTTCGTAGGTTCATCATGGTCTAGTAACATGATTTCCAGAACTGGGTTGCCGTACCACTCTGGTGCGGAATGAACTCTAGTTGATCTACGAAGTTCAGCAGAAACTTGATCCGAAGTTTCATGATCATCATCATTAACTTCCTCACTAATTGGTGCAGGAATCACTGGAACTAGTTTCTGTGATGTTCCACTTTCCAATTCGGGAGAAGGTACAATTACCTCATCAAGTTCTACTTTCCTCCCACTCACTTCTTTCGAGAGAAACTCCTTCTCTAGAAAGGATCCACTCTTAGCAACAAAGACCTTGCCTTCGGATCTGTGATAGAAGGTGTACCCAACAGTTTCTTTTGGGTATCCTATGAAGATTTACTTCTCCGATTTGGGTTCGAGCTTATCATGTTGAAACTTTTTCACATAAGCATCGCAGTCCCAAACTTAAAGAAACGACAACTTTGGTTTCTTGTCAAACCACAGTTCATAAGGTGTCGTATCAACGGATTTAGATGGTGCCCTATTTAACGTGAATGTAGCTGTCTCTAATGCATAACCCCAAAAGCGATAGTGGTAGATCGGTAAGAGACATCATCGATCGCACCATATCTAATAAAGTACGGTTATGACGTTTGGACACACCATTACACTGTGGTGTTCCAGGTGGCGTGAGTAGTGAAAACTATTTCACATTGTTTTTACTGAAGGCCAAAACTCGCTAACTCAAATATTTTACCTCTACGATCATATCGTAGAAACTCTTATTTTCTTGTTACGATGATTCTCCACTTCACTATGAAAATTTTGAACTTTTCAAATGTTTCAGACTTGTGCTTCATTAAGTAGATATACCCATATCTGCTCAAATCATCAGTGAAGGTCAGAAAATAACGATACCTGCCGCGAGCTTCAACACTCATTGGTCCACATACATCTGTATGTATGATCTCCAACAAATCTGTGGCTCGCTCCATTGTTCTGGAGAACGGAGTTTTAGTCATCTTGCCCATGAGGCATGGTTCGCAAGCACCAAGTGATTCATAATCAAGTGATTCCAAAATTCCATCACTATGGAGTTTCTTCATGCGCTTTACACCAATATGACCTAAACGGCAGTGCCACAAATAAGTTGCACTATCATTATTAACCTTGCATCTTTTGGCTTCAATATTATGAATATGTGTATCACCACGATCGAGATCCAACAAACCATTTTCATTGGGTGTATGACCATAGAAGGTTTTATTCATGTAAATAGAACAACAATTATTCTCTAACTTACATGAATAACCGTATTGCAATAAACATGATCAAATCATATTCATGCTCAACACCAAATAACACTTATTTAGGTTCAACACTAATCCCGAAAGTATAGGGAGTGTGCGATGATGATCATATCAATCTTGGAACTACTTCCAATACACATCGTCACTTCATCCTTTAACTAGTTTCTGTTCATTATGCAACTTCCATTTCGAGTTACTACTCTTTAGCAACTGAACCAATATCAAATACCGAGGGGTTGCTATGAACACTAGTAAAATACACATCAATAATCTGTATATCAAATATACCTTTGTTCACTTTGCCATCCTTCTTATCCGCCAAATACTTGGGGCAGTTCCGCTTCCAGTGTCCAGTCCCCTTGCAGTAGAAGCACTCAGTTTCAGGCTTGGCTCCAGACTTGGGTTTCTTCGTGGAAGTAGCAACTGTTTTGCTATTCTTTTTGAAGTTCCCCTTCCTTCCCTTGCCCTTTTTCTTGAAACTAGTGGTCTTGTTAACCATCAACACTTGATGCTCCTTTTTGATTTCTCCCTTCACCGATTTCAGCATCGTGAAGAGCTCGGGAATTACTTTCGTCATCCCTTGCATATTATAGTTCATCACGAAGTTCTACTAACTTGGTGATAGTGTCTAGAGAACTTTGTCAATTACTATCTTATCTGGAAGATTAACTCCCACTTGATTCAAGCAATTGTACTACCCAGACAATCTGAGCACATGCTCACTTGTTGAGCTATTCTCCTCCATCTTGTAGGCAAAGTACTGTCAGAGGTCTTATACCTCTCGACACGGGCATGAGTATGAAATACTAATTTCAACTCTTGGAACATCTCATATGCTCCGTGGTGTTTCAAAACGTTTTTGAAGTCCCGATTATAAGCCGTAAAGCATGGTGCACTAAACTATCAAGTAGTCATCATATCGAGCTTTTGTCAAAACGTTCATAACGTCTACATCTGCTCCTGCAATAGGTCTGTCACCTAGCGGTGCATCAAGGACATAATTCTTCTGTGCAGCAATGAGGATAATCCTCAGATCACGGAACAATTCCGCTTCATTGCTACTAACATCTTTCAACTAGGTTTTCTCTAGGAACATATGAAAAATAAACGGGGAGCAACATCGCGAGCTATTGATCTACAACATAGATATGCTAATACTACCAGGACTAACTTCATGATAAATTAAAGTTCAATTTAATCATATTACTTAAGAACTCCCACTTAGATAGGCATCCCTCCGTTCATCTAAATGATCACGTGATCCAAATCAACTAAACCATGTCCGATCATCACGTGAGATGGAGTAGTTTCAATGGTGAACATCTTATGTTGATCATATCTACTATATGATTCACGCTCGACCTTTCGGTCTCCAGTGTTCCGATGCCATATCTGCATATGCTAGGCTCGTCAAGTTTAACCCGAGTATTCTGCGTGTGCAAAACTGGCTTACACCCGTTGTATTTGAACGTAGAGCTTATCACACCCGATCATCACGTAGTGTCTCGGCACGACGAACTTTCGCAACGGTGCATACTCAGGGAGAACACTTATACCTCGAAATTTTAGTAAGGGATCATCTTATAATGCTACCGTCGTTCTAAGCAAAATAAGAAGCATAATAAGATAAACATCACATGCAATCAAAATATGTGACATGATATGGCCATCATCATCTTGTGCTTTTGATCTCCATCTCCAAAGCACCTTCATGATCACCTTCGTCACCGGCGCGACACCTTGATCTCCATCGTAGCATCGTTGTCGTCTCGCCAACTATTGCTTCTACGACTATCGCTACCGCTTAGTGATAAAGTAAAGCAATTACATGGCGATTGCATTTCATACAATAAAGCGACAACCATATGGCTCCTGCCAGTTGCCGATAACATTACAAAACATGATCATCTCATACAAAACCGTATAACTCATCATGTCTTGACCATATCACATCACAACATGCCCTGCAAAAACAAGTTAGACGTCCTCTACTTTGTTGTTGCAAGTTTTACGTGGCTGCTACGGGCTTAGCAAGAACCGTTCTTACCTACGCATACAAAACCACAACGATGTTTCGTCAAGTATGTGATGTTTTAACCTTCACAAGGACCGGGCGTAGCCACACTTGATTTAGCTAAAGTGAGAGAGACAGACACCCGCCAGTCACCTTTAAGCAATGAGTGCTCGTAACGGTGAAACCAGTCTCGCGTAAGCGTACGCGTAATGTCGGTCCGGGCCGCTTCATCTCACAATACCGCCGAAGCAAAGTATGACATGCTGGTAAGCAGTATGACTAGTATCGCCCACAACTCATTGTGTTCTACTCGTGCATATCATCTACGCATAGACCTGGCTCATGATGCCACTGTTGGGGAACGTAGTATTTTTAAATTTTCCTACGATCACGCAAGATCTATCTACTAGATGCATAGCCATGAGAGGGGAGAGTGTGTCTACGTACCCTCGTAGACCGGGAGCGGAAGCGTCAAGTGACGCGGTTGATGTTGTCGAACTTCTTCGCGATCCAACCGATCAAGCACCGAACGTACGGCACCTCCGCGTTCAGCACACGTTCATCTTGATGACGTCCCACGAGCTCTTGATCCAGTTGAGCTTCACGGGAGAGTTTCGTCAGCACGACGGCGTGTTGACGGATATGATGTATTCACCGGCGCAGGGCTTCGCCTAAGCACTGAAGCGGTATAACCGAGGTGTGTTTCTGTGGAGGGGGGCACCGCACACGGCTAAAACAATTCAACTTGTGTGTCTTTGGGTGCCCCCCTGCCCCCGTATATAAAGGAGCAAGGGGGAGGTCGGCCGGCCCTTCTATGGTGCGGCTAGGGGTGCAATCCTACTAGGAATAGGATTGCAATCCTATTCCTAGTAGGAACCACCAAAGAAGGAAGAGAGGGAAAGGAAAAGAAGGAGATGTGGCGCCCCCCAATCCTAGTCCAACTAGGAACCCTAGGTGGGGCGCCGGCCAGCCCCTATGGGCTGCCTCTCTCTTTTCCATAAGGCCCACTATGGACCATCCCCCTTCGTAGGGGGTTCCGGTAACCCCCTCCGGCAATCCTGTTAAATTCGAAACTTTTCCGGAACACTTCCGGTGTCCGAATATAGTCGTCCAATATATCAATCTTTATGTCTCGGACATTCCGAGACTCCTCGTCATGTCCGTGATCTCATCCGGGACTCCGAACTACCTTCGGTACATCAAAACTCATAAACTCATAATACCGATCGTCATCAAACGTTAAGCGTGCGGACCCTACGGGTTCGAGAACTATGTAGACATGACCAAGACTCATCTCCGGTCAATAACCAATAGCGGAACCTGGATGTTCATATTGGCTCCTACATATTCTACGAAGATATTTTATCGGTCAAAACCGCATAACAACATACGTTGTTCCTTTTGTCATCGGTATGTTACTTGCCCGAGATTCGATCGTCGGTATCTCTATACCTAGTTCAATCTCGTTACCGGCAAGTCTCTTTACTCGTTCCGTAACACATCATTTCGTGACTAACTCATTAGTCTTTTGCTTGCAAGGCTTATTATGATGTGTGTTACCGAGAGGGCCCAGAGATACCTCTCCGACACTCGGAGTGACAAATCCTAATCTTGATCTATGCCAACACCACGAATACTTTTGGAGACACCTGTAGAGCATCTTTATGATCACCCAGTTACGTTGTGACGTTTGATAGCACACAAGGTGTTCCTACGGTATTCGGGAGTTGCATAATCTCATAGTCATAGGAACATGTATAAGTCATGAAGAAAGCAATAGCAGTAAAACTAAACGATCATAGTGCTATGCTAACGGATGGGTCTTGTCCATCACATCATTCTCCTAATGATGTGATCCCGTTGATCAAATGACAACTCATGTCTATGGCTAGGAAACATAACCATCTTTGATCAATGAGCTAGTCTAGTAGAGGCATACTAGGGACACTCTGTTTTGTCTATGTATTCACACATGTACTAAGTTTCCGGTTAATACAATTCTAGCATGAATAATAAACATTTATCATGATATAAGGAAATATAAATAACAACTTTATTATTGCCTCTAGGGCATATTTCCTTCAGGTAGTTATAAAGGTAGCTTTCGGGTGAGTCCTGAGACATGCCACAAGACATGGTTGACAAAGATTGGATTTGCCCCTCCTATACAGAGAGATATTGTTTGGGCCCTCTCTACATTTTTTGTAGGAATTATTAGATATAATAATGTAATAAATCTTCAATAATTCCAACAAAGATTAGTTTTTGGATATTTTATGACATTTGCAACATGTATGCTTCATTCAATCCAGTTACTCTCCGCTCCTCCTCCACCGGCTTCACCTTTCGTAGTGAGGGAAGAGGTCGGGCCTCTTTACATGGTAGTTATAGGTGTAGACTTGCCCATGGGGCAACTGGTGTTATGTCATTAGATTGCAAGGCTCCGGTGCTCGCGTGCATTGCGCGATTCTCGTTGACATCGCCCTTGGCCTCTCCTCCATGGTGGAGTGGACCGATGGTGGTAAATCTGGTACTTCATGTCTCAATTGGCACTGGGTTGCTCCACGTAGTGTGGTTGTGCCCCTCTTCTTCTGTAGTCGTGGTGCCGGCAAGGAGAGGTGTTGGAAGGTCCACCTTGACCTAGCCTCCTGGTGCTTGACCTCGCGAGACCCAAGCTTCCGGCACAGGCAGAGTCATCCCTGAATTTGGGGAGGAGCCCCTAGCGTCATGCTGGACGGTGGTGGAGACATGGGTACCAGCAGTGGCATTG
>LR738714.1:213441641-213520578 GCA_902687465.1 Secale cereale
CCCCCCCCCCCCCTAATATCACTGATTTGCTTCTAATTTAGAGATAACGAGTGCCAAATTTAGAAGAAGAAAAATACATGCATTACTGTAGTTTGTCCCCTGAAATCAAAAATTTGTGTCATTTGCCCCCCTGATCTTTATGTCCCGGCTCTGCCACTGCTGCTGTAGGTATGCGATGGAGATCATGCACATCATTGTCAATGGATTTGGAGAAGCCATGGATCCCATGTCAGTTGCCCAGCTGTCTCTAACGGTCTGTCGCATCCTCAGGCCGAAGGGCGGTGAATTTCATTCCTCCTCGCCGTGATGTCATTTGGGATGCATTGATGCTTCAAGGTGGTGTCTACCAACTCGCCTCGTCCCCGATGCTGGCGAGATTGGAGCCCCCCCCCGGATTCAGCTTTGGACCCGGTCACGTTTTTCCCCCTCCTATCCAAGGTCTTCTTCGTAAATTTCTAAGACATGTCCGTTGTTCCTTCCTTCTATAGGGTCCTGTGTGTGAGATGCTTGATTAAATGAAGAAGATTACCTGACAATATATTTTGCAAGAGCTAGTAGGTGCGTAACACTTAAGGTGATTTTTTTTTTGCGAGAAACACTTAGGGTGAATTAATAGGCTTGTGGTGGTTACCCCGTTCCGGTTGTGTGCAATGGACCATCTTGGCAAATCATATCACATCAGTGGCACACCTGAGCCTTTCCATGTCCTCGCGCACGAGAGCCTCTCAACTAATGTACCCTTGCTTGGAAGGTACACCAAGACCGTGACTGTCACTGCCTTGGCACGCATTAAACATGCATGACGATGCGATGCGATGCGATGCGATGCGACCGTGTTTTTTTTTAATGAGAAATAGCCTCTCGTTTTTCCATGACATGTGACAGCACGAATTGTTCGTGAATGTGGCGTACCGTGAGCGAGCTCGGTCCGAGCGTTCCCTTAAAATATCCCACATGATAACATCCACACGTGTGGCATATTTATACATCGCTCATATATTTTGATTCACATTGATTCTGTTTTACACAAATACCAAAAGAATCTGAGTGCCACATAATGCATAGCGTGTTGTGTGGGCGTTAGAGCGCTCGCCCACATGACCTGTGGCACACAATTTGATAGTTGCGCTGTGTGGCGATGAATTCTTGTCCACACAGTCACCAACCAGTCCACGCGTGTGTGGGTGAACTGCTCTTCGTCCACACGACACTCGTACAGTGATAGATGACAACTGAAGTTGCGCGTGCGGCAACTAGGTGAACACACATGTCAACTATGATTCGTTACTAGATGGCAACTGCAGTTACGCGTACGTGGCTACCAGGGTAAACACAAGGCAACTATGATTAACCATACATGGCAACTATGGTTGGACCACACGTGGCAACTAGGTAAACACACATGACAACTATTTGTTTGACCACATGTGGCAAGTAGTTAATCACACACGTCAACTATGGTTTAATTGCACGCGGCAACTACCATAAATTAGACATGGCAACAATAGCTAACCAAAACAGAGAGAGTTGCCATACTTTCACAACTACATTTGCCATCCCGGATGGCAACTACAGCGTCATCCCGCGGGTAACTAACGTAGCCGCGCCAGGACGTTTGGGCATTTTTGCTTCGTGCTAGATGCGCGGGGTGGGATGAGTAGCACTTGTTGGACGTGTGGCACGAAATAGCTGTGCCCACACGTGTGGGCAGTTCTAATGTTCGCGCACACATGACCCATGTGGGTTGTCTCTTGCTTACGCCACACACGATGTGTGGGCGAATATCTAGTATGCCACACGCGTGGGCGTTATCAGCGTCCTAGAATATTAGAAGTGCAATGAATGCCTGTCTTGTTAGAGCATCTACACTCGAGCGCCGGCTTGGGCCGTCCGGTTATTGACCGGTCATGAAATTTCGTTTCAGATGAGTGCCTTAAACGGACTCAAACACCCGACTAACCGACATCCCTCATATGCGGTTCAAATATGAGGTGGATATGGGGCATCCGGGCGCGTCCGCCACGTCAGACTAACATCAAGGTCCCACGAGGAATCGCCAGGAAACCCAACGATTCGACAGACGCCTCCTCCCTCGCCACAGTGTGAACACCGTGTGGTGCCGCTTCAGCTCGCCATTCGAGGCCATATCCGACCGGCATCCCCCAACCCTAGCCGATCCACCTCCTCCCTCTACGCGTTGCAACCTGAGCCCATCCGCCCCTCTTCCCCGCTCTACCACGCTCTCCGGTATCGCCATGGTCCGATAGAAGATCACGACGTACGCTATCCTCACACCGGAGTGCTAGAGGCAGATCGCGGAGGAGATCCAGGCTAGACGCGCCGCTCGCATCGTTGTCGGGCCTCCTCCGGACTCGCCGGTGCCGGAGGAGGAGGAGGAGGAGGAGCGAGAGGAACTGTCGGAGCCGATGGTGGTGGCGGATCCGAAGGAGGACGAGGCGGAGCAGCCTGCACCGGGGTTCACCATGTAGGAGACAGAGCCGAAGTTTGTCATCGCCCAAGCTGCCGAGATGGCGGAACAGCAGGCCATCCTGGAGTCTATTCAGAATGAGGCCTATGTGGATGCCAACCGGCAGTTTCTCCGGCAGGAGCATGCGACGACGGACGCGCTCTTCATCGAACTCAACGCGAAGATAGAGGAGGAGGCCGGAGCTGCAACTGTCGACCATGTAACCGGAGCCAAGCACAGAGATAGTTAACATATCAGTCGAGGAGCAACTACGTGATCAACGTAGTACGTAGGTTTATTTCCTTTGCATGGTTTTGTATGGATTAAATCTAGTATGATGCGTCCAGATGTAGTTGTGCTAATTTGAGGCGTGTCCGATCATTCCCGGCAAATGGGTTCGGACATGTTCGCGGGTGTTTGAGGAATCATATTTATCAGATGCGGCTGTGAACAACATGTAGATAGAGCACAGGTTCCCAATCAAGCCTCCCCTCTTGTGGAGGCAACGCAATAACCAATCCACTTGACAAGAACTAGCCAACACATCCACGGGTACGGGGGTGCACAATTAAGCAAGGAATCCTGGTGTTGGTGTGTTCTCAGATGAGATCACCCGAACGATATCCTTCCATGCAAATACTTACACCTGTTCAAGCGTACAGGCACATTTATGGGTAACGTGGTCGTATGAGGTCAGCAGCTAACCGTGCCACAATCGACATCCTACCATGGAATTTCTGCTCAAGGATGCACACACATTTTTCGGTAATGTTGTCATATTAACAGTTGTGTAAACTTCTCCCGCGAGGCTAGGCTAGCCCGGTGGGTCGTACTATAATTTGTACGGCCCCGTCCCCCGTGCGTGCGTGTGTGGCTGTAGCGTCTTGTTCTGGATTTTTTATCGAAAGAGACCCCCTGTCCAACGAAATTATCAAAAAAGACCCTCTTCGGATGAAATTGACATAAATGAACCATCGCTGCGGCGGCACGCGTCACGTGGCACCTGCCGCCACGGTGCCAAGCGACAACGCGTGCCGCCAGCCGGTGAGACGGCAGCCTTCGAGTAACAGCAAGCGGCGAGGCGGAACGGAACGGATGCCGGTTGCGGCAGCAGGCACACACAGGCCTGCCGCCACGCCCCCAGGCGGCAGGGCACAGTGCTGCCGCCTCGCCCACTGGCGGCAGGTCCCACCACCGGCCTCTGTTCCGTCCCTCCTCGCTGCTCATTGTAACTTGAAGGCTGCCGCCTCGCCGGCGGACGACGGGCGCTGCAGCCTGGCACCGTGGCGGCAGGTGCCACGTGTCGCCTGACACACCTGCCCCCACGGTCGAGGGGGTCCTTTTTGTCAATTTCATCCGAAGGTGATATTTTTTAGCAATTTCGTTGGGCAGGGGGTCTCTTTCGACAAAAATCCTTGTTCTACCGTTCTGGTGATACTCTTGGTTGCTCGTGCGCGGCCGCTGATTTTGCTTTAGGTTTTGTGATATCTGGACGTTTGATGTGGCGCTCTGTGACAAGTCACGACGATGCCCAAGAAAGATACCTATTTTCAGAATCAGGTCCATCAAATATCAAGATCATAAACATGTGCGTGTGGGAGTCCTTATATATTCTACAGACAATTACCAAAAATGCAAAATAAATTTAGGTTTGAGAGCAAATATTTTTGTAGACATATGTGTGTGGGTGGGAGGGGGGGTCCTTATATATTCTACATACATGTGTGTGGGGGTGTCCTTATATATTCTACATGCATGTGTGTGTGGGACTCGCTTTTAAGGAAAACGAGTACATATTTTCAGCGCAAAGTCACAAAATTTATAAAATCTAAATCTAAATTTCGAAGCCCTGCATAGCAGAATGGGTGGCGGCTCCTATTTCCCACGTACTGGTGAATAACATGGAAAAGAGCACCTCATGTTTTTTAGCAACTGCATCCTTTATTAACAGTTCACTCGCATAGGGATACAAATGATATCGGGCCTACTAGTAAGCCACACGTGGCCCCCGGGAGGCAAAGAGGCCGCTGCCTTAGCCAAGGCATGAGCCTCCCCATTATACTTCCTATTCTCATGAAGAAAAACCTCTTCTGGTGCTTTGATGTCTTGGAGGATGGGGAAATGGCGGCACGGAGAATCATCCCCTATCCGGTTGACGACTTCCAGGCAATCCGAGGCCACGCACACGGACTGTATATGAAGATCACTTGCCAGGGCGAGTGCCTCGCTGCACGCCTGAGCCTCCAGAATTGTTGGATCCATTTGGCCAGCTGAGATAATCGCCGATGCCCCAAGATAATTACCATTCACATCGCGGCAGACCACAGCAGAGGCCCCGCTATCTCCAATCTTGGAGAAGCCAGCATCTGTGTTTATTTTGAATGCATGTGCTTCAGGTGGTAGCCACCCTGACTTCCGGGTAGGTCCTTCAACATCTCCTCGAGTTGCATGCCGGTCCCTGGCCCTTACATGCAGGTCCCTGGAGATCGCATGTAGGTCCTTTGTACCTGCCATTTTCTCAGGAATTTGCTCGAGCTCTGCAATGAACTTGTTGATGAACACCTGAGTGGTAACCGGACTCTGGAACTGATTATCATGAATGGCCCGACGTCTCGCCCACCATATTGCCCACATGGTGACAAGCACACTCGCTAATTCTGCCGCAGGTAACGTGTCAACCAGACAAAACATCCATAGCTTGGCGTCGTCCGTCCGGTTCGAGATGGCCGTCTCCGTCAGGTCTTCGTCAGCAAGAGCACCTCATGTATGCTTGTGACCGCGAACCAGCCCGTGGTTGCCTGGTTAGAGGGGCAGTGGTATCCCCAGCCCACCAGGCTTCAAGTCTTGGTGCTCGCATTATTCCTAGATTTATTTCAGGATTTCCGCGATGCGCTTTCAGTGGCAGGAGACGCTGCCGTCGACGACGAAGCGACTACGGTGAATTCGTAAATCTAAAGATAATATGTTGGCTTAGTCTCTCGAAGGTACTCATACACTACTAGGGAAAACCTTATACACAGAACTTCAGTAGTAGCGCCGGTTAAAATGCAACGCTACTGGTACTTAGCAGTAGCACGCGTAGTTGAACCGCACTACAGATACAGGTGTAGCAGTAGTGCATCTTTGGGGAAAGGTGCTGCTACTAAAATTCCCACTACTAAGTCGGTAGGCTACGAATAGTAGCAGTGATCTACGGGACACCGCGCTACCGCTAAGTTTATTGTAGCAGCGCGTTTTCCTAAAAAAGCGCTGCTGCTAATCAAAAGAAAATAAAATGAAAACAAATAGAAAAGTAAATGTGAATGAAAGAAATGGAAAAAAGAGGAAGGAAAAAATAAAATGTAAAGAAAAATAAAAGAAAATGAAAAATAAAGGAGAAAGGCATAGCAGTAGCGTCTGTTCATAACAGGCACTATAGATAATATAGCAGCAGCGCGCGTTTTAGACCCCCGCTATAGAAAGGTAAAAGGAAATAAGAAAAGAAGAGGAAAATAAATAGCTATAGCAGTAGCGCATTTTAGAAAATGCGCTATAGCTACCTTAGCTATAGCGTTTTTTCGTACGAGCGCTACCGCTACGTTTGACTTAACCCCCGAGCTGTTTCCCTCGCCCCCCCCCCTCCCCCCGGCCAACACTTGTCCCCCAAATCCCTTGCCACACTTCGCTACCGTCTCCCCACTTCGCCGTCGCCCCACTTCGCCGCCGTCTCCTAGCCGACGTCAACGCCCCCGGAGCAACCAGAGCCGCGCGCCATCACGCCATCGGAGCCGCCCCCAACGCCACCGGAGCCGCGCGGCCCCATCAACGCTACCGGAGCCGCCCTCTCTGCCACTGGAGCAACCCTCGATGCCCCTGCCTCCCTCGCCAACACTGCCTCCCTCGCCATCACCGGAGACGCCCCTTGAGGGAGTCCTGTATTCAGGGGTCCTCAGGTGTCCGGGTCAATGAAGCTGGGCCGTATTGATGGGCCACGAAAGTAGAAGCAGAAGACTCTCCCCCCGTATTCAGTCATGACTCCTATGTACGTAGAAAGGCAAGCGTAATGTCCGGATGTATCTATTACTTCCTTCCCAAGTCACCTTTGTAACCCTAGGCCCCCTCTGGTGTGTGTATAAGCCGGAGGGTTTAGTTAGTACATGCTATCGATAGAATCATCACATGCTCTTAGGCTAGACTTTAGGGTTTAGCCATTACGATCTCGAGGTAGATCAACTCTTATGATCCTATTCATCAAGATCAATCTAGCACAAAGTAGGGTATTACCTCGTTTGAGAGGGCCTAAGCCTGGTAAACATCGTGTCCCCGGTCTCCTATTACCATCGGTCGTTAGACGCATAGCTTGGCCCCCCTACCCGAGATCTGCCAGTTTTGACACAGACAATTGTGCTTTCATTGAGAGCTACGATGTGCGCTCGCAATAAGCGATCGATGGCTCCTCTCATTGTCAACGATGAGATCACCCTCGGAAACAACTTGGCCACTGGCCAGGTTCTCCAGCTCGGCGGGTTTGCTGTATGCGCCCGCGTGGCCTTCGGGCCGGCCGCACTCCCTACTGTCATTGAGCATCACCTTTATGTTGATTCCTGCCACTCCGGTGATGCAACCACGGCGGATCTCTCACCCTTAAAAGAGCTGCTGGATCGCATCGCCGCCCTGGGGCTTTCATCGCCAGGAGATCAGATCGGACCTGAATCCGGTCGTGATGAGATTGATCCCATCCTGGTCACTCATCTTATGGCGACAGTCGAGGACGGAGCCAAAGATACTCCTACTCTTATGACGGAGACTGCCATAGTTCGGATCTCCAAACCCATCGAGCCGAACACGCCCCTATCAGGTGGCTTTTTGTGTTTTTCAAGCTCTGGGAACGACGCCGGGCCCGCGGGACGATCAGATCCGGCTGAGCCCAGATCATCCACACCGGAGGTTGTCAAAATCCTGAATACAGAGTTGGTCCGGGACACAAAATTACCAACACCCACCCCCTGGGAAAACTCTCCAAGTAAATCTGGATTCCCAGACATAAACGATCTCGTGAACGTAAAACAACAGCCTGAGGAGACGGTCAACCACTTCTGGGCCAGATTTCTGCTTGTCAAGAACAAGATTAAGGACTGCTGTGACGACAATTTGGTTCCCCTATTTCACCACAATTGCATGGACGAGGGAATTTTGAACGCCCTCAACCGACGTCGTGTTCTGAGTTTCCCAGACCTGTCGCACTTAGTACAAAAGTACTGCGCAATGGAAAACACTTGGAAAGCCCAGAATACACCTCTCGAACAGTCCACATCCGGACAACACACTGTTAAGGCAAAACGGACATACCCTAGCAGGTCATCCGATAATATGCCTATTGGCAAGAAGAACAAACCTTCTACGGGACGCACGTCCGTACTGGACGAACTGCTCGATAAACCTTGCCAAATACATGCAGCCCCGGAGAATATCCCAAACCACTGCCTTAGGGCATGTTGGGTACTCCGGCTGGTAGCAAAGAGCGGTGCAGCAATCCTCGCCACCGCGGCAGCAGGGGAGAAGGACGTTGGTGTCTTCACTGTCTTCGATACGTACTCCTCAAACAATTGCCGCAAGAGAGCGAATCACGAACTTTCCAAGGTCTATCAGATTAGCTCTACAAGCCCATGGAGCGACACGGCAATTAGTTTTTCTGCCGGAGACGCACCTCGAGTCCGTCTGATCCGAGCAACAGTAGCTCTTGTACTAGATCCAATAGTAGACGGCTTTCGCCTCACCAAAGTACTTATGGACGGAAGAAGTGGACTCAACCACATATATGAGGAAACTCTTGCAAAAATGCAGGTTGACAAATCCCGCATTGAGCACACTAACATAACCTTCAGAGGAATTATTCCCAGCCGAGAAGCCCGGTGTTCGGGAAGCATTAATTTCGATGTAGTATTCGGCACATCTGATAACTACAGGTCGGAGGAACTGCTCTTCCACATTGTTTCCTTCAATAGCGGATACCACGCCCTCTTAGGACAGGACGGTTTTTTCACGCTTTCAAGCCATACCTCATTATGGATACATGAAGCTTAAAATGCCAGGGCCCAATGGAGTAATCACATTAACAAGTGATCCGGACAGAGCACATCACGCCGAGAACAAAACGTCATCTTTAGCCTTGGAGGCATTATTCGAAGCACTCGTGGCCGAAGAATTAACCAACGTACGATCCACGGTGGACAAGGACGATGTAATCCTTGCCAAAAGATCGAAATCTACCTCCTTCAAGCCAGCAGATGAAATTATAAAATTCCAAGTGCACCCAACAGACCCTAATAAGACGGCGTCTATCGGGGCACAGCTGGATCCGGCAGTAGACAGCGCGTTACATGCCTTCCTTCGCGAAAATTGGGATATATTCGCCTGGCACCCTTCAGATATGCCAGGAATCCCACGTAGGCTAGCCGAACACAGCCTCAATATTATCAAAGGGTTCAAAACAGCCAAGCAATCACTGCGACGATTTTCTGAACACAAAAGACAAGCAATGGGAGAAGAGCTAGCCAAGCTATTGGAAGCCGGATTCATCAAAGAAATTAAACATTCGGATTGGCTAGCCAACTTAGTCATGGTACCGAAGAAGGATAAATCATGGCGCCTCTGTGTCGACTTTACAAACCTATACAAGGCTTGCCCTAAGGATCCATTTCCTCTGCCCCACATTGATCAGATTATCGATGCAACGGTCGCACATGACTCATTGTGTTTCCTTGATGCTTACTCCGGATACCATCAAATAAAGATGAAGGAATTCGACCAGGCGCAACAACATTTATCACCCCGTACTGTCTTTTCTGTTTCAACATTATGCCCTTTGGACTCAAAAATGCTGGTGCCACGTATCAACGCATGATTCAAACATGCTTAGAAAAAAAATGGGAAGACAGTGGAGGCATATGTTGACGACGTAGTCGTTAAGACCAAACACGTCGAGACATTGGTGGATGATCTCCGCCTTACGTTTGATAACCTTCGAGAATATGACATAAGGCTCAATCCGGAAAAATGCGTCTTCGGCATTTCGGCCGGAAAGCTATTAGGGTTCATCGTATCCCATAGAGGAATCAAATCTAACCCAGCTAAAATCCGGGCCTTGTCAGAGCTCAAAACGCCAATGGATCTCAAACAAGTGCAAAAACTAGCAGGCCGCATAGTGGCCTTGAGCCGCTTCATCTCTAGGTTAGGAGGGAAAGCATTGCCACTTTATAGACTGCTACGACGCACTGACAACTTCGACTGGACGGATGCGGCCGTAGCTGAATTGGAAGAAATAAAAACTCTACTAGCAAGCAACCCAATCCTAGCCGCCCCGGGTGTTGGCGAACCAATGTTATTTTATATATCAACCACTCACCAGGTAGTGAGTGCCGTGCTCGACGTAGAACAAGCCGAAGTGGGACATAAGTTCCCCGTTCAAAAGCCCATACACTACGTATCCGAGGTTCTCACACTGTGCAAATCACGGTACCCCCACTATCAGAAATTGCCTATGCGGTCTTCATGTCATCTCGGAAACTCCGACACTACTTTCAAGAGTGTCCGATCACAGTGGCATCTGAAGTACCACTTAACGATATCATTAACAATAAAGACGCCACGGGACGCATAGCCAAATGGGCCATCGAGCTCTTACCGTTCAAAATATCATATAAACCACGTCGGACTATTAAATCCCAGGTGTTGGCTGACTTTGTCGCAGAATGGACCGAAGCCGAACTCCCTAAAGAGTACGGCTCATATTCCCACTGGACAATGTACTTCGACGGTTCGAAAATGCTAGCCGGATTGGGGGCCGGCGTCATCCTGATATCTCCAACAGGGGATACAGTCCGGTACATACTACAAATCATGTACATGGACTCGAACAATGCTGCCGAATACGAGGCACTATTGCATGATCTCCGCCTAGCTGTATCCATGGGCATACAATGCCTCAAGGTACGCGGAAACTCAAACCTCGCTATCTCTCAAATAAACAGAGATTTTGATGCGAAGGATTCAAAGATGGCAGCTTATCGCAATGCCATATTGAAAATATCGGCCCGATTTGAGGGGTTGGAATTCCACCAAGTAGCCCGGGATAATAACCAGGCGGCAGACGTACTCACTCGTATGGGCACTAAATGCGACCCGGTCCCGCCTAACACCTTCGTGGAAAGGCCGTTTAAGCCATCAGTAACATGGTAGGATGAGAGCGGTGATGCTAATCCGGATCCGAACACACCCCCTGCCGAATTTAGCCCAGACGTCATTAGGGACTCAGACATGGAGATAACTTCTTCGGCTCACGAGATCATGGCTGTCATAGCCCCCTGAACAGAGCCCTTCTTAGCTTACGTTAATAGGCAGGAGCTACTCGATGACCAAAATGAGGCCCGCAGAATAATCCGGCGTTCTAAAGCCTACAAAGTTCAGGAAGGCTAACTATATAAGAAAAGCACTACTGGTGTCCTCCAAAGGTGCATCTCCGAAGAGGAGGGACGTCAACTTCTCACTGAAATACATGCTGGAACGGGCGACCATCACACCGCAGCACAGGCGCTCGTGAGCAAAGCTTTTCGAGCTGGCTTTTTCTAGCCAACTGCCCGAGCCGATGCCCAGACCTTGGTCCAACATTGCATTGGCTGCCAGCTCTTCGGAAATCAAAGTCACATGCCTCCAACCGCTTTGAGAACCATCCCAAGTCAGTCATGCAGACGTGTGAAGTATTCTATGGTCTGATAGACTGATCATCTTCATTCTATATGTATTCCTAGCACACCAAGCCGCCACTGATTGATTTGTTAAGGATAAGAAGTTCAAATGCTATTCCCAAAGGGCCCGGACGGACATGCACAAGACTTCGTTATCTTCAATGATGATTCCCAATCTGAACTCGGTAGTATTTCATCATAAGACTACTATGTGGTCATGCTTGTCTGGGACAACGTGTTCGCAGGTACGTAGCAGAACTAGCTCATGTTTTGGAGCTTGCTATCGTAGTTCACTCCCCGAGAATCTTGCAACGCCGTCTCGTCGATTTGTGTTGCAAACTTTCATTTTTCTTTCTAGACTCAATGAGTCTGGAATATCCTGACACCAACCAGAACTGAATCTCATGCAGATATGATGGTTGGAGCATTTTCCAAGAACTATAATATTGGTCTCTCGATAACCGGTAAAGTGGATGTTGTGGCCAACACACCCAGCCGGAAGACCTATTGTTGTAGTATCTTGATTGAAGAAGTTGGCCACCTCCCCATAAGGATTTCGTAGGATTTACTCCCTAGTTGTTCCTTATGGATTTTTGTGCTCCTGAAGTCTGACCTTTTACTTGACGTTCTAGGTACCAAACCATTTTAATAAATGGGTTGCGCTAGCACATCAAGTAGAACATTAGAAATGGAGTGCTAAATGTCTCTCGGTCGATCATCCAGATTTTGCCCCTTTGACCCCGCTAAGGTGAAATATGAGAAAGTGTTATCTTCCTTTGCATCCGCATCGTCCATCGCTATTCATCATGGTCGTATGTTGTGTTGCCAGGATCCTTGACATGGATATTGGTAAAACCTTGATGAATATGGGAATGCTCAAGTACTTGAGAGCACGAACAAGCACTAGGTGTTATCCTCGACACAAACCGGGATTGCTCCCAGTGTTCTTGGTTGTGCTATAACCCCTCAAGAGTAGATTTACTCTCTACTTTTGGGATTCACCCCAGTTACCAGAATCATTCCCAGCATTTGCATTTTGTTCCCAGCTTGCACCGCCAATGTGCCAATTTTCCATGGGTGGCCTTTCTCAGCCACTGTTGTTCAGGATTATCTTCAAAAGTGGACTTGCCAAGGGTCCCATCCATTTCCGATGATAACCAAAATCATCCCTTGTGTTGTCTTCAACAAGGTAGTCCACATCATCCATTCTGGCCCGAGAATGTCATTCCTTCGGACTCCGTCAAATGATCGATTGTGTTTGCCTTAGGCTGGTATAGGGAATCTCAATGATCTCTATATCAAAAGTAATTCTTTTTGCCACTTAAGGGGATAATTCTATGAGTCACTTTTCCTAAGGTGCCCCGTCTGGTGGTATCGATCACCATCTTCTTAGGTGTGGAATTATTGCGACTAGGTGAACCTTCATCGTTTGTTTCACTCCATCCCCCTGGATGTGTATTCCGTGTCTCAACTCAAGAGATGTTTCAACGTCTCACTCCAAGAGTTGATCTTGAGTTGCCCGATCTTTCACAAGATCAACTACCGCGGAGTTTCTTTCGTCGTCACCGTGTTGGACAACGATCTCGAAAGCAAGGATGCCAGGATCAACATGATGCAAGCAATCAACATTCATATGAAGGGCACCTGGATCATGAAGATTGTGTTAATTAGTGTCCCCTCCGATTTCTTACCCTACGCTTGAATCTCGGGACGAGATTCTTGTTTGGTGGGGGTGAGTTGTCACATCCCCAGCTTCACCTTGCAATAGGATAGCACTTGTCTGTTGCATCATGTTTAAGTTTTCTGAAATTTGAATTGAGGTTTGTTGAAACCCTCACAAAGCAATTAAAAAATAGTCAACATTAAAATCTTCTCAAAGAAGCCCAAGAAAATGTTCCTGCTAAACATTGGAAAATATTGGCAAGAATAAAATTCAAACCAATATTTTTGGAGGCTTTAAAATATTATTTTGGGCCTTTGAATTAAATCAATAATATATTTGAGTTGAATTTATTTCTGTTATATAAGAAATAAAGTTCAAGTATTTTTGTAAGTTTGCATGTGACCTTGGACTAGCTCCCGGAGCTCACATAAAAATTTACAGAAAGTTTTAAAATGGTTTGGTTTGTAAATCAAATCAAAACAAAGAAACAAAAATAGAAAAAACAAAAACAAATAAAAGAATTAGCAGAGAGAGAGAGAGAGAGAGCTTACCTGGGACTGGCCCTGCAGCAGTGGCCCAAGAGCCAGCCCAGCCCACCACCGCAGCCTCCTTCTGTCGCCTTCCACCTCGCGCTAGTAGGCAGCGCGCGTGGCCACCGCGCGCCAGCACGCGCCCGGCCACCTCCAGCCTGCCTGCCTGCATCCCCGACACCCTAGACGCCTCCAAGCGTCGCCACGCCACCCCCTGGACCTCTCTCACTCTCCTTCGATCTCTCTCCCCTCTCCTGGCTCTCTCCCTCGCACAGCCCGAGCGGAGCTCATTGCCGCCGCTCGCTGCCGCCGCGCCCATCGAGTCTCCCTCGCCTAGCTAGCCTGTCCTTAAGCTCCGCCACGATGCCTTGAAGCCCCAAGCTGAAGCATGCGCCCTCGGATGGCCGAAATTGACGCCCTCGAGCTCATCACCGCCGCATCTGGCCGCCGGAGGTTGCCGTCGATTCTTCGCCTCCGGTGCCTCCCCGAGCCTGCTTCGACGACCACTGCAACCGCGGTGAGCCCCCGGTCATCTCCGCCTAATCCCGCCCCCGTTTGATCGCCGTAGCCGATGCCCCCTTGCTGACAGTAGCCGCCGCCGCACGGCCTCGTCGCCGGCGAAGCCCCGATGACCAAATGGTCTCGTGCGTGCCTCCGTTGGGTTCGTGAGCTCTCGTAGATCATGTAGGTGCCCCGCAAGAGCTTGCCCGCCTGCTGTAGCGCCAAACCCGAGCTGGCCCGAACTCCGGCCGCCCCCACGAGCTCCATTCCGACGAACTCCGGCCACCCCAGCTCCTCCCGCTTGCCCTATCGGATGTGCGTGAGCCCCAGCTACGCGTAGGACCAAACGGCGGTCGATTTGGACGACTGTAGGCAAATCCCGAGCCCCTCCGTCGTGCTCGCTGTCGCCGGCGGCGAGCCGCCGGCCAGTTTGACCCGGCTGACCAGGGGTTTGACTCCCCCTGAGTCACTGACTCGTGGGGCCGGCCTTTGTTTAATTAGTTTAGCTTTTTAGGTTAATTGCTAATCACCTAATTAGTTAACCCCTAGTGACACTGCCATGTGGGCCCCTTGCCCGTTTAGTTTAATTTAATTTTCGTATTAGTCTAGTTCTTAACCTAGTGGGACCCACAGGTCAGCATTGACTTTGCTGACGTGGCTGTTGACTGGGCCCACCCGTCTGTGACTCAGGCAGCACTATCACACTGACCTGTGGGACCCACATGTCAGGTTTGACTGGACCAACCCCTGTTGACTTGCTGATGTCAGCATGACCTAGTGCTGACGCAGTAACTATTTTCTGTGATTTAAAATAAATCAAAAATGATTTATTTATTTCAGAAAATAGCCAAAACTTCTAAAAATCACAGAAAATAATCTATAACTCCAATGAAAATAATATATATATGAAAAATGATCAAAAAATTCAAGGAATCTGTTTATGGCATTTGCATGCATGTTTGAACAAGTTAAACCTGCTGTTCAGGTCAAATCAATTAAATGGCAATTAAATAATCACATATGGAGTTTGAATTTGAACCTTTGGTTCAAACCAACTTCATTTAATATGGTTGCTAGTTGCATTAGCACAATCAACATCATATTGCCATGTCATGATCATGCATCATATTATCGCATTGCATTGATTGTGTTCTTTCTCTGTTGTCGGTTTTGTTCCCTCTCAGTGGACGTAGCTCCGACGATGTGATCGATGGCACTGATGAAGAACTATTACTATCTTCAGAAGTGCCAGGCAAGCAAACCCCCAATTGAGCATTCCAATACAATCCCACTCTCTCGCTCTTGCTCTCTTTTACTGCATTAGGACAACAACGCTCCAACTGTTACCTGCTGCGGTAGTTGAACCCCTTTCCACTGCATGACCCGTCATTGCCACAGTAAATAGTTGAAACCCACTAGTATGAGTAGGAGTTGTTTGAGCCATGTTGTGCCTACTCATTCATGCTTTCTGGTTATGCCTGCTATTGCGTAGAGTGGTGTCAGGTCTGATTCATCGGGGATGAATTGGAATGTGGTGAACATGTCCTACTGTTGAGAGCTAAGTGTGTGAACACGATTTGGTAAAGGTAGCGATGAGAGGCCATGTAGGAGTACGTGGTGGGTTGTCTCATTGCAGCCGTCCTCAGGAACTGAGTTCTGTGTTGGTTGATCCATGAACAGCTACTACCACGCATTGTGCTCCGGATGCTCCAAGCTCTCTCGACTTATTAACTGCCCTTGTCCTCTGTCCAGGAGTTGCAACTAGTTTCTGGTGTTTGTAGTTTACTGGAGGTCGTGCTCAGCGCTGACCCTCGGGGTGGGCTGTGACGCGGCAGGTACGTGGCACGGTGTACCGGTCGCCCGTTTGGTGATGCGGGAACCCTGTACACATCGTTTGGGGCCGTGAGCGACACCCCAGCCGGATCTCCCCACGGATGGAACCCAAATAGGAGATAAACCTGGACTAGAGACTTGTGTGGTTAGTCAGGTCATGGCCGACACCCTCGCCAGGCTTCCGCTTGAAGGTTGCCGAGATACATGACGTGTACATGGCGGTAAGTGGCGAGAGTGTGTGTGAAGAAGTACACCCCTGCAGGGTTATATATGATCTATTCGAATAGCCGTGTCCGCGGTAATGGACTTCGGGGTTACCTATACAGTTCATAGACAAGTGGAAGTGGATACTCT
This sequence comes from Secale cereale, assembly GCA_902687465.1. Classification (NCBI taxonomy): domain Eukaryota; kingdom Viridiplantae; phylum Streptophyta; class Magnoliopsida; order Poales; family Poaceae; genus Secale; species Secale cereale. The sequence continues at coordinate 213,457,713 of LR738714.1, forward strand.
AAAACACGCAAGATAAGCGTGAGTGCTATGGATGGCCTTCTCGTAGGGAGACGGGAGCGGATCCATAGTGGTGTATTGGTTGGTGAATATGTGGACTCGTGTGCGCCACCTCAAAAGAGTTACTTGCAGTCGTAGTTTAGAATAGCCACCGAGTCAAAGCTGGCTTGCTGCAGTCAAACTCCACCACCCCTTTGTTGATACTGATGCATATGTAGCTAGTTCTTATATAAGTCTTGCTGAGTACCTTTGTACTCACATTTGCTTAATTTATGTTTTTGTACAGAGACTCCAGTCTCACTAGTGGTTCCGCGTGGACTTTGATGTTTAGCTTGTTACCTCAGCTACGATCTTGTACCCTTTGGAGGGTCTTGTAGATAGTCAGGCTTCTCAGCCTTTTTCATTTGTAGTTGTCTGTACTCACACATGTTATGCTTCCGTTGCCTGTATGCTCTGTATGTTGGGTCATGTGACCTCAGTTTGTAACAAATGCTATGATGGCTCTTCTGGGCCTTTATCTATATGAGTTGTTGAGTTATGTTGTGATGCCATGTTGTACAGCACATACTTGTATGTTATGCGTACGTGTAATGTGTATTGCTATGTGTGGGATCCGACACCTAGTTGTTTACCCTTGGTAGCCTATCTTACAGGGAAATGTCTCCTAGTGCTTCCACTGAGCCTTGATAGCTTGCTACTGCTCCGGAACACTTAGGCTGGCCGGCATGTGTCCTTCTTCATTCCTATGTCTGTCCCTTAGGGGAAATGTCACGCGTTGTCCCTTTAAGTCCTTGCAGCTTGCTACAACTTGGGTTCATACGTTGATGACCGACACGTTCGTTGCTGGGTCATGTATGCCTGTCTCTGTAATTTAGTGCCACTTTTGGTTTATAACTGGTCATGTCGGCCCGGGTTCTCTGTCATATGGATGCTAGCGACACTATCATATACGTGTGCCAAAATGCGCAAACGGGCCCGGGCCAGGTAAGGTGGCACCCGTGGGGATACCGTGCGTGAGGCCGCAAAGTGATATGATGTGTTACAGGCTAGACCTGTGTGACTTAGGATCGGGGTCCTGACAGGATGTTTATTTGGCAAGGAGAAAACTGACTTTGAACTCTGGAAATTTGGCCAAAATATGGAATGACCCAGTCAGGGGTAATCTTCCTTTGAGAGACCAATTCCCTGCCTTATATGGCATTTGCAATTATCAAGAGATCACGGTTGGTGAATTTAATTTTTTTTAGGGCAATGATCTTTCTAGAAGAAACCTACACCCTCCCCTTACGGATCAGTGGAGTGACCTTGTTAACGTGGTGAACTCCTGACAGTTATTTGATGAACCTGATCAGATTAGCTGGAATTTGGATAAAAAGGTAAATCACGACCAAATCAGTTTACACCTACCTGGAAAGACACCTGTCGGGTTGTGATTACTGGTGGATCTGGAAAGCGAAAATCCCCATTAAAATTCAAATCTTTCTATGGCAACTGTTCCAAGATGCGATCCTAACTAGAGAAGTTATGAAGAGGTGGAACTGGGCGGGCAACCCTAGATGCTCATTCTACAAAGATATTGAAACGTCTCAACATCTCTTTTTCACTTATCCCGTTGCTCGGGTGGTTTGAAGGACGAACGGATGTGTGTTGGGCACATCTTTGTGTCCGAACAACATTTGGCAATACTTCTCCTAGTGTTATGTCTTCCTTCCTGATGGGGCTAAGTTCTATACCTTTGGATTGGCAACCGTGTGTTGGGCAATCTGGAACTGCCGCAATCAAGCTACTTTTGAGCAAAAACTACTTAAAACCCCATTTAATGTGGTGTATGCTACTTGTGGTCTGCTGACTTATTGGGCAGGTTTGATGGCTGGTGATGATCGGGAGGCTATGGAGCACGGAGCCAAGATGCTCAGGAGTAACGCTTCGACGATGATGACGATCTGTGCGGCTCCAACCAACTCAACGATGGACTGATGGTCTCTTTCGACAGATCACGGCTTTGCTTTTGCCCCTGGACGACTAATCTGCTCCTCCGCGAGCGTCTTCCTGCTCGTTTGTGAGCCTTGTGGACTGTGAACTACTGCCGGTTTCCTTTGATGTTTCGGTCTTACTGTTAGATCCTAGTTCTTGCGTGTTCGATGGTGTCACTGGGTTTTCGCCCTACGGTGGGCTGCTCGATGACGAGTGCCCATGGTGGGTTTCCCGGTGATTCTTTGGACTCGCCTTTTCCCCTTTCTAGTTTCCTTATATTTGGTGGCTGTTGGGTCTGTGGTAACTGAACTATGTGTATTTCCGTAATGATGAGTAATGGAAAGGGGTTGAGGCCCGGTTCAAAAAAATAGGCATACAATTTCTTTTAATTTCTTTTTCATAAAATATAAACACCTTTTTTTTGTAAAATGTCATCATTTTCCAAATATGAACAACTTTTTAAATATAGATTCTTTTGGAAACGCAAATATTTTTGAAGTTTCAGTCGGGTCTATTATATATGGGTTGATTTACTTTTATAATATTGTTATGCTTTTTTGCGAGTTTAAAAAATGTTCTAAAATTTCAAATTATATTACAATTTTTTCTAAAAATAACTTAAAATATTTTCTTGATTTACCCGAAAATTCAAAAACAAAAAGTGTAAAAATGCTTCAAAAAGGTTTTAAAATGCTTTTAGGGATGTACGAAATTTTCAAAAAAGTATTTCAGTTTTTACTTAATATATTCACATTGTTTCAAACATAATTTTGAAAATAAGAAAATATTCAAATAAATACACTCAATATAATTTTATTGTATTTATTTAATAGTCATTTGAAAAACAGACTAAAACAGTAACAGAAAAGAAAAGCGAGCCAAACAAGTTGAGATAAACCAAAATGTTTGTGCCAATTACTCTACTTTATTTCTACTCCTATAAAAATCACAGTTTGTGATGATGGTGTGCCTGCCATTCATCGTTTTCGGCCGTCTGATCTGCATCGGACGCATAGGAGGCAACCCCACTTCACATTTGCAAAGAACCCCCATTCTTTTTGTCCATCTCCATATAGTCCCACCTTATCTAATCAGCCAAGCAATAGATCCTTCTAGTAAAAACTACTTCCTCCGTAAACTAATATAAGAGCGTTTAGACCACTATCCATCAGCGGCGTCCGATGCTACTTCTCGAGCTTGCATTGTATTCCCTCGAAGAGGAAAGGGTGATGCAGCACAGTAGCGTAAGTATTTCCCTCAGTTTTTGAGAACCAAGGTATCAATCCAGTAGGAGACCACGCGCGAGTCCCTCGCACCTGCACAAACAAATAAGAACTTTGCAGCAAACGCGATAAGGGGTTGTCAATCCCTTTACGGTCACTTACGAAAGTGAGATCTTATAGATAGGATAGTTCGATATTTTTGGTATTTTTGGATATGAGAACAGAAAGTAAAAACGAAAAGTAAAGTAGATTTTAGATTGATATTTTGAGAAGAGACCCTGGGGCCATAGGTTTCTCTAGTGGCTTCTCTCATGATAGCATAATACTATGGTGGGTGAACGAATTACTGTCGAGCAATTGATAGAAAAGCTAATAATTATGACACTATCTAGGCATGATCGTTATAAATAGGCATCACGTCCGAGACAAGTAGATCAAAACGATTCTGCCTCTACTACTATAACTCCACACATCGACCGCTATCCAGTATGCATCTAGAGTATTAAGTTCATAAGAACAGAGTAACGCCTTAAGCAAGATGACATGATGTAGAGGGATAAACTCAAATAACATGATATAAACCCCATCTTTTATCCTCGATGGCAACAATACAATACGTGCCTTGCTGCCCCTACTGTCACTGGGAAAGGACACCACAAGATTGAACCCAAAGCCAAGCACTTCTCCCATTGCAAGAAATATAGATCTAGTAGGCCAAACCAAACCAATAATTCGAAGAGACTTGCAAGGATATTATAATCATACATAAAAGAGTTCAGAAAAGAACCAAATATTTCTCATAGATAATCTTGATCATAAACCCACAATTCATCGGATCTCGACAAACACACCGCAAAAAGAGATTACATCGAATCGATCTCCTCGAAGACCGAGGAAAACTTGGTATTGAGATCCAAAAAGAGAGAAGAAGCCATCTAGATACTAGCTATGGACCCGAAGGTCTGTGATGCACTGCTCACAACTCATGGTGAGGCGATGATGATGATGTAGAAGCACTCCGTGGTAGATCCCCCTCTGGCGGAGGTCTGGAACAAGCCCCAAGATGGGATCTCACGGGAACAGAAGGTTGCGGCGGTGGAACTAGGGTTTTCTCTGTTGTTGTGATGGTTTCGGGTACGTAGATATATATATATAGGAGGAAGGAGGGCACCGGGGGCCAGACGTGGGGCCCACGAGGTAGGGGGCGCGCCCTATAGGGGGGGCGCCCCCACCCACGTGGACGCCACGTTAGCCCTACTTCGTGGTTCTCAAGTCTCCCGTGCGTATTTTTCTCCAAAAAAAATCTCCCCCGAAGTTTCATTCCGTTTGGACTCTGTTAGATATTCCTTTTCTATAAAACCCTGAAATAGGCAAAAAATAGCAATCTGGACTGGGCCTTTGGGTTAATAGGTTAGTCCCAAAAATAATACAAAAGTGTATAACAAATCCCATTAAACATCCAAAACATCATAAATAATAGCATGGAACAATCAAATATTATAGATACGTTGGAGACCTATCAAGCATCCCTAAGCTTAATTCCTGCTCGTCCTCGAGTAGGTAAATGATAAAAAACAGAATTTTTGATGTGGAATGCTAACCAACATAATTTTCAATGAAGTTATCTTTATTGTGGCATGAATGTTCAGATCTGAAAGATTCAAGACAAAAGTCTATATTGACATAAGAAATAATAATACTTCAAGCATACTAACAAAGCAATCAAGTCTTCTCAAAATACTATGGCTAAAAAAAGTTATCCCTACAAAATCATATAGTCTGGCTATGCTCCCTCTTCATCACACAAAATGTTCAAATCATGCACAACCCCGGTTTCAGCCAAGCACTTGTTTTCATACTCTATTCTTTCAAACCTTTCAACTTTCACGCAATACATGAGCGTGTGCCATGGATATAGCACTATGTGAAATAGAATGGTGGCTGTGGAGAAGACAAAAAGGAGGGAGATACTCTCACATCGACTAGGCGTATCAACGGGCTATGGAGATGCCCATCAAAAGATATCAATGTGAGTGAGTAGGGATTGCCCTGCAACGGATGCACTAGAGCTAAATATGTATGAAAGCTCAACAAAAGAAACTAAGTGGGTGTGCATCCAACTTGCTTGCTCACGAATACCTAGGGCATTTGAGGAAGCCCATCATTGGAATATACAAGCCAAGTTCTATAATGAAAATTCCCACTAGCATATGAAAGTGACTAAACATGAGACTCTCTATCATGAAGAACAAGGTGCTACTTTGAAGCACAAGTGCGGAAAAAGATAGTAGCAATTGTCCCTTTTTCTTTTCCTTTTTTCCCTTTTTTGGAGGGGCCTTTACTTTTGTTTGGCCTTTCCTCACATGGGACAATGCTCTAATAATGATGATCATCACACTTATATTGAATTACGACTCGATATTACAACTCGATACTAGATCATAGTATGACCCTATATGAATGCCTCCGGCGGTGTACCGGGATGTGAAATCAATCAAGAGTGACATGTATGAAGAATTATGCATGGTGGCTTCGCCACAAATACGATGTCAACTACATGATCATGCATGGCAATATGACAATATGAAGCGTGTCATATGAACGGAATGGTGGAAAGTTGCATGGCAATATATCTCGGAATGCCTATGGAAATGCCATGATAGGTAGGTATGGTGGCTGTTTTGAGGAAGATATATGGTGGATTTTTTGAGGATGGTATATAGTGGGTGTATGGTACCAGCGAAAGTTGCGCGGTACAAGAGAGGCTAGCAATGGTGGAAGGGTGAGAGTGCGTAAAATCCATGGACTCAACATTAGTCATAAGAACTCATATACTTATTGCAAAAATCTACGAGTCATCAAAACAAAGCAATCAACGCATGCTCCTAGGGGGGAGGTTGGTAGGAGTTAACCATCGCGCGCGCCCGACCTCCACACAAAGGATGACACTCTACAAGTACCTCATGCTCTAACTTCGTCACATAGCGGTTCACCAAACGTGCATGCTACGGGAATCACTAACTTTAACACAAGTATTTCTCAATTTCATAATAACTCCACTAGCATGACTATAATATCACTATCCTCATATCTCAAAACAATTATCAAGCAACCAACTTCTCATCATATTCAATGCACTTAGTATGAAAGTTTTTACTACATTCATCTTGGATGCCTATCATGTTAAGGCTAATTTTATAGCCAAACTACATTACCATGTTGTTCTAATACACTCTCAAAAGGATATAAGTGAAGCATGAGATATAAACAATTTCTTCAAAATAAAATTACCACCGTGCTCTAAAAGATATAAGTGAAGCACTAGAGCAAAAACTATTCAACTCAAAAGATTTAAGTGAAGCACATAAAGTGTTCTAACAATTCCTAGGCCATATTTATCTCTCTCAAAAAGGTGTGTCCAGCAAGGATAATTGTGGAAAACTAACAAGCAAAGACTCAAATTATACATGACGCTCCAAGTAAAACACATATCATGTGGTGAATAGAAATATAGTCCCGAGTATAGTTACCGGTAGATGAAGACGAAAGAGGGGATGCCTTCCTGAGGCATCCCCAAGCTTAGTCTTTTGCTTGTCCTTGAATTTTACCTTGGGGTGCCTTGGGCATCCCCAAGCTTAGGCACTTGCCACTCTTTGTTCCATAGTCCATCAAAGCAATACTCAAAACTTGAAAAGTTCACAACACAAAACTTAGACAAAAATCTCGTGAGCTCCGTTAGTATAAGAAAACAAACCACCACTCAAAGGTACTGTAATGAAATCATTCTTTGTTTATATTGGTGTTAAACCTACGGTATTCCAACTTCTCTATGATTCTTACTCCCCAATACTACTCATAGATTCATCAAAATAAGCAAACAGCACATGAAAAACAGAATCTGTCAAAAACAGAACAGTCTGTAGTAATCTGTAACTTTCGCATACTTCTGTAACTCCAAAAAATTGAAATAAATTGGTAAACGTGAGGAATTTGTCTATTAATCATATGCAAAAAGAGTCAACTAGATAGCACGCTCCAGTAAAATCTGGTGACTATTCTAGTGAGCGCTAACGATTCTATTTTTCACAGCAAGATCATATAAACTTCACACAAGTCTTCCCAAAGGTTCTACTTGGCACAAACACTAATTAAAACACAAAACCACATCTAAGCAGAAGCTAGTTGAAATATTCATTCCTAAACAGAAGGAAAAACAAAAAATATATATAATTGGGTTGCCTCCCAACAAGCGCTATCGTTTTACGCCCCTAGCTAGGCACGATACAAGTATAGATCTAAGTATTGCCATCTTTGGAAGGCATTCCATAAGTGTCTCTCATAATAGATTCATATGGTAATTTAATTTTATTTCTAGGAAAGTGTTACATGCCTTTCCTTCACGGAAATTGGAATCTAATATTTCCTTCCTTCATATCAATAATTGCACCAATCGTTCCAAGGAAATGTCTAGCAAGAATAATATGACATGAAGGATTGCAATCTATATCAAGAACAATGAAATATACAGGCACATAATTCCTATTGGCAACAATAAGAACATCATTAATCCTTCCCGTAGGTTTCTTAATGGTAGAATCCGCAAGATGCAAATTTAAAGAACAATCATCAAGCTCATGGAAACCTAGCAAATCACACAAAGTTTTTGGGATAGTGGAGACACTTGCACCCAAATCACACAAAGCAAAGCATTCATGATCTTTAATTTTAATTTTAATAGTAGGTTCCCACTCATCATAAAGCTTTCTCGGGATAGAAACTTCCAATTCAAGTTTTTCTTCATAAGATTGCATCAAAGCATCAACTATGTGTTTGGTAAAAGCTTTATTTTGACTATAAGCATGCGGAGAGTTTAGTACGGATTGCAACAAGGAAATACAATCAATCAAAGAGCAATTATCATAATTGAATCCCTTGAAATCCAAAGTAGTGGGTTCATCACTATGCAAAGTTTGAATCTCTTCACTCCCACTTTTAACAATTTTAGCATCAAGATCTAAAAACTCTGAATCATTGGGACACCTTTTAATTAAAGTAGACTCATCTCCAATCCCATCTTTATCAAGATTCATACTAGAAAAGAAGGATCTAATGGGAGACACATCAATAACTTTCAGATCTTCATCTTTATTTTGATGATTATCAAAAGAACACGCTTTTATATAATTCTCTCTTTTAGCACGCATCCTAGCGGTCCTTTCTTTGCATTCATCAATGGAAATTCTCATGGCTTTGAGAGACTCATTGATATCATGCTTATGTGGGATAGATCTAAGTTTCAAAGAATCAACATCAATAGTAATTCTATCCACACTGCTAGCCAATTCATCAATCTTAAGCAATTTTTCATCAAACAAAGCATTGAAATTCTTTTGCGAATTCATAAATTCCTTAACACTAATTTCAAATTCAGAAGGCATCTTTCCATAAGAGTTGTTGTAGGAATTACCATAATTATTAGAGGAATTACTAGGAAAAGGCCTGGGATTAAAGTTTCCTCTATAAGCATTGTTACCAAAATTATTCCTACCAACAAAATTCACATCCAAAGATTCAGTATTATTTTCAATCAACATGGATAAAGGCATATCATTAGGATCAGAAGAAGCACTCTTAGCAGCAAATAATTTCATAAGTTCATCCATCTTTCCACTCAAAACACTAATCTCTTCAATAGCATGCACTTTTTTACTAGTAGATCTTTCGGTATGCCATTGAGAATAATTAACCATAATATTATCTATGAGTTTGGTAGCTTCTCCTAAGGTAGTTTCCATGAAAGTGCCTACTGCGGCCGGATCTAAAAGATTTCTAGAAGCAAAATTCAAGCCAGCATAAAAGTTTTGAATAATCATCCATAAGTTCAAACCACGTGTAGGGAAATTACGCATCATTAATTTCATTCTCTCCCAAGCTTGGGCAACATGCTCATGATCTAGTTGCTTAAAATTCATAATATCGTTTCTAAGAGAGATGATCTTAGCAGGAGGGAAATACTTAGAGATAAAAGCATCTTTGCACTTATTCCACGAATCGATACTACTTCTAGGCAAAGAGGAAAACCAAGTTTTAGCATGATCTCTAAGTGAAAATGGAAATAACTTCAATTTAACAATATCATTATCCGTATCCCTCTTCTTTTGCATATCACACAGATCAACAAAGTTGTTTAGATGGGTAGCGGCATCTTCGCTAGGAAGGCTAGAAAATTGATCTTTCAAGACAAGATTCAACAGAGCAGCATTGATCTCACAAGATTCAGCATCGGTAATAGGAGCAATCGGAGTGCTAATAAAATCATTATTGTTGGTATTGGAGAAGTCACACAATTTGGTATTGTTCTAAGCTATAGTGACAAGCAAGCAATCCAACACACAAGCAAACAAGAAGCAAGCGAACGATAAACATACGGCAAAAAGAAGGGCAAATAAAACGGTAAGGGTGAAGTAGGGGAGAGGAAAACGAGAGGCAAATAAATGTAATGCGAAGGATAAGGGTTTGTGATAGGTACTTGGTATATGACTTTTGCGTAAGCCTCCCCGGCAACGGATCCAGAAATTCTTCTTGCTACTTCTCGAGCTTGCGTTGTATTCCCTCGAAGAGGAAAGGGTGATGCAGCATAGTAGCTAATACGTCCATTTTGCATCATGCTTATATGTTGATATTTACTGCGTTATGGACTGTTACTACTTGTTTTGTCACAATACTTATGGCTTTTCTCTCTTATTTTACAAGGTTTACATGAAGAGGGAGAATGCTGGTAGCTGGAATTCTGGGCTGGAAAAGGAGCAAACTCTGGAAACATATTCTGCACAACTCCAAAAGCCCCGAAACTCAACAGAACTTCATTTCAGAAAATATAAAAAATATCTGCCAAAAGAAGTTCACGAGGGGGGCCACCAGCTGTCCACGAGGGTGGGGGGCGCGCCCCCTGTCTCATGGGCCCACCGAAGGTCCCCCGATGCCCATCTTCTCCTATATGAGGTGTTTTGACCTGGAAAAAAATAAGATGGAGGCTTTCGGGACCAGACGCCGCCGTCTCGAGGCGGAACCGAGGCGGAAACCAATCTAGGGCTCTGGCAGAGCTGTTCCGCCGGGGATACTTCCCTTCGGGAGGGGGAAATCGTCACCGCCGTCATCACCAACAACTCTCCCATCTTGGGGAGGGCTATCTTCATCAACATCTTCACCAACACCATCTCCTCTCAAACCCTAGTTCATCTCTTGTATCTAATCTTTGTACCCAAACCTCAGATTGGTACCTGTGGGTTGCTAGTAGTGTTGATTACTCCTTGTAATTGATGCTAGTTGGTTTATTTGGTGGAAGATCATATGTTCAGATCCATTATGCATATTAATACCCCTCTGATCATGAACAATATTATTTCTTGTGAGTAGTTACTTTTGTTCCTGAGGACATGGGAGAAGTCTTGCTATTAGTAGTCATGTGAGTTTGGTCTTTGTTCGATATTTTGATGAGATGTATGTTGTCTCTCCTCTAGTGGTGTCATGTGAACATCGACTACATGAAACTTCACCATTATTTTGGCCTAGAGGAAGGCATTGGAAAGTAATAAGTAGATGATGGGTTGCTAGAGTGACAGAAGCTTAAACCCTAGTTTATGCGTTGCTTCGTAAGGGGCTGATTTGGATCCATATGTTTCAGGCTATGGTTAGGTTTACCTTAATACTTCTTTTGTAGTTGCAGATGCTTGTATTAGAGGTTAATCATAAGTGGGAGGCTTGTCCAAGTAAGGACAGCTCCCAAGCACCGGTCCACCCACATACCAAATTATAAAAGTACCAAACGCGAATCAGATGATCGTGATGAAAACTAGCTTGATGATAATTCCCATGTGTCCTCGGGAGCGTTTTCCTTTATATAAGAGGTTGTCCAGGCTTGTCCTTTGCTACAAAAAGGATTGGGCCACCTTGCTGCACCTTATTTACTTTTACCTTTTGTCACTTGCTACCAATTACCTTATCACAAAACTATCTGTTACCTATAATTTCAGTGCTTGCATAAAATACCTTACTTAAAACTGCCTATCATTTCCTTCTGCTCCTCGTTGGGTTCAACACTCTTACTTATCGAAAGGACTACGATAGATCCCATACACTTGTGGGTCATCAGTAGCGTAAGTATTTCCCTCAGTTTTTGAGAACCAATGTATCAATCCAATAGGAGACCACGCGCGATTCCCTCGCACCTACACAAACAAATAAGAACTTCGCAGCCAACGCGATAAGGGGTTGTCAATCCCTTTACGGTCACTTACAAAAGTGAGATCTGATAGATAGGATAGTTTGATATTTTTGGTATTTTTGGATAAAGAACAGAAAGTAAAAACGGAAAAGTAAAGCAGATTGTAGATTGATATTTTGAGAATAGACCCGGGGGCCATAGGTTTCTCTAGTGGCTTCTCTCATGATAGCATAATTCTACGGTGGGTGAAGGAATTACTGTCGAGCAATTGATAGAAAAGCGAATAATTATGAGACTATCTAGGCATGATCATTATATATAGGCATCACGTCCGAGACAAGTAGACCGAAACGATTCTGCATCTACTACTATTACTCCACACATTGACCGCTATCCAGCATGCATCTAGAGTATTAAGTTCATAAGAACGGAGTAACGCCTTAAGCAAGATGACATGATGTAGAGGGATAAACTCAAATAACATGATATAAACCCCATCTTTTTATCTTCGATGGCAACAATACAATACGTGCCTTGTTGCCCCTACTGTCACTGGGAAAGGACACCACAAGATTGAACCCAAAGCCAAGCACTTCTCCCATTGCAAGAAATATAGATCTAGTAGGCCAAACCAAACCAATAATTTGAAGAGACTTGCAAGGATATTATAATCATACATAAAAGTGTTCAAAAAAGAACCAAATATTTCTCATAGATAATCTTGATCATAAACCCACAATTCATCGGATCTCGACAAACACACCGCAAAAAGAGATTACATCGAATAGATCTCCTCGAAGACCGAGGAGAACTCGGTATTGAGATCTAGAGAGAGAGAGAAGAAGCTATCTAGATACTAGCTATGGACCCAAAGGTATGTGGTAAACTACTCACAACTCGTGGCGAGGCGATGATGATGATGTAGAAGCACTCCGTGGTAGATCCCCCCTCCGGCGGAGCTCCGTAACTGGCCCCAAGATGGGATCTCACGGGAATAGAAGGTTGCGGCGGTGGAACTAGGGTTTTCTCTATTGTTCTGATGGTTTCGGGGTACGTAGGTATATATAGGAGGAAGGAGGGCACCGGGGGCCAGACGTGGGGCCCACGAGGCAGGGGCGCGCCCTATAGGGGGGGTGCTCCCCCCACCCACGTGGACACCACGTCAGCCCTACTCCGTGGTTCTCAAGTCTCCCGTGCGTATTTTGCTCCAAAAATATCTCTTCCGAAGTTTCATTCCGTTTGGACTCCGTTTGATATTCCTTTTATGTAAAACCTGAAATAGGCACAAAAAACAGCAATCTGGACTTGGTCTCTGGTTTAATAGGTTAGTCCCAAAAATAATATAAAAGTGTATAACAAATCCCATTAAAAATCCAAAACATCATAAATAATAGCATGGAACAATAAAAAATTATAGATACGTTGGAGACGTATCATCCGACCCCAACTCCTATCTGCCGCAGCAGGCTTACCGCCACATCGACTTACACCTCCCCTCCTCCCCGTCGTCTCCTCCTTCAGCCCCTACCCAGTCTCCTACGACTCCGACATCGGCAAGTACGTCGCCGACATCGGCCGTCTGTGGAGTCTGCAATGCCTCTCCTGCCTACTCCTCCTATGCAGTAGACCCGCCGCCCAGCACCTCTCCCTCCTCACCTCTGTCCCCTCCTCCCCCTACCCCTGTAGCACGTGGTGGCATGCATGGCTGGCGGCCCAGACGGCCCAGATGTCAGTGATGCCAACAGCAGAGGAGACCACACCCGGTGGAGGAGCTCCGGCTGGAAGGCAGCTAAGTGCACACCGGAGCCAGAAGTGTTCTTCGGCGGAGGTCCGAGATGACACACGGGGTTGGGATGAGAAGGGCGCCGGCGAGGGGTTCGGCAGTGGTCATGTGCTCTATGCATTTGGTTGATGCTCTCGTTGTTAATCTATCTAGGCAGGGTGCATATGCAAAGCTCTAGATGTCCATGCTCTAGATGTATTGGGCACCTTTTTCTGCAGAGCTGCGTATGGACTTACAATTTTTCTTACTGCTAAAAGGAAATTGTTTCTTCTACAAATTAATTGATGAGTATTGAGAGTGAAGCATCGTTCAATATCCAAGTCTCATAGCTTGTCAACAATCTAGCAGCTTCTTTGTGCAATTGCATTATGCTTACATGACAAAGGAGTTGATTCTTGATTTTTATATCTGACTACTACTTTATGCAATTAGGCAAAACATGAATGAAAGTTTCTATATTTATCCCACTATTACTAAATTAGGCGAAACAGTATTTAAATTTACTTTATTTATCCCACTATTACTCAAGTTATGCTTCGATGTTAATGGATTATAAGTTGAGATATCTGAAGGATATGAACATCCATGAACATGATCTCCTTGTTTCTGCTCCTTGGCTCTCAAAATAATCCATATGAAGATTGTGGTGCAGCCGCAGGTCATGGGTTAGAGGTTCATGGCAAGGACTACTAGAGAAACGTACATGGTAAGGAGTACCACAAAGAAATGTACATAATGGAGAAGGTGTGCTAAAACTTAGGTGTAGAGATGTCTTCATCAACCTGCACCCATATATCAGGTGAAGTTAAGGAAAATGATGACACCCAAATATGGTTGGATGGGACCGTAGCAGCATCTGTAGGTGAAATGACTAGTGTTTTTATGCATAGGAAGCACACAGGAAGAAGATGCACAGATACGTCTGATAGTTAACATCCCTATTCAGCTAATTCGTTGAAAAGAGGTGTTAGCTATACAGTAGAACGAGAACTCCCCCCGCCCCCTGCTCCGCTCCCGCGAGCGGACGGGGGAATCCCTAGCTCTCCGGACCCGTCCCTCTCCCCCTCCCGCCGCCGCCCGCCCAGCGGCGTAGGCGGTGGCGGGGCCTCTTCTTCCTCTCCGGGCGGGGGCTTCGGTTCGCACAGGACAACCTGCCGTCGGGGGCATCGGGCTGCTGTGGGGCTCGGCGGCACAACTGCGGGCACTTGAGGCGGCGTCGGCGGCGTCTCGCGGTGGAGCCCGGTGGCGGCGCGACTGTGCCTTGCTGTTCCTGGGTGGTGTGGTGGCTGCATCTTCGGTGGTGGCGGGTTGACCTTATCCCTGCCAGATCTGGCATGGGATTGGCTGTCAGTGCAATGCCAGGGGCGCGGGGGCGGTGGGTGCGTGCTGCCGGCGTGGATCTAGCGGGGCAACGCGCGCTCGTCGCAGTGGTGCGGCTCGGCTGCGAGGCGGGTGACGGCGCGTTCGTCCTAGATCTAGCGGTGGGATCCAGGTGGACAACATGGGTGGGGCAGCGGCCTGGCGTAGCCGTTGCTCTGGCCGTGGGCAGCGGCGGGCGGAGGTCTGGCGCGTGGTGGTGGCCTCCCGGGGGCGCGGCGGCTACACGGTGGTTTGGCGGATCTGCCCGCGGCGACGGCCGGCTTTCTCCAACGTCGGCTCATTTGCGGTCAGACCGTTCCGACCGTCGCTCCATCTCCTCGTCAGCCGGGCGATACTTCAGTGGAAGGATTGGCCCTTTCCCAGCTGCGGTCCATCGCTCGTCTCGTGCCCGGAGCAGCAGGACAACGCTCGTCTCGCACCCGGTAGTAGGACGGTGCTCGTCTCGCGCCCGGCAGCAGGATGGGGCTCGTCTCGCGCCCGGCAGCAGGACGGAGCTCGTCTAGCGCTCGGGGCTGTAGGACGGGCGGTGGAGGCCAGTTTTGGACGGCCTTTTGGGTCTCGGCGTTACGCGTGGTCCAGGGGTGCGAAAGGCGGGGCCTTTTCGCTTGTCTCTTCGGCTAGACTAGCGGCGGGTCTCGGGTCAGGTGGTGCCTTGGTCTTGGGTGCTGGGGCAGCGGCCCCAATGGTGGTAGCGCGGTGCTTTTGGGCAGAGCCCGCGACTTGGTGCTGCCCGGTGGCCATGGCCGTGCGGGCGGCATGGCAGCCGGGGTGCGGCGTTCGATGGCGGTGAGGGGTGGACGGGGTGAAAACTTGTTCTCTCTATGGACAGATCGGCGGTGGCAAAACTCGTTCCCTTCTTAAAGGCATCGTCGCGGCTCTCATCGCCCATCGTGTGCTCCAGGGAAAACTCTGATCCTTGGATCGGGCGGTGGCGGTGCTCCGGTGTCGTATCCTTGTTGAAGGCGCCGCCTTGGAGTCCACGGATCGTCGTATGCGGCTTCATCACTTCGTAGTTAGGGGTGGTGTTGATGTGCTCAGCGCCTGTGTATCATTCATTGGGTGTGTGCATTTGTTGTGGTGGCGTGCGTTTGTATCGGGATGTTGGTGATCTTTGCTTTATATATAAAGCGGGGCGAAAGCCTTTTTCGGTAATTCGTTGAACAAAATTCAGGTTTAACTTCTTTATGTATATATGAGCCTAGATGTTGTCCTCTTATGCTTTGGTTATCATATTTAGAGCTCCAGTAGTTCAAAATCTTACTGATATTTGCATATTGTCGTTTATCATAGCATTTGTGTCTCTCAAACTTTTACCGCCAATTTTTTCCTCTAAAATTAAATTGCAAAGTTTCATATCTGAATATCGAATTTTGGATGTCCTGTTATTACTATTTCACTTCACAAACGGGTTCATCTCTACAAGAAGAATCATAGGTTTCTGAAATGTGGCACACAAGTTCACATATAATTAGGAATGATTAGTTCTTATGGGCAAGGCGTTTGGGATTTCACAAGACTTAGAGCATCTCCAGCTGTTCACCCCCAGGGGTTAGAAAAAGCGCCGCTTGGGGGCAAACCGGTGATAATTTCGGCGTGGGGGCGATCGGGTTCCCAGCCGTCGCCCCCAGGTCGCTCCCAGATGCCCTTTTTGTAAAACATATTTAAAAAACATTCGGCCAAAATTTGGCAAACACGACATAGATTCGGAGATATTTCGGCATTCCACAGTTTTTTACATATAGACAACATGAAAAATCTACTTATTAAAACAAAGGGCTTCACGCATATAGGCCGAAGAACACGCTGAACGCGGCGTAGTCGCCGTCGTCGTCCTCCTCCTTATCCTTCTTCACATGGCCGTCCCTGCTGGACCCTTGCCCGGGGTCTCCTGGTGGACTGGTTTGGCCGGTGGCGGCGCGTCGTCGTCGCTGTCCTCGAGCACAACGACGCCTCCCTCCCCGCGGCCACGGCGACGCGCGACGATCTCCTCCAACGCGCGATGCTGGCGTTCCATCTCCATCCACACCCAATCTTGTCGCGCCCACTTGAGGGTGGCTGCCTCGTCGACCGGCTCGCTCTTCATGGCAGCCAGGACATGATCCTTCTTCACGGCGACGAGCCCATGCTCCATCTTCGGCTTGACGAGGCGGGGGAGCCGAGGAGGAGGCACGGCCGCCCTCGTTGATGATGAGGCCCGTGCTGCCGGTGCGCCAACCGAGCAGCATTTCCACGCGCTCGGCCTTGACGCTGACGAGCGCCGGCGACCTAGAGGAGTGGGAGGAGGATTGGGAGGAGAAGGACCCACCCAGTATTCTCCTCGGCAGCCACACACCACCGCTCCGACCACCACTCCGGTGGGGGGGCCGGGGCCGCCGGGTACTCGAGCGGCGGATTGTTGCCGCCCTCGAGGTGCTCGAGGACGGCGTGGAGCGTGCGACCGGGGGCTCCCCACCACAGGCGATGGTCGTCGCTATTGTTGCGCAACCACACAACAGGTGCGTTGTGGATCAAGGCGAGCCGGTCCGCCTGCTGGCGTTCGAAGTACGCCGCCCACGCCTCATGGTTGCCGATGGTGTACTATGGACGGGCTCGCTCCTCCTCTGACAGGGAGGCCCGCGCGCGCTCGATCTTGGCTTGGAAGCAGGCGGGGTGCTCGACGACGGACAGAGGGGGAACGGGTATGCCCCCGGCGCTGAGCCTCCACCGCCTCGTTGCGCGCATGTCGGGGGGCGCCCAACAGTTTGCCTCGTAGAGGAGGTGGGCTTCCCACTCGTGCAGAGAGTGGAGGCCGAAGCCGTTGGCCACCGCCGCGTCGTCGGGGAAACGTTCGCCCATGGGTCTAGACTGGGAGAAAGGGAAAGAGAGGCATCGGCGGCGAGAGAGGGAAGGGATGCGGGCGGGTGCTTCCACCGGGAGGGAGGGGTTGGCTTTTATGGCACGATGGTCGCTGACTCGGCGGGCCTGCCGTTCTTTCGCGCCAAAAACGTTTGCCCCGACGCCCCCGGGTTCGACCTCGGTCCGCCGGTGCCACTTTCGGGCCTAACCGGCGAAAAGTGGGCTCCTGGGGCTCGTCTGAGCCGTTTTTTCGGCACCGGCGACAAAAAAAGACCTGGGGGCCTGTTGGGGGTGCGGCTGGAGGTGCTCTTAGCTTCTTCATCACTGTGTGTAGTGGAAGTTAATTGGGCATTGGTAGCACTGGTTGCATGTTAACCGACTGAAACACGAGGATAGTGATCATGGCCTCTGTTCAACAATTTTCTAATGTAATTTGATGATATTTGATATTTCATGGACTTTAATATATGGGGGATGCTAGGCGCCGGCGCGCCGGCCGAAAGTTTCGGCCGGTCGCGCCCCGGCCCTTGGATGTGAGCCCGCGTGGCCATTGGATGCAGCAAAAAAAACAATTCGTCCCATGGCTTCTTCTACCTCGGGCTAGATCTACAGCTCCTGCTCGGAGTCCTCGTCGCCGCGCCTCCATCCCCCTCTGGTGGCCGTCCTCGTCGCCGGTCCGCACCCTCGCCGTTCGTCCTCGTTCGCTAGTCCCCATCCTCGCCGGCTGGCCGTCCTAGTCGCTAGTCCCCATCCTCGTCGTCCGTCTTCATCGTTGCCTCGACCCATGCAACATCTGCACCTGCCATTTCAGCTCTCAACGGCGACGGGGGTAGCTCCGCCGCCGCCCCTCGCCGTTGATGCTCCCTGCAGCCGACGACGACGGCCACCCAGTCAGTCGACGCCATTGAAACCGTCGCAAACCCCCTGTGTTGCAAACGCTGGAAAAAAAGCTTCAACCCCTGTATTGAAAAGCTTCAACCGGCAATGCGAATCAGGAAAGAGATGCAACCGCTCGAGCAAAATGCTTCAACCTTAGATTGAAAAAAGTTTCAACCAGATGATAGAGAGAGCTTCAATCAAGCGCCGCTCAAGAACGAAAAAAGTTTCAAATCGTTTACAGAAAAAGCTTCGACCGTGGACGAAAAAAGCTTCAACCGTGTATGAAAACAGCTTCAACCGTTGAAAAAAAGCTCCAATCAGACACTGCAAACCAGAGAAAAGTAGCAAAAAGCTCCAACGATAGTAGCAAAATCCTACTACGGTTGCAGCAAATCGTCGTTGTCGTCGTCGCGAGGTCGCAGCTCCACCCGATGGATGTAGCAAAAGGCTTCGCCGGTAGTAGCAAAATCCAACTATGGTTGCAACTCCCCCTTGTTTTGTAGTGCCATTGAAGCTTTTTCTGTCTATGGTTGAAGCTTTTTTCAACAGCTGTTGAAGCTTTCCTAGGTGACGGTTGCAACACTTGTATACGCGGGGTGGATCCGGGCATGGCGGCAGGCAGCCATGGCGGCCGACGAGGGGAGCTCCTGGCCGCCGGCGATGGAGCTTGTGGTGGACCATCGCAGCCCGGGAGGAGGGGGAGGAGATGCGCGCGTGTGAAGGCTGTATCTAGGGGATGGACATGACCATGGCAGTAGGCAGCCATGGCGGCCAGCGAGGGAGCACCTGGCCGTCGATGATGGAGATCGTGGTGGCCCAGTCGCAGCCTGGGGAGGGAAGAGGAGGAGGGATGCGCGCGCGCGTAAGGCTGGAGGTAGGGGATGGAGGCGCATAGGAAGGAGATGGGGCGAGCGTGCGTGTGAACCGGCCGAAGCTTCCGCCGGCGCACCGTATCCAATCGTTTTCCTTAATATATACTGGTTAAATACATAGGTTTCCTTCATTTAGTTATTTAGGGCAAACCAGTGAAGAGGAATATTACATGTGTAAATTACTTTTTCCCTTTGTCGTTTGATTACATTCAGAATATTTGTATTTTTTGTAAAGGGTTGCATATGCCTGGCTGGCACTAAACGAGTGTGTCATTAGGTTCCGTAAGGAACCATGATGGATAAGCTTAGATCCTAATATATAAATGTCGCATATTAAATGACCCATAAAAAACAATACATCAGACGTGGTATTTTAATTTGACCGCTGATCACCATCCTGACCATCAATTAAAATGTCTTGCATTTTTTTTTTTGAGGAACTGACAGAGTGTACT
The DNA here is from genome assembly GCA_902687465.1 of Secale cereale. Lineage (NCBI taxonomy): Eukaryota > Viridiplantae > Streptophyta > Magnoliopsida > Poales > Poaceae > Secale > Secale cereale. The sequence goes on from LR738714.1 coordinate 213,477,335, forward strand.
GCCCATATATTAAGGAGGAGTAAAAAAAGTGATACAAATGTTAGGATACAGATCAGGTTTTTAGGTGCCCTCCACCAAAGCATAAAACGAAAATCAATCAGGTTCAGGTTCCGGGCTGTTTTGCACATCGGACAGCCATAGGACAGAAAGAGCTGGCTGTAGGATGTCCTGCTTAATGAGCTGTAGGATGGCCGATTCCTGCAGCGCCTTCTGATCGAACACTCGTCGGTTTCTTTCCTTCCAGATGTTCCAGGCGGTGTAGATAGCTGCAGTTTTCTCCCTCTTTCCCTGGCTGCAAGCGTAGTCATTCCACCAAGAGGCGATGGAACCTGCTTGCTGGGCCGCGGCGAGAAGTGTTGGAATGTTGAGGTCTTCCGCAACAAGGAACCAGACAACACGGGCAAAGGGGCAATGGAGAATAAGGTGATGGGGAGTCTCATCTTGCTGGTCACAAAGGTTGCACATTTCAGAATGAGGAATTCCTCTAGTTGCCAGGTTATTGTTGGTGAGGATCCGGCCACGTAACCACACCCACATGAAGGAGTGACATTTAGGCTCCACCTTGGCAGACCAGAGCTTATCGAAGTGGAGGTTGGTGAAGGAGCCAGCAAATTGGCATTGGTAAGCAGAGTGTAATGCCCAGGATGGGACTATACCTCCTACGTGTCGAGGCACGACTTAAAGGTATAAGCCCATCCTAGAATGATCTCAAGTTTGGTATCTTTGCACGACTCATGTAAAAGAGGGATTAAATTGCAAAAGAAGATAGTTGGCTTACACTCGCCACTTCACACAATACATTACATAAGCAAAACATCCTTCAAAACTTCACAACCCATCTAAGGGTAAGATCCAAAAGAAAGATACCAAAACAACATAAAGCCACAGGTCAGGATCGAATGCTAGTAGAAACCACTACTGATCGTTGAAGCGTCACAAGCAAACGGCCACGCTCTTCAACGAACTCCAAGTGAAGTACTTGAACCATCTCCTGCATCAAACTCGGCTGAACCTGCATCTGGTGTGGTGAAGTAACTGTGAGCCACAGAGGACTCAGCAATCCCGTTCCCGGGTAACACGACTATTTAAGCCTTGGGTGAGGACAAGGCTGAAGAAAGAACAAGAGGTGAAGGAACAACAAGAGTCTGCAGCAGCAACTAGCACTAGCTTACGTATACGAGAGCGAGAAGAGAAGGTGCCTCGGTCGAGAGATGATCGCGAAGTGATCCTAACTAAAGCCGGTCAAACATAACCCCACCGTGTTCAACTCCCGAATCCCTATTCGGAAATTGACAGTCACGGTACACACGCTGGTAGTGTATTGAAACATTGTGTCAAGTTATCTACAACCGGATATTAACAAGCTCCCATCTGCCACATAACCGCGGGCACGGCTTTCGAAAGTTCATAACCCTGCAGGGGTGTTCCAACTTGACCCATTACAAGCCCACGATCCGCGGAGTCGCAACTCCAAGGTGGGAAGACCCGAGTATTCTCGGAATCCCGTGCTCAAGTTAAACCGAACTAAGGTAAGGCTAATCCAGCAAATCCTCCCGGCGTGTCGACACCCTGATAGTAGCCGCGCGTATCTAAGTCTCAGGACACGACCGGATGGGCGATTCTACAGGACCCAATCCTCGAGTTTCCCCGTGGTGGTTCCCACAGGACCCCCGTTTAGGACCAACACCATCAGCACTGCCCCCCCCCCTGCTATGTAGAATTAAGAATCCTCGGGGACGCGACCCCCTATGCAAATTTAATTAATTAATTAAGTTGTTATTATGAGGCAAATAGTACCAAATGTTGGGACTTGCTGGAAAAGACTTAGCACTTAGCGGTTTATCAAGGGGGTCCCATACACCCCAACCATGTTAGGAACGCATAATCAAGGAACATAACACCGGTTTATACGGTTCCTAACGGCATGAGTGGAACAAAACACCAAGCAAAAGGCTTAGCCTTCCACCCTTGCCAATATATAGATGATTTCATTTTAAGCATTTATATAGTGTGATATAACCCAACCAAACTTCAACATGAAGCAAGCATCTTCAATCTTCACCTGCAACTAGCAATGCTATAAGAAGGGCTGAGCGAAGCGTACTTAGCCAAGCAACGGTTTGCATAGGTAGGGTGGTTAAACAGGTTCATGGTTACAAGTAGGAGGCTGACAAGAAAGACATGGGCATCGAGGCAAAACTATAGAGCGGAACTACTAGCAATAGGCAAAGATAGTAATGGTATCCGGGTTCGGTCATCTTGCCTGGAATTCCACAAGGGAGAAGAACAAGTCCATGAAGTAGACGGAGCAACACAGACGAGAGAATCCTCACAACTCCGGAACGAAACCGAAGCTAACAAGAGAAGCAACCGGAAAGAAAGAACAACATGGTAAACACACAATCATAAACATGGCATACGATGCACATCCAAGTATGATGCATGTCCGGTTTAAATATGCATGGCATGGCAAAGTGCACAAACAAAACTACAAGTTAAGTGGAGCTCAATATGCAACGAGTTGCATATTGACGAAACACCACATTTTAAATTATTTAGTTGACTCTCATTATTTACAAGACAAGATTAAATGTTTTTAACATGGCAAGAGGTGAAGCATAATAAAACTACACTATTTAGACAATTTTAAATGAGGCCGGAAATAACAACAACAATTCCGGAAAAATCCCCATGAGCATGTTTAATAATTATAAAGCAACAACAATTAAACATTTTAGTGTTGTTAACATGATGCGGATGACATGATCAAGTTTATGCAATTTTATTAGAAGGTTAGCAAGAAGATGATATGAAGCATCGTCACCGTGGTGGAAGGAAAAGGGTGCCACGGCAACAATCCGAAAGTGATGCAACGCAACATACGGTTCCGGTAACTCGTTGAGAGTCCGGTGCAAAAGGAAAGATGGCGTGAGCGAGTCAAGCGAGATGAAAGGTGGGGCGATCCCGTCACCGGGTTCCCACGGGTCGGCGACGAGGCAACCGAGGAACATGACAAAAGGTCGGAATGGGCACGATGCACACAAGGGTCACATTTCATACAACACAACATCCATCCACGGGTCATCGTCTCGGGGTTATACCTTCGAAACACTCGTTTCGGGACGGTTCGAGATAGTAGAGGAAGGAGTCGTTCTCGCGAGTCGTAGAGGGAGTAGTGGTTCACGTTTCCGAAGAGGAAGTAGTCGTTCCGATATCGTGTCGTGGTACTTGCGGCGTCGGACATCTTCGGGGCGACGGTAGTGGTACACGTTCCGTAGGGGTACTTGTCGCATCGCCATGTAGTTGTTCACGTTCATCGGAGAGGTACTCGCCATCATAGCCGTTCGGTACACGGGGCGACGGTAGACGTTCGAGCGACGGTAGACGTTCGGGCGACGGTGGTAGTGGAGGAAGTAGTGGTTCTTGACGTTCGGAGACCGGTCTTGCCTGCGGTGCACTTGACAAAAAAAACAACAGCACACAGCACACAAACATAACACAGCAGTCTCGGGACTCCATGGTCATCGGTAGTGCTGCAGACCAGGGCGCGCGACTGCTCCTGGCCGGCGTTGGAGCGCATCGAGGAGGCGAGGGTGGATGCGCAGGGGCCACCTGGGAGCTGCGGCGTCCGCGGGAGGAGAGCCTGTGAGCTCCGGTGGCGACGCGGCCTGGAGGCGGTGACCGGAGAAGGGCACGGCGGGCGCAGAGGTGCTCGTCGGAGAGGAGGGGCGCGCCCGCGCTGTCGGACTGGAGAAGGAGGGGCGCTGGAAGCGGGGCACTGGAGGACAGGCGAGGCGCTGGCCTGCACTGGAGGAGGGAGCCGGGGCGCGCCCGCTTCGGCTTGGCGATGGAGGAGGAGGCCGGGCGTGGCCTGGCGACTCGTGGCCGCGCTGGAGCATGGAGGGGTCGCGCGGGAGGAAACCAAGGAGCTCGGCGCAGGACGGAGAAGGAGGTTCCTGGGGGGCCGGCGCATGCTGGGGGCGCGGTTCCGCCCGTCCATGGCGGCTGGACGGCCGGGCGACGGAAGGGCGGCGGAGGCCTGGCGAACGGGGCGCGAGAGGGAAGGTGCGAGGGAGAGATGAGGGTCGGGCGCTGGGAGATGGCGCTCGAGAGGAGAAGGGAGCCACGGCGAGGACAACGCCCTGGCGCGCCGGAGGACGAGGCAACCGAGGGGATCGGCAGGAGGAACGAGGGTGCGGGGTCGAGGGATCGGGTGCGGGCTGTGAGCGAGCGAGAGGGACGAGTGGTGGCGGCGGGGAAGAGAGCGAGGGGAGAGAGGGTGAGGCTGCAGCGGTCGCTAGGGTTCGGTGGTGGCCGGGCCGGTGGGCCTGATGCCTGAGGAGGCCTGGGCCGGCTCGGGCCAGAAGGGAAGGCCCAAGTGGCCGCTCTCTTCTTCTAGTTATTCCCTTAGCAGAAAACAACTAAGAGAAAAAAAAGAGGAGGGGGGTTAGGGAAAAAAACACATGGGACTATTTTTCTCGGGCATCATAAAATGAGTGCGGTCCGAGAAAAATAGAAAAGGCGAGATTGTAAGAAATAATTCAAACATATTTGAATTAATCAAATGGGTTTGAACTAAGACTTGATTAAAGAAGTGTCCAAAAATGTTCAAATTTTTGGAGGAACCTCCAAACAACGGAAAAGAATTATTGACAAGGTTTTTGACGGTGAAACTTGAATCAAAATATGTCTGGAGAATAAATGCAAGTGTGTTGGGTTATTCCGAAGCAAATGGAATATTTTAATATAGCTCCCTAAAATATTGAGAGACTTTTATATGTTATAAAGAGAAGTCACCTTCCCTCGATTTAAATGGACCGAAGGTCCACACGATTTATTTAGGTTGAGATGCAAAAATTAAAATGACATGATGGCATGATGACATGATGCAATGCGAAAAAATAAATAACACAAGCACAAATGAAACACACGGGCAACCCGGAACATCTGGAAACTTCTGGAATCTTCTGGAATCTTCTGGGACATCGGTCTCGGGCGTCACAACTCTCCCACACTAACAGAGGATCTCGACCCGAGATCCTAGAGATATCACTGGGTAAAAACGGAAGAGGAAGAGGTAAAACAAAGTTGCTTCTTTGACAGACGAGTGAAACCAAAGAACCTTGAGAGGTTGAACAAATTGAAAGAAGAATAGAACAGAGATGAACGAAGATGAAACACTCCGGTAAAAGGAGGAACAATGAACAATATGAGAACCTTGAGGTTAGAAGACAAGAATTAAGAGCTTACGAACCAAACGAATATGAAACTGCAATGGTATAGCCAAGGAATAAGAATGACATAATTTGGACAGCACTCCGTCTGAAAATGGAAGGAATTAACAAGAACTTGAGGAGATGGAATGATACTTGATGAAAACAACAACATATTGCCTCCGAAACAATTGAAAGAATGGCACAAGGGGTAAGAAAGATTCAGACAGCAGTCCGGTTAAAAGACAGGCAAAACTAGATAAAATGAGGGCACTTGAATGAAGAATACAACATTCCGGATAAATAGATAAACAAGGAAAGAACATGATCTCGATAAAAACGAGATGATGGTTAAAGAGAGCAACATCACAAAGCCTCCGGAATGAAAGAATAGAATATAGATCGTTGGGAAGAAAGAACGGAGAAGAAGATGACAACTTCTCCCACGAATGAATTTGAAAGAGCATCCTTTACGAAGAATGATTGAACGGAGTAGTTGGAAAAAATCAACAACGAAAAGAATAAGATCGATGTGGGCTTATGGAAAACATCTCAAAATTAAGAGGTGACAACCAGCCACTACAGAAACAATTGATTGGATTGAGATCAACAAGGGGATGAAAAACTTATCTCCCCAGAAGGATAAATGAAGAACTTGGGTCATTATAAGCACCATAATTAGCAACAATCCTTAGGGAAAGCTTTAGGTGAAATACAACCCAAGATAACTCCAAGGAATAGATTGAAGGGTTGAAAAGATCTCCTGAACAAGGAAAATGATGGTTTTAAATAACTCATTCCTGACAACTTGTGAATCATGAAACATGGAGGAAAATTATCAAGAATGACATAACACCATCTGAAAAGATAAGGTAGAAAGAATTGCACTTCAAAATGCAAGAAGAAGAATATTTGAGCTCCAACAAGAATCTTGATGAAGACTTCGAGGATGAATTAGATCTTGATGAACCACCATGAAGAACTCCGGTAATGAAAGCATGAGAAGTGAAAGATGAAAAGAATAAGACTCAAGGCCTGCGATGAATTAGATGGAGCTTTGAAATGATAATTGAAATAACATGAAACTCCGGAAAACAAGATGGACAACTTAGAACCAAGGATATGATATGATGAACAAGCTCCAGACAAAAGAATTAAATCACCTTGAAGGAATAAGAATAAGAATTATGTCATGCATCTCCTTCACCAATTTAAATTGACAACCAAAGGATTTGGCATACTACTTATTCTCGTTGGAAAGGATTAAAAGAGAACTCGCACAAGCTCAGATAATTATTCAACAAAGCACCAGTAGAATTGTGAAAAGAACAAATGAATTGATATGATAACAAGGAAGATTAAACTTGAACGAACCACCGTAAGAATAGGGAGACGAACGAAGAGGCATCAATTAAGAATAGTTGGAGGACGAAGTTGAAAACTGAGAACGAAGAAATCTTCTGAAATGATGGCCTTCGGAGGATCACAATGGAAAGAATTCAAGAATTGCTCTGAAGGGGCATGAAAACAATTCCCACAATCGAAAACAATTATGAGGATGGCATGAAGCTAGAACCACAACTCTTGAGAGAACGGGCCAAGATTTAAGAGAAACACTTCTCCGGTCTCCAAATGCTGAGAATGAAGACGAGAAATGCCATAAGAATTGTTGAGCACTCCGGAATGAAGAATTAGAAAGGTTTAACCAATGATGAACAAGAATTTGAAAGCGATCTTGGAGAAGGTATATGACTGATGGAAATCATTCTTACGTCACACTTTGAAAAGAATTTGAGTATAACTCCAGAAAAATTAGAAGAGTCAGGTAAGATCCTGGGAAAAGACCTGTGGGTTAGGGCCCACAAAAGAAACCACCGTTGACAAAGATTGCTTAAGAGATATTGCACCGGTTGAATTAAATGGCTTGTATAAGATAGCAACCTCAAAATAGTTTGAACGGATTAAGAATGGAATTATGAATCTTCAGCACTCCGGATATGAATAACAAGAGGAGAATGATTAATTGGTGCATCGGAATAAGAAAGCATTATGAAATGAGGAAAAAGGATAAGATCAACACTGAAATCTTGAATTACATCCACCGGCAGAATTGAGAACAAAAGAATGATGAACTTGAAGCTCTTTAGCATCTTCACGATAAATCACCGGGATAAGAACATTGAAGGAAAAGAATGAAGAAATATCACACGAATAAAATGGATACTTCATTTGAGAATTTCTGACTCCAAGAAGAAGAAGGGTGGGAGGGTGGGTAAATCAAAGACAACTTGAGATGATTGAAACAGACAATTCGTCAGATTTCTCAACGACGTCCGTATGGAATAACTTGAAGAGAAGGCACACCGGTTGGAAAAGGATTAACATGACACTCTTGATGGTCGAGAAGAATTAGCACTCCCATAGAAATATGATTACACCGATTAGAAAAGGTATGGAATCAACATTTGACATCGAAGCAACTCGAATACCAGAATCAAAACAAAAACAAAGGGGTAGATATGTAACATGATCTTCACAATATCATCCGAACAGAGAATTGAACGAATGAATTCCGCAGGTACATCAACTAGTCGAGAAGCCACTTGGAGAACAAAATGAAAATAAAAAGGAACAAGGAACAGATAGAACAAATACAGGATAGGAGCTTCGTCCGACATATTCGTGCTGAAAGCTCATGGAACGTGTTACAAAAGGGTTTTGCAATCCCCGGATCAGCATAGCCAAGGACCCTTTAAGATGCAACTCCCGATCAGAACAAGTCCATAAAACCACTTCACTCAATGTAGAACCCCGAACTTCATATCGTGCATTCGTTGGAAGAATGCCTAGAACTACTAGATGAACGCACCTATAGATTTCCGAAAGTTTCCAGTTATGCAATCAGGTGTTGGGGGTACACGGGAAGCACCGCGCAATCAACTCTAAACCTACATCCAGGTGTATCCATCCTTCAACACATAACCAGTCTTTCTCGGAAACCGTTTACCTCGGACCTTCGAAACGCATCCACTATACAAGCTATGGCAATACTCCCGAACTACCTCCCCAGTACTAGGTGATGTCGGGGTTATCTTGCCACTAACCGCATAGGAGAGTTTTCGATGTCGGCCGTCTTAAGTATTCTAGTACTGCCGCGATGGATTTGTGACGACAACACCTCGGAGCTCAACTCCCCGGGACACTGCCACAACCCCTAATGACAGGAGGCATCGAGAACAATGTTCTCGTCACAAAGACATCGAAACAATCCAAACAATACTCGCGAGATCCTAAAAAATTTTGGTGCAATTTTTGAAAGTAGAAGAGGCAAGAGTAATCGTCAGGAGTCCTCACCAGAGTGAAAAGAGATGAGGAGCAAAAGAAATCCTACTCTCCGATATAAATATAGGACTCAAAACATTTTCAGTGTGTGCCTAGACTCAACCGTCAACGATTCGATCAATCAGTGGGGGCTTCTAGGTCGGAGAAGGCTCTGAATACCAACTTGTAATGCCCAGGATGGGACTATACCTCCTACGTGTCGAGGCACGACTTAAAGATATAAGCCCATCCTAGAATGATCTCAAGTTTGGTATCTTTGCATGACTCATGTAAAAGAGGGATTAAATTGCAAAAGAAGATAGTTGGCTTACACTCGCCACTTCACACAATACATTACATCAGCAAAACATCCTTCAAAACTTCACAGCCCATCTAAGGGTAAGATCCAAAAGAAAGATACCAAAACAACATAAAGCCACAGGTCAGGATCGAATCCTAGTAGAAACCACTACTGATCGTCGAAACGTCACAAGCAAACGGCCACGCTCTTCAACGAACTCCAAGTGAAGTACTTGAACCATCTCCTGCATCAAACTCGGCTGAACCTGCATCTGGTGTGGTGAAGTAACTGTGAGCCACAGAGGACTCAGCAATCCCGTTCCCGGGTAACACGACTATTTAAGCCTTGGGTGAGGACAAGGCTGAAGAAAGAACAAGAGGTGAAGGAACAACAAGAGTGTGCAGCAGCAACTAGCACTAGCTTACGTATACGAGAGCGAGAAGAGAAGGTGCCTCGGTCGAGAGATGATCGCGAAGTGATCCTAACTAAAGCCGGTCAAACATAACCCCACCGTGTTCAACTCCCGAATCCCTATTCGGAAATTGACAGTCACGGTACACACGCTGGTAGTGTATTGAAACATTGTGTCAAGTTATCTACAACCGGATATTAACAAGCTCCCATCTGCCACATAACCGCGGGCACGGCTTTCGAAAGTTCATAACCCTGCAGGGGTGTTCCAACTTGACCCATTACAAGCCCACAATCCGCGGAGTCGCAACTCCAAGGTGGGAAGACCCGAGTATTCTCGGAATCCCGTGCTCAAGTTAAACCGAACTAAGGTAAGGCTAATCCAGCAAATCCTCCCGGCGTGTCGACACCCTGATAGTAGCCGCGCGTATCTAAGTCTTAGGACACGACCGGATGGGCGATTCTACAGGACCCAATCCTCGAGTTTCCCCGTGGTGGTTCCCGCAGGACCCCCGTTTGGGACCAACACCATCAACACTGCCCCCCCCTGCTATGTAGAATTAAGAATCCTCGGGGACGCGACCCCCTATGCAAATTTAATTAATTAATTAAGTTGTTATTATGAGGCAAATAGTACCAAATGTTGGGACTTGCTGGAAAAGACTTAGCACTTAGCGGTTTATCAAGGGGGTCCCATACACCCCAACCGTGTTAGGAACGCATAATCAATGAACATAACACCGGTTTATACGGTTCCTAACGGCATGAGTGGAACAAAACACCAAGCAAAAGGCTTAGCCTTCCACCCTTGCCAATATATAGATGATTTCATTTTAAGCATTTATATAGTGTGATATAACCCAACCAAACTTCAACATGAAGCAAGCATCTTCAATCTTCACCTGCAACTAGCAATGCTATAAGAAGGGCTGAGCGAAGCGTACTTAGCCAAGCAACGGTTTGCATAGGTAGGGTGGTTAAACAGGTTCATGGTTACAAGTAGGAGGCTGACAAGAAAGACATGGGCATCGAGGCAAAACTATAGAGCGGAACTACTAGCAATAGGCAAAGATAGTAATAGTATCCGGGTTCGGTCATCTTGCCTGGAATTCCACAAGGGAGAAGAGCAAGTCCATGAAGTAGACGGAGCAACACAGACGAGAGAATCCTCACAACTCCGGAACGAAACCGAAGCTAACAAGAGAAGCATCCGGAAAGAAAGAACAACACGGTAAACACACAATCATAAACATGGCATATGATGCACATCCAAGTATGATGCATGTCCGGTCTAAATATGCATGGCATGGCAAAGTGCACAAACAAAACTACAAGTTAAGTGGAGCTCAATATGCAACGAGTTGCATATTGACGAAACACCACATTTTAAATTATTTAGTTGACTCTCATTATTTACAAGACAAGATTAAATGTTTTTAACATGGCAAGAGGTGAAGCATAATAAAACTACACTATTTAGACAATTTTAAATGAGGCCGGAAATAACAACAACAATTCCGGAAAAATCCCCATGATCATGTTTAATAATTATAAAGCAACAACAATTAAACATTTTAGTGTTTTTAACATGATGCGGATGACATGATCAAGTTTATGCAATTTTATTAGAAGGTTAATAAGAAGATGATATGAAGCATCGTCACCGTGGTGGAAGGAAAAGGGTGCCACGGCAACAATCCGAAAGTGATGCAACGCAACATACGGTTCCGGTAACTCGTTGAGAGTCCGGTGCAAAAGGAAAGATGGCGTGAGCGAGTCAAACGAGATGAAAGGTGGGGCGATCCCGTCACCGGGTTCCCACGGGTCGGCGACGAGGCAACCGAGGAACATGACAAAAGGTCGGAATGGGCACGATGCACACAAGGGTAACATTTCATACAACACAACATCCATCCACGGGTCATCGTCTCGGGGTTATACCTTCGAAACACTCGTTTCGGGACGGTTCGAGATAGTAGAGGAAGGAGTCGTTCTCGCGAGTCGTAGAGGAAGTAGTGGTTCACGTTTCCGAAGAGGAAGTAGTCGTTCCGATATCGTGTCGTGGTACTTGCAGCGTCGGACATCTTCGGGGCGACGGTAGTGGTACACGTTCCGTAGGGGTACTTGTCGCATCGCCATGTAGTTGTTCACGTTCATCGGAGAGGTACTCGCCATCGTAGCCGTTCGGTACACGGGGCGACGGTAGACGTTCGGGCGACAGTGGTAGTAGAGGAAGTAGTGGTTCTTGACGTTCGGAGACCGGACTTGCCTGCGGTGCACTTGACAAAAAAAAAACAGCACACAGCACCCAAACATAACACAGCAGTCTCAGGACTCCATGGTCATCGGTAGTGCTGCAGACCACGGCGCGCGACTGCTCCTGGCCGGCGCTGGAGCGCATCGAGGAGGCGAGGGTGGATGCGCAGGGGCCACCTGGGAGCTGCGGCGTCCGCGGGAGGAGAGCCCGTGAGCTCCGGTGGCGACGCGGCCTGGAGGCGGTGACCGGAGAAGGGCACGGCGGGCGCAGAGATGCTCGTCGGAGAGGAGGGGCGCGCCCGCGCTGTCGGACTGGAGAAGGAGGGGCACTGGAAGCGGGGCGCTGAAGGACAGGCGAGGCGCTGGCCTGCACTGGAGGAGGGAGCCGGGGCGCGCCCGCTTCGGCTTGGCGATGGAGGAGGAGGCCGGGCGCGGCCTGGCAACTCGTGGCCGCGCTGGAGCATGGAGGGGTCGCGCGGGAGGAGACCAGGGAGCTCGGCGCAGGACGGAGAAGGAGGTTCCTGGGGGGCCGGCGCGTGCTGGGGGCGCGGTTCTGCCCGTCCATGGCGGCTGGACGGCCGGGCGACGGAAGGGCGGCGGAGGCCTAGCGAACGGGGCGCGGGAGGGAAGGTGCGAGGGAGAGATGAGGGTCGGGCGCTGGGAGATGGCGCTCGAGAGGAGAAGGGAGCCACGGCGAGGACGACGCCCTGACGCGCCGGAGGACGAGGCAACCGAGGGGATCGGCAGGAGGAACGAGGGTGCGGGGTCGAGGGATCGGGTGCGGGCTGTGAGCGAGCGAGAGGGACGAGTGGTGGCGGCGGGGAAGAGAGCGAGGGGAGAGAGGGTGAGGCTGCAGCGGTCGCTAGGGTTCGGTGGTGGCCGGGCCGGTGGGCCTGATGCCTGAGGAGGCCTGGGCCGGCTCGGGCCAGAAGGGAAGGCCCAAGTGGCTGCTCTCTTCTTCTAGTTATTCCCTTAGCAGAAAACAACTAAGAGAAAAAAAAGAGGAGGGGGGTTAGGGAAAAAAACACATGGGACTATTTTTCTCGGGCATCATAAAATGAGTGCGGTCCGAGAAAAATAGAAAAGGCGAGATTGTAAGAAATAATTCAAACATATTTGAATTAATCAAATGGGTTTGAACTAAGACTTTATTAAAGAAGTGTCCAAAAATGTTCAAATTTTTGGAGGAACCTCGAAACAATGAAAAAGAATTATTGACAAGGTTTTTGACGGTGAAACTTGAATCAAAAGATGTCTGGAGAATAAATGCAAGTGTGTTGGGTTATTCCGAAGCAAATGGAATATTTTAATATAGCTCCCTAAAATATTGAGAGACTTTTATATGTTATAAAGAGAAGTCGCCTTCCCTCGATTTAAATGGACCGAAGGTCCACACGATTTATTTAGGTTGAGATGCAAATATTAAAATGACATGATGGCATGATGACATGATGCAATGCGAAAAAATAAATAACACAAGCACAAATGAAACACACGGGCAACCCGGAACATCTGGAAACTTCTGGAATCTTCTGGGACGTCGGTCTCGGGCGTCACACAGAGGCAGCTGAATACCTTTTGGAGTCGTTCCAAAGCCAGGAAATGGAATCCTCAGTCCCAGCCGATAAGGTGACCTGCTGGACATGGTGCCACAATGATAGGAATTGGGTGAGCTCATTCTGATGGGAGATACGGTGTAATCCCAGTAACCACTTGTCGTTTGCAATGGCATCATGGACAGTGATTGGCTTGCGGTAGCATAGTCTGAAGATGTCGGGAGCAAGAGTGCGAGGAGCCTGGCCCTCTAGCCATCGGTCATGCCAGAAGCTGGCCGTGAGGCCATTGCCAACCGAGATGGTGGTGCTTGCCGAGAAGAGGGCCAGATCGTCCTTATCACAGGGTAGCTCAGAACCAGCCCAAGGCCGCGCCTTGTCCGTCCAGTCATACCACTTCCATCGGAGGCGCAGGGCCCGACTGAACCTTCTGATATCAAGAATGCCCAGACCGCCGAGATGTTTGGGGCGGCACACGGTACTCCAATTGACCAGAGGCAGGCCCTTGCTGCTGTTCGGCCTAGACCACCAAAGAAAGTTTCTTCTGAGCTTGTCCATCTGCTTGATGGCCCAACTGTCCAGCTTGAAAATCATGAGCAGATGGATTGGGATAGCAGATAGAACGGAATTGACCAGACAGAGACGAGCATCCGGAGCCATCAGCCTGCCCCGCCAGATCTGCAGCCTAGCAGCCATCTTATACAGAGTGGGTTGAATATCGGCTCTCGTGATCTTTTTAAAGTGCAGAGGTAGGCCAAGATACTTGCAAGGGAACTGACCAAGAGGCACATGGAAGTTGAGCAGCAAGGAGTTGAGATCGAGGCCTTCACAGGCGATCGACAGGAACAAACTCTTTTGAACATTGGCTCGGAGACCCGAGGCCATGCCGAACAGGTGAAGGATGTCGAGGCCTTGCATTTATTTACAGAGGGAGCACTATTTTGTACTGGCATAAGCTTAATTTTGCTCGAAACATAATTCAGGTAGGTTGAAGGAATGATGACTTTTCTAGACCTAAGTTTCGGTTATGATCAATGTTTCTTTTCGTGATACCTTTTCTGGAAAGTACTTTAAAAAGTTAGTTCTTTTCCTAGATGCTTGCTCTGTATTTTTGAAGCCTTAGTCTTATGGTACACATATGCTTAACAATCGATCCTTGTGGGGAAAACATGGAGCAGCAGCCACTGCTGCTCTGCGCACCACCGACGCGGTCCACTCCCAACTCTGATGCAGCACCCTCGCCGCCCACACCACAGAATATATTTGACTTGAAGGACGGGGTTTACAAGTTAGGGACCATCCAGAAACATGAATCCAGTCAAACATCTGGCTCCTCAGCGATTAGAGCACGTCGGCCGTCGGATCGTTTTCTTGATGGTTTTTTGACCGTTGGATCGAACGGTGGAAGCAGCTGGGCTGTCGGATCGATCCCGTGCGACTGTAGCAACGAATAGTTACACTCTCCTCCGTGCCACCGCCGTAATTCCCGGCTCCCGCCGAGGGCATAAGTGACAATTCACGTCCTGGTCTGTCGCGTGTCGCCGGCTAACTCGTTCCTGCCGGGAGAGAGGTAAATATCTCCTGCCACCGCCGTGATTCTAGTGGCCTGCCGAGGGCATTATTGTCTTCTCATGCTTTGGCCCGTTGCGTGGTCGTCGCTGGTTGGCCTGTCGGTGGATGAGGTGAGGGCAGCGGCCTCTTCGTCCTCCCATTCGCCTCCCTCCCTCTCTCCGTCGCTCGATCTCCTCTCCAAGCCGCCCGCACGCTTCATGCCATCGCACCGCCGCCTTCGTTACCGCTCGCATCTAAGGGCGCGCCCGTAGGCTCCCGAGCCCTCCTTCCCGATCCCTGCAGTGGGCGCGTCCATGGCCGGAGCGGAGAAGGAGATCCGACTTAGATCCAGGCCGCACTGCTCTACGAGGACGTCGACGGGCTCACCAAGTACTTCGTCGTGGGCGACTCCCTCGATCGCGTCTTCGTCTTCTCCGCCACCGGCGACACATTACTCAAGCTCGGTGTGCCGCCCCTGGGGGAGGCCCCGGCCTCCCGATGACCGCCCTGCTCGTGTACCTCTCCCCGCGCTACGCCGACCGCCTGCCCTTCGCGGGCGACGCGGACGGCTCCATCACGGCGCATCGCCTCACGTAGTTGTAATGCCCAGGATGGGACTATATCTCCTACGTGTCGAGGCACGACTTAAAGATATAAGCCCATCCTAGAATGATCTCAAGTTTGGTATCTTTGCACGACTCATGTAAAAGAGGGATTAACTTGCAAAATGAAATAGTTGGCTTACACTCGCCACTTCACACAATACATTACATAAGCCAAACATCATTCAGAACATCACAACCCGACTACGGGCGAAGATCCAAAAGAAAGATACCAAAACAACATAAAGCCACAGGTCAGGAACGAATCCTAGTAGAAACCACTACTGAACATCAAAACGACACGAGCAAACAGCCAAACTCTTCAACGAACTCCCGGTGAAGAATTGATCCAACTCCTGCATCAAACTCGGCTGAACCTGCATCTGGTGTGGTGAAGTAACTGTGAGCCACAGAGGACTCAGCAATCCCGTTCCCGGGTAACAAGACTATTTAAGCCTTGGGTGAGGATAAGGCTGAAGAAAGAAATATGAGGTGAAGGAACAACAAGAGTCTGCAGCAGCAACTAGCACTAACTTACGCAAAAGAGAGCGAGAAGAGAAGTGCCTCGGTCGAGAGATGATCACGAAGTGATCCTAACTAAAGACGGTCAATCATAACCCCACCGTGTTCAACTCCCGAATCCCTATTCGGAAATTGACAGTCACGGTACACACGCTGGTAGTGTATTAGAAACATTGTGTCAAGTTATCTACAACCGGATATTAACAAGCTCCCATCTGCCACATAACCGCGGGCACGGCTTTCGAAAGTTCAAACCCTGCAAGGGTGTTCCAACTTGGCCCATCACAAGCCCACGATCCGCGAAGTCGCAACTCCATAGGTGGGAAGACCCGAGTATTCTCGGAATCCCGTGCTCAAGTTAAACCGAACTAAGGTAAGGCTAATCCAGCAAATCCTCCCGGCGTGTCGACACCCTGATAGGTAGCCGCGCGTATCTAGTCTCAGGACACGACCGGATGGGCGAAGCTACGGGTTTTTACCAGACCTTGAGTTTCCTCGAGGTGGCCCCGCAGGCTCCCCGTTTCGGACCAACACTCATGTGGAGCACTGGCCCGGGGTTGTGGAATTAAAATAAAAGAGGGTTTGCAAGGCCCTTATGCAAGTTTTATTAGTTTGTTATTAGGCAAATAGTACCAATGTTGGGACTTGCTGGAAAAGACTTAGCACTTAGCGGTTTATCAAGGGGGTCCCATATACCCCAACCGTGTTAGGAACGCATAATCAAGGAACATAACACCGGTTTATACGGTTCCTAACGGCATGAGTGGAACAAATCACCAAGCAAAAGGCTTAGCCTTCCACCCTTGCCAGTATATAGATGATTTCATTTTTAAGCATTATATATAGTGTGATATAACCCAACCAAACTTCAACATGAAGCAAGCATCTTCAATCTTCACCTGCAACTAACAATGCTATAAGAAGGGCTGAGCGAAGCGTACTTAGCCAAGCAACGGTTTGCATAGGTAGGTTGGTTAAACATGGCAATTGGTTACAAGTAGGAGGCTGACAAGAAGATCATGGGCATCGAGGCAAAACTAAAGATCGAGACTACTAGCAATAGGCAAAGATAGTAATGGTATCCGGGTTCGGTCATCTTGCATGGGATTCCACAAGGGAGAAGAACAGATCCATGAAGTAGACGGAGCAACACAGACGAGAGAATCCTCACAACTCCGGAACGAAACCGAAGCTAACAAGAGAAGCAACCGGAAAAAGCAAACAACACGATAAACACACATATCATAAACATGGCATACGATGCACAAGCAAGCATGATGCATGTCCGGTTTAAATATGCATGGCATGGCAAAGTGCACAAATAACACTACAAGTTAAGCGGAGATTAATATGCAACGAGTTGCATATTGACGAAACACCACATTTAATTATTTAGTTGACTCTCGTTATTTACAAGACAAGGTTAAATGTTTTTAACATGGCAAGAGGTGAAGCATAATAAACAACACTATTAAGACATTTTAAATGAGGCCGGAGGATAACAACAACATATCCGGAAAATCCCCATGAGCATGTTTAATAATTATAAAGCAAACAACAATTAAACATTTTAGTGTTGTTAACATGATGCGGATGACATGATCAAGTTTATGCAAGTTTTATTAAAAGGTTGACAAGAGAGATAAGAAGCATTTGTCACCGTGGTGGAAAGAAGGTGCCACGGCAACGATCCGAAAATGATGCAACGGCATCATATCGGTGCCGGTAACTCGTTGAGAGACCGGTGCAAAAGAAAGGTGGCGTGAACGAGTCACACGAGATGAAAGGTGGAATGATCCCGTCACCGGGTTCCCACGAGTCGGCGACGAGGCAACCGAGGAACATGACAAAAGGGACGAAACGGACACGGTGCACACACGGGAAACATTTCATACAACACACAAGCACAAGCGTTCATCCACGGGGTCGTCTCGGGGTTATACCTTCGAAGCGTGCGTTTCGGGGCGGTTCGAGATCGTCGAGGGACGTAGCGGAAGTAGAGGAAGTAGATGTTCACGCGGGTCGTAGAGGAAGTAGATGTTCTCATTTCTTCTCCGAAGGTAGTCGTTCTCGTATCGGTAGTTGTACTCGGGCGACGGTAGTGGTACTCGCGGTAGTCGAGCGACGGTAGTGGTACTCGGGGCGACGGTAGACGTTCACGGAGCTCGTTTTCCCGTAGATGTTCGGGTCGGTGTCGTGGTACTTGGGGTTCTCGTTTGCGACGGTAGTGGAAGTAGAGGTACTTGGCGATTCATCATGTAGTAGTTCCCGTTCGTAGAGGTACATGCCATCGGAGGGGTACTTGGTGTTTCCGGGCGTCGGTAGTCGTACACGGGTCATCTGTCAACATTACAGCACAGGCAACACAAAACAAAAACAAAACACAACACAAACAGCCTCGGTCACGGCTTTCGACCACGAGGAGGGAGCGGGGCTCCTGGAGGCGCTGCACAGGACGACGCAGAGGAGGAAAGAGGAACGAGGAGGAGCTTCTGCAGCCTTGGCGCTGCTGGAGAAGAAGCAGGGCGGCGACCTGGTGCTGCTGCTGCCTCTGACCGGCGGCCCTGGCGACGGAGAACGAGGGCCGAGGCCCTGGCTGGAGACGAGGCGCAGGAGGAAGGAGGCGAGGGCGCGGGCTGGTCGTCGCTGGCGCGGACGACGAGGCGCTGGCAGAGGGGCGAAGGGAGGATGCGGACGTCGCAGGTGAGCGGCGGCGCCTGGCTGAGGCGCTCGGCAGGAGGGTCTTAGCGCTGAGGAGAGAGCCGCGGAGTGAGGATGGCCGCGGCCGCGCGGCGCGGTGGCCTCCCTGGCCCGTTGGCTCGCCCGCGGGACGCCAGGGAACAAGGCAGGGCGCAGGCGACGCTTGAGAGGGGGGCGCACGGGGCGAGGGAGAAAGGGAAGCGAGGGGATCGGCGCTGAGAGGGAGAGATCGAGGGAAAGAGAGCGATCGGGCAGAGGCGATGGGGATCGGACTCTGGGATCGGGTGAGAGGGTTCGGGAACGGGGCGAGGGGATCGAGAAAGGAGTGCAGCGGCGGCGGCTTGCGGGAGAAAGGGAGAGGAGCGAAGCTAGGGTTCGGTCGGGCTGGAGGGGCAAGAGAGGGATGGGCCGACCTAGGAGCAGATGGGCCGCGGGGAGTGCTGCGGGCCTGAGAGAAAAGAATGGGCCGACTGAGGTCCAAGAGGGATTGGAAGGCTGCTGGACTGGAGAGAGGGTAAGGAGGAGGCCCCCTCTACCTTTCTATTTGATTTTAGCAGAAAAACAATAGAGAGAAGAAGAGAATGAGGAGGGAGGTTAGGGAAAAGATTACACAAAAGTTAATTTTCTCGGGCTCGTAAAAATGAGCACGACCGGAGAAAAATATAAAAGGCCAAATCGGAAAATAATTCAAACATATTTGAATTTAATTCAAATAGTTTGAACTAAGACTTGAATTATTGAAGTGTCCAAAAATGTTCGAATTTTTGGAGGAACCTCGAAACAACGGAAAAGAATTATTGGCAAGGTTTTTGAAGGAAACTCGAAGTGGAAAAGACATGGGGAAATATTGCAAGTGTGTTTGAGTAATTCCAAAGAATGAATATTTTAATATAGCTCCCTAAAATAATGAGAGACTTTTATATGTTATAAAGAGAAGTCACCTTCCCTCGATTTAAATGGACCGAAGGTCCACACGGTTTATTTAGGTTGAGATGCAAAATAAAAAAAAACATGATGGCATGATGACATGATGCAATGCAAAAAAAAATAAAACACAAGCACAAAAGAAACACACGGGCAACCCGGAACGTCTGGAATCTTCCGGAATCTTCTGGGACGTCGGTCTCGGGCGTCACAACTCTCCCACACTAACAGAGGATCTCGACCCGAGATCCTAGAGATATCACCGGGTAAAAACGGAAGAGGAAGAGGTAAAACAAAGTTGCTTCTTTGACAGACGAGTGAAACCACGAACCTTGAGAGGTTGAACAAGTTGAAAGAAGAATAACACGGAGATGAACGAAGTTAAGAGCACTCCGGTAAGCAGGAGGAACATGGAACATTATCAGAACCTTGAAGGTTGAAAGACATGAAACAAGAGCTTACGAACCAAAAGAATATGAAACTGCAATGGTATAGCCAAGGAATAAGAATGACAGAATTCGGACAGCACTCCGCCTGAAAATGGAAGGAATTACATGAACTTGAGGAGATGGGAAGATACTTGATGAAAAC
This sequence comes from Secale cereale, assembly GCA_902687465.1. Classification (NCBI taxonomy): domain Eukaryota; kingdom Viridiplantae; phylum Streptophyta; class Magnoliopsida; order Poales; family Poaceae; genus Secale; species Secale cereale. The sequence continues at coordinate 213,497,280 of LR738714.1, forward strand.
AACAACACACGGCCTCTGAAACAATTGAAAGGATGGCACAAGGAGTAAGAAAGATTCAGACAGCACTCCGGTTTAAAAAGAGGCAAAACATGAAAAGGTGAGAGAATTAGAATGGAGGACACAACACTCCGGATAAATGATAAGCAAGGGAAAGAACAAAATCTCGATAAAATGATATGATGGTTAAAGAGAGCGATAACACAAGGCCTCCGGAACGAAAGAATAGCATATAAATCAACGAAAGAAATGAAAGGAGAAGAAAAATGACAACTTCTCCCACAAAATAGAATTTGAAAGAGCATTCTTATAAAGAAGGGTTGAACGGAGTTGTTGGGAAATCAACAACGAAAGGAATAAGCTCGTTGTGGGCTTATAGAAAACATCTCGAAATTAAGAGGTGACAACCAGCCACTAACGGAAAACAATTAATTGGATTGAGATCAACAAGGAGACGAAAAACATATCTCACCGGAATGATAATGAAGAACTTGGGTCATTTATAAGCACCATAATTAGCAATAATCCTTAGGGAAAAGCTTTAGGTGAAATACAACCCAAGATAACTCCAATGAATAAATTGAAGGGTTGAAAAGATCTCCTAAACAAAGAAAATGATGGGTTTAAATATTTCATTCCCGATAACTCGTGAATCATGAAACATGAAGGGAAAATTGTCAAGAATGACATAACACCATCTGAAAAGATAAGGTAGAAAGGATTGCAATTGGAAAGCATGATGAAGAATGCTTGAGCTCTAACAAGAATCTTGATGAAGACTTCAGGGATGAATTAAATGATGAACCACCATGAAGAACTCCGGTAATGAAAGCATGAGAAGTGAAAGATGAAAGAATAAGATTCAAGGCCTGCGATGAATTAGATGGAGCTTTGAACTGATATAATTGAAATAACTTGGATCTCCGGAAAACAAGATGAATAACTTAGAACTGAGAATATGATATGATGAACAAGGTCCAGACAAAAGAATTAAATCACCTTGAAGGAATAAGAATAAGAATTATGTCATGCATATCCTTCACCAATTTAAATTGATGACAACCAAAGGATTTGGCATACTACTTATTCTCGTTGCAAAGAATTAAAGAGAGATCTAGCACAAGCTTGGATAAGTATTCAACGAACCACCGGTAGGATTATGGAAAGAACAAATGAATTAAAACGATAACAACGGAAGGGTAAACTTGAATGAACCACCGTAAGAATTAGGAGACGAACGAAGAGACATCAATGAAGAATATTTGGAGGACGAAGTTGAAAACTGAGAACGAAGAAATCTTCTGCAATGATGGCCTTCGGAGGATCACAATGTAAAGGATTCATGAAATGCTCCGGATGGGTATAAAAAGAATTCCTCACAATCGAAACAACTATGAGAATGGCATGAAGCTAGAAACACGAATCTTCAAGAGAACGGCCAAGATTTAAGAGAAACACTTCTCCGGTCTCCAAATGCTGAGAATGAAGACGAGAAATGCCATACGAATTGTTGAGCACTCCGGAATGGAGAATTAAAAGGTTGAACCAATGATGAAAAATAATTTGAAAGCGATCTTGGAGAAGGCATGTGACTGATGGAAATCATTCTTACGTCACACTTTGAAAAGAATTTGAGTATAACTCCAGAAAATAATTAGAAGAGTCAAGTAAGATCCTGGAAAAAGACCTGTGGGTTAGGGCCCACTCAAAGAAATCACCGTTCGAAAGATTGCTTAAGAGATATAGCACCGGTTGAATTAAATGGCTTGAATAAGATAACAAATCCTCAAAAATAGCTTGAATGGATTAAGAATAGAATTATGAATCTTCAGCACTCCGGATATGAATAGCAAGAGGAGAATGATTAATTGGTGCACCAGAATAAAAAAGCATTGTGAAATGAGGAAAAAGATAAGATCAACACCAAAATCTTGAATTACATCCACCGGCAGAATTAGAGAACAAAAGAATGATGAACTAGAAGCTCTTGAGCATCTTCACGATAAATCACCGGATAAGAACATTGAAGGAAAAGAATGAAGAAATATCACATGAATAAAATGGATACTTCATTTGAGAATTCCAGCTCCAAGAAGAAGAAGGGAGGGAGGGTGGGGAAAACAAAGACAACTTGAGACGAACAAAATGGACACCGGTTGAAAAAGAATTTAACATAACCATCTTGATGATTAAGAAGGACTAGCACTCCCATAGAAATATGAGAACACCGATTATGAAAGGTATGGAATCAACATTTGACATCGAAGCAACTCGAATACCAGAATCAAAACAAAACAGAGGATAGATAAGTAACATGATCTTCACAATCATCCGAACAGAGAATTGAACGAATGAATTCCGTAGGTACATCAGCTTGACGAGAAGCCACTTGGAGAGCAAAAGATAAATAAAAAGGAACAAGGATCAGATAGAACAAATACAAGATAGAAGTTTCGTTCGACATCTTCGTGCTGAAAGCTCATGGAACGTGTTACAAAAGGGTTTTGCAATCCCCGGATCAGCATAGCCAAGGACCCTTTAAGATGCAACTCCCGATCAGAACAAGTCCATAAAACCACTTCACTCAATGCAGAACCCCAAACTTCATATCGAGCATCCGTTGGAAGAATGCCTAGAACTACTGGATGAACCCACCTGTAGATTTCCGAAAGTTTCCAGTTATGCAATCAGGTGTTGGGGATACACGGGAAGCACCGCGCAATCAACTCTAAACCTACATCCAGGTGTATCCATCCTTCAACACATAACCAGTCTTTCTCGGAAACTGTTTACCTCGGACCTTCGAAAAGCATCCACTATAACAAGCTATGGCAATACTCTCGAACTACCTCCCCAGTACTGGGTGATGTCGGGGTTATCTTGCCACTGGCCGTATAGGAGAGATTTTCGATGTCGGCCGTCTTAAGTATTTAGTACTGCCGCGATATGCTTGTGACAACAATACCCCGAAGCTCAACTCCTCGGTAACAGGAGGCATCGAGAACAATATCCTTGTCACAAGAACATCGAAACAATCCCAGAATACTCGCGGGATCCTAAAAAAAATTTGGTGCAATTTTTGAAAATAGAAGAGGCAAGAGTAGACGTCAGGAGTCCTCACCAGAGTGAAAGGGGAAGAGAAGCAAAGAAATCCTACTCTCCGATATAATATAGGACTCAAAACATTTTCAGTGTGTGCCTAGACTCAACCGTCAATGATTCGATCAATCAGTGGGGGCTTCTAGGTCGGAGAAGGCTCTGAATACCAACTTGTAATGCCCAGGATGGGACTATATCTCCTACGTGTCGAGGCACGACTTAAAGATATAAGCCCATCCTAGAATGATCTCAAGTTTGGTATCTTTGCACGACTCATGTAAAAGAGGGATTAACTTGCAAAATGAAATAGTTGGCTTACACTCGCCACTTCACACAATACATTACATAAGCCAAACATCATTCAGAACATCACAACCCGACTACGGGCGAAGATCCAAAAGAAAGATACCAAAACAACATAAAGCCACAGGTCAGGAACGAATCCTAGTAGAAACCACTACTGAACATCGAAACGACACGAGCAAACAGCCAAACTCTTCAACGAACTCCCGGTGAAGAATTGATCCAACTCCTGCATCAAACTCGGCTGAACCTGCATCTGGTGTGGTGAAGTAACTGTGAGCCACAGAGGACTCAGCAATCCCGTTCCCGGGTAACAAGACTATTTAAGCCTTGGGTGAGGATAAGGCTGAAGAAAGAAATATGAGGTGAAGGAACAACAAGAGTCTGCAGCAGCAACTAGCACTAACTTACGCAAAAGAGAGCGAGAAGAGAAGTGCCTCGGTCGAGAGATGATCACGAAGTGATCCTAACTAAAGCCGGTCAATCATAACCCCACCGTGTTCAACTCCCGAATCCCTATTCGGAAATTGACAGTCACGGTACACACGCTGGTAGTGTATTAGAAACATTGTGTCAAGTTATCTACAACCGGATATTAACAAGCTCCCATCTGCCACATAACCGCGGGCACGGCTTTCGAAAGTTCAAACCCTGCAGGGGTGTTCCAACTTGGCCCATCACAAGCCCACGATCCGCGAAGTCGCAACTCCATAGGTGGGAAGACCCGAGTATTCTCGGAATCCCGTGCTCAAGTTAAACCGAACTAAGGTAAGGCTAATCCAGCAAATCCTCCCGGCATGTCGACACCCTGATAGGTAGCCGCGCGTATCTAGTCTCAGGACACGACCGGATGGGCGAAGCTACGGGTTTTACCAGACCTTGAGTTTCCTCGAGGTGGCCCCGCAGGCTCCCCGTTTCGGACCAACACTCATGTGGAGCACTGGCCCGGGGTTGTGGAATTAAAATAAAAGAGGGTTTGCAAGGCCCTTATGCAAGTTTTATTAGTTTGTTATTAGGCAAATAGTACCAATGTTGGGACTTGCTGGAAAAGACTTAGCACTTAGCGGTTTATCAAGGGGGTCCCATACACCCCAACCGTGTTAGGAACGCATAATCAAGGAACATAACACCGGTTTATACGGTTCCTAACGGCATGAGTGGAACAAATCACCAAGCAAAAGGCTTAGCCTTCCACCCTTGCCAGTATATAGATGATTTCATTTTTAAGCATTATATATAGTGTGATATAACCCAACCAAACTTCAACATGAAGCAAGCATCTTCAATCTTCACCTGCAACTAACAATGCTATAAGAAGGGCTGAGCGAAGCGTACTTAGCCAAGCAACGGTTTGCATAGGTAGGTTGGTTAAACATGGCAATTGGTTACAAGTAGGAGGCTGACAAGAAGATCATGGGCATCGAGGCAAAACTAAAGATCGAGACTACTAGCAATAGGCAAAGATAGTAATGGTATCCGGGTTCGGTCATCTTGCCTGGGATTCCACAAGGGAGAAGAACGGATTCATGAAGTAGACGGAGCAACACAGACGAGAGAATCCTCACAACTCCGGAACGAAACCGAAGCTAACAAGAGAAGCAACCGGAAAAAGCAAACAACACGGTAAACACACATATCATAAACATGGCATACGATGCACAAGCAAGCATGATGCATGTCCGGTTTAAATATGCATGGCATGGCAAAGTGCACAAATAACACTACAAGTTAAGCGGAGATCAATATGCAACGAGTTGCATATTGACGAAACACCACATTTAATTATTTAGTTGACTCTCGTTATTTACAAGACAAGGTTAAATGTTTTTAACATGGCAAGAGGTGAAGCATAATAAACAACACTATTAAGACATTTTAAATGAGGCCGGAGGATAACAACAACATATCCGTAAAATCCCCATGAGCATGTTTAATAATTATAAAGCAAACAACAATTAAACATTTTAGTGTTGTTAACATGATGCGGATGACATGATCAAGTTTATGCAAGTTTTATTAAAAGGTCGACAAGAGAGATAAGAAGCATTTGTCACCGTGGTGGAAAGAAGGTGCCACGGCAACGATCCGAAAATGATGCAACGGCATCATATCGGTGTCGGTAACTCGTTGAGGGACCGGTGCAAAAGAAAGGTGGCGTGAACGAGTCACACGAGATGAAAGGTGGAATGATCCCGTCATCGGGTTCCCACGAGTCGGCGACGAGGCAACCGAGGAACATGACAAAAGGGACGAAACAGACACGGTGCACACACGGGAAACATTTCATACAACACACAAGCACAAGCGTTCATCCACGGGGTCGTCTCGGGGTTATACCTTCGAAGCGTGCGTTTCGGGGCGGTTCGAGATCGTCGAGGGACGTAGCGGAAGTAGAGGAAGTAGATGTTCACGCGGGTCATAGAGGAAGTAGATGTTCTCATTTCTTCTCCGAAGGTAGTCGTTCTCGTATCGGTAGTTGTACTCGGGCGACGGTAGTGGTACTCGCGGTCGTCGAGCGACGGTAGTGGTACTCGGGGCGACGGTAGACGTTCACGGAGCTCGTTTTCCCGTAGATGTTCGGGTCGGTGTCGTGGTACTTGGGGTTCTCGTTTGCGACGGTAGTGGAAGTAGAGGTACTTGGCGATTCATCATGTAGTAGTTCCCGTTCGTAGAGGTACATGCCATCGGAGGGGTACTTGGTGTTTCCGGGCGTCGGTAGTCGTACACGGGTCATCTGTCAACATTACAGCACAGGCAACACAAAACAAAAACAAAACACAACACAAACAGCCTCGGTCACGGCTTTCGACCACGAGGAGGGAGCGGGGCTCCTGGAGGCGCTGCACAGGACGACGCAGAGGAGGACAGAGGAACGAGGAGGAGCTTCTGCAGCCTTGGCGCTGCTGGAGAAGAAGCAGGGCGGCGATCTAGTGCTGCTGCTGCCTCTGACCGGCGGCCCTGGCGACGGAGAACGAGGGCCGAGGCCCTGGCTGGAGACGAGGCGCAGGAGGAAGGAGGCGAGGGCGCGGGCTGGTCGTCGCTGGCGCGGACGACGAGGCGCTGGCAGAGGGGCGAAGGGAGGATGCGGACGTCGCAGGTGAGCGGCGGCGCCTGGCTGAGGCGCTCGGCAGGAGGGTCTTAGCGCTGAGGAGAGAGCCGCGGGGTGAGGATGGCCGCGGCCGCGCGGCGCGGTGGCCTCCCTGGCCCGGTGGCTCGCCCGCGGGACGCCAGGGAACAAGGCAGGGCGCAGGCGACGCTTGAGAGGGGGCCGCACGGGGCGAGGGAGAAAGGGAAGCGAGGGGATCGGCGCTGAGAGGGAGAGATCGAGGGAAAGAGAGCGATCGGGCAGAGGCGATGGGGATCGGACTCTGGGATCGGGTGAGAGGGTTCGGGAACGGGGCGAGGGGATCGAGAAAGGAGTGCAGCGGCGGCGGCTTGCGGGAGAAAGGGAGAGGAGCGAAGCTAGGGTTCGGTCGGGCTGGAGGGGCAAGAGAGGGATGGGCCGGCCTAGGAGCAGATGGGCCGCGGGGAGTGCTGCGGGCCTGAGAGAAAAGAATGGGCCGACTGAGGTCCAAGAGGGATTGGAAGGCTGCTGGACTGGAGAGAGGGTAAGGAGGAGGCTCCCTCTACCTTTCTATTTGATTTTAGCAGAAAAACAATAGAGAGAAGAAGAGAATGAGGAGGGAGGTTAGGGAAAAGAATACACAAAAGTTAATTTTCTCGGGCTCGTAAAAATGAGCACGACCGGAGAAAAATATAAAAGGCCAGATCGGAAAATAATTCAAACATATTTGAATTTAATTCAAATAGTTTGAACTAAGACTTGAATTATTGAAGTGTCCAAAAATGTTCGAATTTTTTGAGGAACCTCGAAACAACGGAAAAGAATTATTGGCAAGGTTTTTGAAGGAAACTCGAAGTGGAAAAGACATGGGGAAATATTGCAAGTGTGTTTGAGTAATTCCAAAGAATGAATATTTTAATATAGCTCCCTAAAATAATGAGAGACTTTTATATGTTATAAAGAGAAGTCACCTTCCCTCGATTTAAATGGACCGAAGGTCCACACGGTTTATTTAGGTTGAGATGCAAAAAAAAAAAAAAACATGATGGCATGATGACATGATGCAATGCAAAAAATAAAATAAAACACAAGCACAAAAGAAACACACGGGCAACCCGGAACGTCTAGAATCTTCGGGAATCTTCTGGAATCTTCTGGGACGTCGGTCTCGGGCGTCACAGGAGTCCTCCCCGCACGGCGACGACTGGCTCACCCTCGCTGCGTCCTCCTCCCGGCTCCTCGTATGTGGCCTCAACGGCGCCCCCGTGCTCAACCTCGAGGCGCACCGCGCTGGCCGGTCGCTGTCGTTTGATTACATTCAGAATATTTGTATTTTTTTTAAAGGGTTGCATATGCCTGGCTGGCACTAAACGAGTGTGTCATTAGGTTCCGTAAGTAACCATGATGGATAAGTTTAGATCCTAATATAGAAATGTCGCATATGAAATGACCCATCAAAAACAGTACATCAGACGTGGTATTTTAATTTGACCACTGATCACCATCGTGACCATCAATTAAAATGTCTCGCATTTGTTTACAAAGGGAGCACTATTTTGTACTGGCATAAGCCTAATTTAGCTCGAAACATAATTCAGGTAGGTTGAAGGAATGATGACTTTTCTAGACCTAAGTTTCGGTTACGATCAAAGTTTCTTTCCGTGAAACCTTTTCTGGCAAAGTACCTAAAAAAGTTAGTTCTTTTCCTAGATGCTTGCTCTGTATTTTTGAAGCCTTTGTCTTATGGTACACATATGCTTAGCAATCGATCATTCTGCGGAAAACATGGAGCAGCAGCCACTGCTGCTCTGCGCACCACCGACGTCGTCCACTCCCAACTCTGAAGCAGCAACCTCACCGCCCACACCACAGAAAATGTTTGACTTGAAGGACGGGATTTACTGGTTAGGGATCATCCAGAAACATGAATCCAGTCGAAACATCTGGCTCCTCAGCGATTAGAGCACGTCGGCCGTCAGATCGTTTTCTTGATGGCTTTTTGACCGTTGGATCGAATGGTGGGAGCAGCTGGGCTGTTGGATCGATCCCGCGTGACTGTAGGAACGAATAGTTACACTCTCCTCCGTGCCACCGTCATAATTCCCGGCTCCCGCCGAGGGCATAAGTGACAATTCGCGTCCTAGTCTGTCACGTGTCGGTGGATACTCGTTCCTGAGTAAGGCTGGTCACAATGGGCAGGAACATAAGATAGTAACAAACACACTTATCTAGACTATGTTACTACCTTCACAGTGGGTAGAACATGTAGGTAGTGTCATGCAACGATGCATTTATTAGTTTATAGACTCATTGTTTCTTGAAGTGTGTGATGTTCCTGTAACTTAGCTAGTTACCACAAGCACCTCACTCTTCATTAAATATGTGCCACATAAGCAACGTTGTATTAAAATATGTGATGTTACTCCTAAGTTCCACCCCATTGGGACCAGCCTAAATATCTCCTGCCACCGCCGTGATTCCAATGGCCTGCCGAAGGCATTATTATCTTTTCACGCTTTGGCCCGTTGCGTGGTCGTCGCTGATTGGCCCGTCGGTGGATGAGGTGATGGCAGCGGCCTCTTCGTCCTCCCATCGCCTCCCTCCCTCTCTCCGTCGCTCGATCTCCTCTCCAAGCCGCCCGCACGGTCCATGCCATCGCACTACCGCCTTCGTTGCCGCTCGCATCTCAGGGCGCGCCCGTAGGCTCCCGAGCCCTCCTGCCCGGCCCCCGCAGAGGGCGCGTCCATGGCTGGAGCGGAGGAGGAGATCCGACTTAGATCCAGGCCGCGCTGCTCTAGGAGGACGTCGCTCACCAAGTACTTCGTCGTGGGCGACTCCCTCGGTCGCGTCTTCGTCTTCTCCGCCGCCGGCGACACGTTGCTCAAGCTCGGCGTGCCGCCCCCCGGGAGAGGCCCCGGCCTCCCGGTGACCGCCCTGCTCGCGTACCTCTCCCCACGCTGCGCCGACTGCCTGCTCTTCGCGGGCGATGCGGACGGCTCCATCACGGCGCACCGCGTCACGGAGTCCTCCCCGCACGGCGACGACTGGCTCACCCTCGCTGCGTCCTCCCCCCGGCTCCTCGTCCGCGGCCTCAACGGCGCCCCCGTGCTCAACCTCGAGGCGCACCACGCTGGCCGGTCGCGCTACGTGCTCTCCTGCGACGCCGGCCGCCGCATCCGCGTCTTCCCCGAGAACGGCACGCGTCCGTCACCCGCGCGGACAGGACTCTTCCTCTGCCCTACCTCAGGGGGCTCAGAGATGCTGACGGAGAAGCCCCGCTGGGTTCGCCATGACGGCCTGCAGATTTTCTCCATCGACATCCAGCCCAGCGGCCTCCGCTTCGCCACAGGAGGTGGCGACCAGAAGGTTTATTTCCCCCCTCTTGCTATTTTTTCTCGCATGATTTAAGCTTTGTAGACCAGGAATTCGGCTTCGCTGCGCCAAGCTCAGTTCCTTCCAGCGGTGAACCAGCGCTGAGATTTGGTGCAGATGGAAATAGTGCAAATTAGTGTGATGTACTGCCAGCCATTGCGCGTTTTATATGCCGTTCTCTGCATTAGCCTGCGAGGTTCGGTGTTGTCGTTTCCGGCTCAGTGGAGTAGTGCCAGGCTCGGTTCTTTCCAGCCATGACTTTTGGCGTTGAGGCCAAGTGTGGACGGAAATAGTACAAATCAGTGTGTCGTAGCGCTTGCTCATTCTATATGTTGTTCAGTGCATAAGCGTGTGAGGTTCAGTGATGTAGCGGCAATCGTTGCTTGTTTTATATGGCCTTCTCTGCATAAGCTTGTGAGGTTCAGTGTTGTCGTTTCCAGCTTACAGGAATCTGTGTGGTTGTGTGTCTTAGTTGGTGCTGCTTCTCAATGTTGTCCTTGACTGAAGTTAGTTTTTGTTGTAGTATTAGAAAATTCTTGTTATTTGGTGGCACTCTTTTGTCAAGCTTAACTTTTTTTTTTTGGCTCAAGCCTACCATTCTTATGATGGTAATTGGGCCATTTTTATAATGGAAGGTAATTAATAGAAAGTCATGGTTCATGATTTATGTACTGAAATAGCCGACTATCAGTCAAATTTATTAGTAGGGCGTTTGTTTGACGATGCAGATATAGTGGTTGGATTCTGCAATGTTGATGTTGTTAACTTGTTGTTGTGTCATACTGCAAGAACTGTGCATCAATTCGTGTACATTATTTTTTCTATCTTAACCGATTTGTTAAGTAACATGACCGTTGCTAATCTCCATCTGTTTGCCTTCTTCAAAAATAGGTTCGCATATGGAACATGAAATCCGTGAGGAAAGACAATCAAAATGATGATTCCAATCAAAGATTGTTGGCTACAATGTGTCACCATTTCGGATCAGTAAACTGTGTGAGATGGGCCAAGAATGGACGCTATCTTGCTTCCGGATCAGACGATCAAGCTATCCTAATTCGTGAATGGAAAGCTGGTTCCGGTACATCTGAGTTTGGAAGTGGAGAACCTGCAGATATAGAAAATTGGAAGGTCATTATGACCTTAAGGGGGCATACTGCGGACGTGGTAATTATTTCCCAAATTTTCGGTCCAGCTATCTTTCTTTCCGATTTATGGAAACCTGATAAAAATATTGATACTGTGTGTTAGATAATAACGAGAATAAACGAGACAGAGAGACACGGATTTTTACGTGGAAACCCTTGCGGGAGAAAACCACGGACGCACGAAGGCGCAATCACTATGAGGAGGAGTATTACAAGCACGAGACGACAGGCCGTCTTAGGTGCGACTACGTGGGGTATATAAAAGGGCAATACATGAGAGTCCTTGGAGGACAAGTAAACGAGTTGTACTCGTACACGTTGATGTCAACGGAAAGGCCCACACCTGTTGTACTACGTCTAGTCCAACATGGTATAATTTGGATCATAATTTAACAATCTCCACCTTGATCCCAATTCCCTCCAGTAGTCGGAAAAAGTAAATAACTCCATCCAAATCAGCATAAACACCTTGTGCGTCAAAGTCCATAGGACTAGTGAGAAATACCAACTAAGCCTGAGCAAAGCTCAAACTTATTGGTCGGAACTGGCTTTGTCATCATATCAGCAGGATTATCATGAGTACTTATCTTGCATACCTTCAAATCACCTTCAGCAACAACATCTCGAATATAGTGAAATCTGACATCAATGTGCTTCGTTCTCTCATGATACATTGGATTCTTTGTAAGATATATAGCACTTTGACTGTCACTAAATACGGTAGGGCAAGATAAATCTCCACAAAGCTCAGCGTACAAACCTTTCAACCAGATAGCTTCTTTGCATGCCTCAGAAATAGCCATATACTCGGCATCAGTAGTGGAACAAGCCACAATAGACTGCAAAGTTGCTCTCCAACTCACAGCACAACCACCAATGGTGAAAACATAACCTGTGAGCGATCTTCTCTTATCCAAATCACCAGCAAAATCAGAATCAACAAAACCAACAAGTCCATCTCTAGTTTTCCCAAACTGTAAACAAGCATTAGAAGTACCTCGCAGGTATCTGAAAATCCACTGAACTGCTCTCCAATGCTCTTTTCCAGGATTAGCCATGTATCTACTGACAACACTCAATGCATATGATAAATCCGGACGGGAACAAACCATGGCATACATAAGTGAACCAACTGCACTCGAATAGGGAACTCTAGACATGTACTCAATATCTGTATCTGACTTAGGACATAAAGCTGATGATAATTTGAAGTGTGCAGCTAACGGAGTACTTACTGGCTTGGCATTATGCATATTAAAACGACGAAGAACTTTATCAATATATCCCTTCTGACTTAGATATACTTTTCCAGACGGCCTATCTCTGGATATTTCCATGCCAAGAATTTTCTTTGCTGCACCCAAATCCTTCATCTCAAATTCATTACTCAATTGCTTCTTTAGTTCATCAACATCTGACATACTCTTTGCAGCAATAAGCATATCATCAACATAAAGGAGCAAATAAATAGTTGAACCTTTGACAGTTTTCAAATAAACACAACTATCATAATTAGACCTTTTGAAACCTTGAGAGAGCATAAAGGTGTCAAATCTCTTGTACCACTGTCTAGGGGATTGCTTCAATCCATAAAGAGATTTCTTTAACTTGCAGACAAGCTTTTCTTTTCCAGGAATAACAAAACCTTCAGGTTGTTCCATATAAATATCCTCTTCTAATTCTCCATGTAAGAATGCAGTTTTAACATCCAATTGTTCAAGCTCAAAATCATGCATGGCAACAATACTGAGTAAAGTGCGAATAGAGCTATGCTTCACAACAGGAGAAAAGACCTCGTTATAGTCAATACCTGGAATCTGACTGTAACCTTTAGCAACTAACCTTGCTTTATATCTTGTCTCATCATTAGGAGAAACACCTTCTTTCCTCTTGAAAACCCACTTGCAACGAATAGGTTTCTTCTCTCTCGGTAATTTTACTAAATCCCAAGTGCCATTCTTTTCAAGTGATTCCATCTCATCATGCATAGCGGTCATCCACTTATTACTATCACCGGAAATAATAGCCTCGGAATATGAAGAAGGCTCAGCATTACCTTCAATTTCCTCTGCAACAGATAAAGCAAAAGAAACAATATTGCACTCTTCAATTAACCTTTTAGGTTTATCAATACCCCGCCTAACTCTGTCACGTGCAAGATTCCAACCGGGTGGAACAATAGGCTGATTTGGAGTGGGAGTGACATGTTCATCATCAATGACGGGATCATCATGTGCATCAACATTTTCATTACCGGATGTATCATCTGAATCAATAACATGCTCCACCTGAACAGTAGGATGCTGAAGAGTAGCCTGCTGTTCACTCTCAACGGGAACATTAGTAGATGGAACATCATGTAACATAGCAGATTCATTAAAGATAACGTTTCTGCTGATAACAACCTTCTGGGTTTCAGGATTCCACAATTTAAAACCTTTAACACCAGACTTATAACCAAGAAAGATGCACTTAACAGCCCTAGGCTCCAATTTACCATTATCAACATGAGCATAAGCAGTGCAACCAAAAACTCTCAACTGTGAATAATCAGCAGGTGAACCAGACCATACCTCAATTGGAGTTTTCTTATTAAGAGCAATAGATGGTGAACGGTTAATGAGATAACAAGCAGTGGAAGCAGCCTCAGCCCAAAAACGCTTATGCAAACGTGCATTAGACAACATGCAACGGGCTCTGGAAATAATGGTCCTGTTCATACGCTCAGCAACAACGTTTTGTTGAGGAGTATAAGGAACGGTGTAGTGTCTGACAATGCCTTCAGACTTGCAATAATTCTTAAATTGCTTAGAACAGAATTCCATACCATTATCAGTGCGAAGTATTTTTACCTTCCTTTCAGTTTGTCTTTCAATCATAATCTTCCACTCCTTGAATGCTGAAAATGCTTGCCATTTATGCTTCAAGAAATAAGGCCAAACTTTTCTTGAATAATCATCAATTATAGTCAGCATGTAACTAGCACCACCTAATGACTTCTTGCGAGACGGTCCCCATAAATCAGAATGCACATAATCAAGAATACCTTCAGTTGTATGAGTCGAAGTATTGAACTTCACCCTTTTGTGCTTGCCGAAGATACAATGCTCACAAAATTTCAATTTACCAGTTTCGTATCCTTTCAGAAGACCTCTCTTATTTAACTCTGCTAAACCAAGTTCACTCATATGTCCAAGACGCATATGCCAAAGGTTAGCAGCATCACAATCAGAATTCTTTGAAATAACTGGAGTAGCGTTACCTGAAACGGTAGAACCTCGAAGGTAATAAAGACCATTGGTCGAACTTAAGTCACCTTTCATCACAATAAGGGAACCTCTGGTGACCTTCAAAACACTATCTCCACCTGAATACTTGTAGCCCTTTGCATCAAGGGCGCTCATAGAGATAAGATTTCTCTTCATCTTCAGAATATACCGTACATCTGTCAAAGTTCTGATTGTGCCATCAAACATCTTGATTCGAACGGAACCTATGCCTTCAATCTTGCATGGTGAATTATCAAAACCCAAAACGGAACCAGCAGCAGTAGTGGAATCAAAAGTAGTAAACCAATCTCTATGCGGGCACATATGAAAAGTACATGCAGTGTCAAGTACCCACTCATCATTGGTCTCAGCACATCCAGCAGTAACGACAAGAGCATCATCGGAACTATCATCACGAGCAACGTTAGCAGAATTTTCACCCTGTTTGTTACCTTTTCTCTTTTCCTTGTTCTGCAACTTGAAACACTCGGAGATGTCATGCCCGTCTCTCTTGCAATATCTGCAATACTTCTTGTCTCTGGATTGCGACCGGCCCCTGTGGCCGTTCTTACTTTTGCCTCTGTTTCCATTATTGGAGTTCTTCTCCTTTGTCCTGCCACGAACAGATAATCCCTCGGCTTGGGATGAACTCGAACCATCATGAGGCACCATTAATTTCATCTTCTCCTTAGAGTTCAAAGCTTCATAAACTTCATTAAGTGTGAGAGTATCACGACTATATAATATGGTGTCTCTAAAATTGGTATAAGAACTTGGCAGTGAACAAAGTAGCATTAAAGCAGTATCTTCCTCTTCATACTTAACCTCCATTGCAGCTAGATCGGATATGATCTCTTTAAATTCAGAAATATGATTCAAAACATTACCTCCCTCGGGTAACCTGTGCAGGAATAATTTTTGCTTCAGATGCATCTTGCTGGTAAGATCTTTTGTCATGCAAATGCTTTCCAGCTTTAACCATAGAGCGGCGGCAGTTTTCTCGCTCAAAACTTCCTGCAAAATATTGTTATGCAAATGGAGTTGAATTTGTGACAAAGCCTTACGATCCCTTCTTTTCTCATCAGCAGTCCAGTCCTGAATTCGGTCCTTCCCAAAACTATCCAGTGCATCATCATAGTCGGCCTGAGCCAACAACGCCCGCATCTTGACTTGCCATAGGGTAAACCTTGTGTCACGGTCCAGCAGCGGAAGATCGTACTTCATGGAAGCCATGAGTCGATAAAATCTGCGTACACAAGTAGTGCAAACCGGTAGAAAAATTCTTGACAGAATTAATATGCGGAGCGAATAGAACAGAGTAAATAGCACCTGGTAGTATTAGCAGTGGATGAAGCGGGCAGATGAACGCAGAACAGAAAATCTAAAGTAGTACTACTCAACTAGTACTAGCACGTGAGTACTAGCCTTCACGTTACCAAGTAGTACCAGCAGCACTAGCCGATCAATTGAAAAAAAAGCAACAACGTGGTCCACTTCACGCCCGTGATCCACTTCACGCCAAGAAAAAGTACTAGAAGCTGGCCTCCTCGGGTGATGTGCACGGCGGCTTGGCTGTTGGCTCTTCACGCGTGGACGCTGCCTACAGCGCAACAGCGACAACTTGGCGGATTAGCTGTCGGACTTGAACAGCAGATCTCTGCAGAAGCACAAATCGATCCTCGATCTGGCTGGGATCAGCGGATTGCCAGACGCGTCGGCGGCGGCGCACAGATGCCGCAAACCTAATCTTCCGATCTCAAATCTCGTATCTGAACCCTCAGCTCTGATACCACTTGTTAGATAATAACGAGAATAAACGAGACAGAGAGACACGGATTTTTACGTGGAAACCCTTGCGGGAGAAAACCACGGACGCACGAAGGCGCAATCACTATGAGGAGGAGTATTACAAGCACGAGACGACAGGCCGTCTTAGGTGCGACTACGTGGGGTATATAAGAGGGCAATACATGAGAGTCCTTGGAGGACAAGTAAACGAGTTGTACTCGTACACGTTGACGTCAACGGAAAGGCCCACACCTGTTGTACTACGTCTAGTCCAACATGGTATAATTTGGATCATAATTTAACAATGTGATATTTAATCCTTTCTATAAACACATTCGTGTTTCTTATGCCTAAAGTAGGTAGATCTGAATGTGGTAATTATCTGCCAAAATTTCAGAGCTGTCTTTGTTAGTCTTCTGTATTAATCACGTATCTGTTTCCTATGCTGAAAGTAGGTAGATCTAAATTGGTCCCCTAATGACTCGAAGTTGGCTAGCGGCAGTTTGGACAATACTGTTCACATTTAGAGCATGACAACGGCATTTAACTGCCGTCTTGCGGGGGCATTCCAGCTTAGTTAAAGGAGTTACTTGGGATCCTATTGGATCTTTTATTGCAAGCCAGTCAGACGACAAGACTGTTACGAGTGACTGGAGTCTTTCTCACAAGACCGAAGGCCATTGGTCAAAATCTGTATGTTATGTTTCATGCAATTTTGTTATCAATTTACTGTTTCCGTGTCTGATGTGTATTTTTGTTCATTCATAGTTTTTTTGTTCTTTTTATTCGGTTCAAGTAGTCATTCTTTGGTTTTATTCTGTATGATAATCATTTGCACAGAAATTAACAAAATAATAAATGTGTATTGTTAGTCCAGTGGTAATATTGTAAGGCAATAGTGCAGTGAAGCTTACTATGTTGGCAAATTTCTCCCCTTTGATTACTGTATATGTGTTAGTTAGGCTGGATGGAGTAGGATTAGTTAGTGGATCAGACATCGGATGCGTATTGAAAAGAGTGGGAGTGCTACAAAGATGAGGAAGAAATCCTAAAAAGGGTGCTCATGTATGTTGGGGATTAGGGAATACAGTAAAAAATACCATGTAGTTCGTACTGGTATCGGTGGACAAACAACAATTTGTGCTCTGCTATATCATCTTATCGTGGTTCTCTTAGCTGTCTCCATGATGTGTCCATAATGTTGGGCAGATGCTTTTTTCCCCAAACATTGAATGTATAATACATCTAACTCTTGCAAGCATGGGTTGGCTTGCTCTGGCTCGAAGCAACACATGCTAGGCCTGACCGCAACTACCCTCTTTCGTCCACTTCCTATTTTTTTTTTTTTTGCTTTTTTGTATGCGCCTTTGAATATGTATGCATTTAAAATGATTGAACATTAACCATTGAAGGCCAGAACAGTACACGGGAATGCCCCAGTGCCAAAATGTTCTGTTTTGGGCACCATCTGGAAAGGTGATTGGAATGGAATTATCAAGTATGCTCCAAGGCCCTCCACCACTGTTGTTAGTCTTATAGTGGTCAATGAACTTGTTCGCTTAGCCACTAAGGATAAATGTGGAAGGCAAGCAACATTGTTTATGTTACACACTTCAAGCATGATCTTCCTGTTGTCAACTTTGCAAACCCAACAACAGTAATTTTCACATTGTAACGTGTGTTAAGTTGTTTTATATTTCACAATGAATCATTCGGTCTGTTTGGCATCTTCCGTCGTTTGGTTATCATCAATTTTTTTAATTTTTACTAACCTTGGTTTTGTATCTGGCTGTTCAAGACAAAGGGTGGTTCCCAGCTGAAGGAATATTGCACCAGTTTAACTAAATGTGCAAGGTCAATGTTATTACACTCATTTTGCCTACTCAATGTATACTTCCTCACTTTTTTGGGACATACTTTTATTGTCTATTTGTCCGAACCTGGTAGGTAACTAGCCTTCAGACTGCTTCTTTTTAGCAAATATCTATCTGGTATAGTTAATGTAATCACTTCATTACATTTTCAGGTTGCAGTTTGTCTATAATACACAAAGTGCTAAGCCACAATTATTCTTCCTCTAAGACAGAATTATATGAAACATATCATGTGAAAGTTACCATTTTTAGCTTTCCTCTGGTTCATTAAATTGAAACTGAACTAGCGTGGGTATAATCGTAGTTGCCTTTCATTGCTCGAAATCCATGTCAGGACTCAAGGGTACTCTTTCTTTAGTTTCTGGTTAATGATTTGGAGAAGCAATTTGAATTAATATATGTGATGAAGCGAGTATAATACCATATGTTTTTTTTTCAATCTAACATCTTCATATGAATTTTCTTAGTACTATGCTTGAAAACTGTACTGGTTTTAATAGATATTTTTAGCTATTAATGATAATTAGTGTCCAACTTTTTCTTTCATTTTGAGTAGGTTCACTCTCACCATATTGTTGCTCCACATACTCGTACAAATCTAGGATATTGCTCTTTTCTGGACATGTGCCACCACACTAAGGTGGCCATAGAGGCATAAACCCTTTTATGTTAATCTCTTCCCGTGCACCTATTTTTGTCTCGCACACATTCTACAATTGTAGACTTACAAGTATGTCCACTATGAGCCTGATCAAACACCAAATATAGTTCCAATGATGGATCATAATGGATAAACTGTGACATTAGAAACTTCAGAATGGACATCTTAGGGCAATTTGTGGTAATTAGGGATTATCTTGTTGGAATTATAGAAGTATTTTTGGGTGTAGATTCACTCATTTTGTTTCGTATAGTACATAGAAAAAAAGACTTATACTGGAACGGAGGGAGTACTTACCAACTTTTATAACCACCGATGTAACTCGGGTCCTTTTTAAGCATCTGATCAAGTTGAGGGAAATGGTAGATGGCGCTGGCTATACAAATATCTATCCAAGCTGCACTAACTAATTTATTTTTCCCACTACAGGATATAAGGATGACTTATAGTTCTCTATCCAAGATACGATGTGCACTATTTTGCCCAATATGCTATGTAAAAATAGCTTACAATAAGTATTTGGAAAAATGAGTTCTATCAGTGATGTAAACTCGCTTCATGTAGCTAACTAATTTATTTTGCCTGCTACATCATATAAGGATGACTTATGTAGTTCTCTATCCAAGATGCATTGTGTACTCTTTTGCTCAATATGCTATGTAAAAATAGATTACATTCGTTGTTATTTGGATGAATGAGTTGTATGGATGATGTAAACTCGCTTCATGTATATAATCAACATAACTTAGTGTGCACATATAAGCTTTGATATATTGCTCATACACTTCTTATTCATGTGACTCATCATCTGGATAGTAGATGAATGCTTAGTCGTGACTTTTTTGGTATAATGTATTTTAACATTTATCCTTTTGGTATATCATGTGCATTTCTTATGAAAACACACTACTAATATGTAATAGACTTTGGTACTCTGGACATTTTTTGTTTTTCGTAACTTATGAAATATAAATCATGCCTTACCGGGCTGGTTATGGCTGGTGCGGGTGGGGTGCGGCAAGCCGCACTTCCTATCTAGTATGTTCGATTGTGCTTGGTGTGTACCTATCAGCAATATAACATCGCTTTGATGGATGTATTGATCATTTGAATTATTTTGTACCGGTGTACATGCTCTTGACTATAAGTTCACATAATATTTTGTGATTCCGTAGCGTAGCACGGGCATCTTACTAGTTTTAGACAAAATGCACTACCATTAGTACACAACGCCCACTACCATTATCTCCCTCGCTAGCAGAAAGTGGTAGGATTTAGGAATCTTTTACAAGGTTCTTTTTAGGAACCTCTATGTGTTGCCTATGCAGACCTAGCGTGCTCTCGCAGCTGGCGCCTCCTCAACTTGGCCGTCCAGGCGTGCAGGAGGCCACGGCCATGTTTCTTTTTCATGTTTTCTTTCGCTTTTTTTTTTCTTACTTTTGTTTATACTTTCAAGTATTCTAAATAAATATATTACATATTTTTAACATAAATTACATAAAAATATATAATCGAAGCATTTGAAAAACATTAAATGTGTATACAGAATGTTTTCTCATGTATCCAATAATAATAAATATCTTTCAAAAAAGGGATGAGGTATTTAAAAAATGTTAACAAATAATTTGAAAAAAATCTTAAAAAAGTATTTCAAAAACATTAATCAAGCATTTGAAATATGCTAAGTATGTATAAAAAATGTTAATCAATTATTACAAAAATGTCTAACTTGTATTTGAAAGATGTTAAATTTGTGTAGAATAAATGTTTACTACTTATCAAAGAAATTTTAATCTTGTATTTGAATTTTTTAATCAATTATTTCAAAATGTTAAAATATGTATGGAAGAAGAGGCCAAGGCTTGCGCCGTTGGGGAAGAAGCCATCGACCCTGACCACCTTCCTGTCGTGTACCTCTACATGCACATGCGGTCAATCGCCCCGTTTGTGAAAGAACACTCATCACTCACCCGAAAGGCACATGTTGTCCACTCATGCGTTAGTGATGGTATGATTTCACAAGTCCATGGTATTCACACTTGTAGTTGTGCCGCCGGTTGTAGGTGCCCCGAAATTTTTCATCGAAAAGCTTCTCGAGGTCTCGCCAGCTTTGTATGCACCCCACTAGGAGGCTAGTGAGCCAGGCACGGAGTGACTCAGCCAGGTGTAGCGTAAGGTGTCTTACTTCGATGAGTTAATTACCATCGGCGATGACACACATTGTGTGGTAACATGTGAGCCATGTGTCTAGCCGTGTCTCACCGGTGTACTTGTCAATTCCGCAGACCCAAAAGTGCAAGGAAATTAGCATCCTGGATGCAAGTTCTTAAAGCCTTCGGTCCAACATAAGTGGATCCACGACCTTGAGCTCGACATTCCAGGTCCCAAGTGGTAAGATCCTCACTCATGCTTTCATAGGGGTTGTGGATTTGGCGCCAATCTTCCTGTTGATGTCTTGCCTCGGGACGGGAGGTGCTTCGTACTGTCAGTGCCGTTGTGGGATGAACGATTTGTTCGGAGTGGGGAGAGCGACTGGGGACCGTGATGGTGAGGCGAAGAACATGCGATTTTACCCAGGTCTGGGCCCTTCGAAAGGAGGTAAGACCATGGTCCTCCCTCTAGTGTTGTATTGTATGGCGGCTTGGTGGAGATCCGAAAGATCATCAAAGAGCTATGTTTCTTGGATTACAAACCTCTCACCCTAGCAACGGAGAGAGGTTGGTGGGGAGGACCTAACTCTAGGGTTTTCCTGGAGTTCATTGTTTCTTCCATCTAGAGGCCCCTAACTTGCCTTATATACTTGGCCAAGTTAGGTGTCAGGGTTACATGCCTCGGGTAGTGCTTCTATGACCAAGATGGCTCTATCGAGTAGTGCTGAACCATATCTTATCCTTTACCCTGCTCAAACTGTCAAAATTCTGAGCCTCTAGGTCTTCGACGCCAAATCCCGGGACCTCCTAGTTGTCAGTATCCGGGATCCTCGTCAGTCTCCTTGATGCTTCAATGTAAGTTTCAAAAATCATCATTTATGAAGAAAAAACTTGCGAAAAGTTGTTTTTCATGTTCTATTTTCCTTAGAGACATTAACTAACTAGAGAATGCTCCATGCATTGCTACGGGAATTGGTTGATGAAAATTTAGATTGATAACATGATGACCAAAATCTAAAACGCACATGACTTACTATATTTGATTATGTATAGTTGTAACAATATTGAATATAAGTAGGATAATCAAATGGACAACATTTTCCCCATGCACGGTTGAAAGTTATAGTGGGTCTTTTCCTATGCATGGTTGCAAGTTTAAAATGGGATGTGTAGTATCTGCTATTGTGGTCAAATGGTCCCTAATGAATAATAAAATTGAAAAAAGTAGCAAATAAATCAAAGCAATTCTGATTTGGTTTTTAGTAAAGTTTGACAAATGTTTTGTGTGCCTACAAATTTTTATCATGAAGTGACATTCATGGAAGTCGTGAAAAAATCAGTGCTCCAAAAAATGCTATTTTCTATAAAGCAATTTGGGTGTTGATTTTTTTCATGACTTTCACGAATGTCATTTCATGCTGAAATATGTCAATTACACAAAATATTGGTTGAAGTTTGCTAAAAAAACATCATTTTTTAAATATTTTTTCTTTTGTTTTGGATTCTATTGTTTTACTGTTCATCCCGAGTTCATTTGAGCTCAGGAGCAAAAGAGGACTTTCTGTTAAGACGAGTCTTGTCTCATTCAGAATTGTATGGTGAGGTGACATGCTTGCATATTGTGTTAAATTAATTAGTGGGTATGATCTCTTAGTATATATATGGTATTTTGTTGTGAAGAGTGAGATTATAACTTGGGCAAACTTTTGATTTAATAATTTGCTTTTTTTTTGCGGGGGTAAAGAAGTATGTTACTCAAGAGCCTAAGAATTCATCCCTACACAGACCAGGGATGTTACCGGTCCATAGCGGAGCCAAACGACATTATGGTTCTCCGTTCTACCAAAGTTCGTTAGGAAATGACTAATATTATTTTGCTCTCTAGAGATGTGAGTAACACAATACTCCCGTGTATCCATAAGCCTTTTAACTTTTGCAATCACCCTAGCATGCTGGGTACGATCCGACCCACTTGCCTTGATCATCTGTATCGTTTGCAAATTGTCGCACTCAAGGATAATCGGCATCTCTGTTCACTCAAGAGCTATAGGCTGAACCCCTCGATACACTCAACAAGCTTAATAATATGCTTTTCTATCAATTGTTTTTACTGTTTATTTTTATTTTATTTGTTGGATTCCGATAAGTGCCACACGTCAGGCATAAGCACATGGCAACTCTGAACGTTTTCGATGACAAGTTTAGTGAAGGGACAATGACAACTTTAATTGTCAAACATCACAACTTTCCTGATTCAATTTATTTTTGACATAGACTTGCCGTCTGTCAATGGAAATTGGCCCCCGTGCGTGACTCGAATTGCCATCGAAAACGCAAGAGCCGGAGTGCCATGCACCTGAGTTTGGCACTTATCATTTGGGTATTATTTTTTTCAATGTCTTTTACGTGATCGTTTTTTTTTTGAGATAAATTTTACGTGATCGGTTGACTCGGTCTGTACGGGAGAAGTCTTTGTCACAACGATAGTTTAACACTGAAGCCAGATGCGCGGCATGTTGTGTTCTTTTCTGGGCGGGTCAGTCTTGGCGATCGGTGAGAGGCAAGGCAGTTTTT
>LR738714.1:213520682-213544966 GCA_902687465.1 Secale cereale
TTTTTTATTTTTTTTTTTTGCGGGTAGGCAAGGCAGGTTTGAAAAGAACCGTGGAAGACGATGGATCAGCATTGTAAAAGCAACAGGAACTCTCAGTCTTTTCTTTAATCTGAAACAGTGCAGGCAGAAACAAACATACCCCCAACAGGGACATGTAACTAGCTGGTGAGTGATTACATATTTGTGACCAACCGAACCCCGTGATAGCAATAGGATTGGTGGCCATCATGCAATAGCTAGTGCACGACTATCTCCTCAGATTTGATACTCCCTCCGTTCACTTTTATAAATCATTTCAGACATAAGAAAATGAACTAATTTACACACTGTCTGAAATGTCTTCAAGGACTTATAAAAGTGAACAGAGGGAGTATTTGAGTTGGCCTGAGCCAACCAAGGATGTATCAGGTGCGCACTGAACTCTGCCGGTTGCAGTGATTCGGGCAGGCACAGCTCTAGATTTCCCGTTGTAAATTCGCAATCACAACACAAACGCACGGTTTAAGCACGGCTAGGCTAGGTGGGGTAACGCCATCATGCCAGAAGATGGCACAAGTCAGCATCACGGGATGGATTAGGCCATTAACATCCGATTGACTTATCAACGGAGCTCTGATTGCGCAACCTACTGTCGCCAATAGCTTCAACCGCCAACCGAGGCATTCAAGCCTGACAACAACTCTGCAGTCACAAAACAGTACGCAACTGTACTATGTGTGTGATAAGGTTTGGAGGTTGGCAAAACGTTGAGCTGCACGCATCAGACCCAGTTGCAACAAGCAAACGCCCCAGTTGCTCTCACCGCGGAGAAAACGCCGCCCATCCATCGCCGAGAGACAACGAGAGCCCAAGCCGGGGCTCGAGAAAAGGACGGGAGGCTGATCATGGACAGGGGCTTCTCTGCTCAGTAATCTGAATTCGCCATGAGCAGCACACTTCTGGGGGAACTGTCGTAGGCCCCCAACAGGCTCTACAGGACAACTGTTTCCGCGTCGGCACCGGAAAAATACATAGTCACGTTTCTAGGACGCTGAAATCCACCGGCTCGGCCCATATTTTGGCCCTGCGATCCCACGCCGAACCCAGCGTATTGGGGCGCTTGGGGCTCCGACGAAACGAGAAAACGCGTCTGGACCACCACTGTCAGGCGGAAAATAGCATCTAGCGCTCTAGATTCGCGCCTCTTCCGCCATCGTGCCGATCTCGGCGCTGACCGCCCACCCAGTACCGCTAGAAAAGGCCATCTCCCCGTCGAAAAAGTGAGAGTTCGCCGCGGCAACCTCCACCCGCTCCTGGGCGAGCTTTTCCGACGCTCCGGCCACGCAGGGCGGGGATACCGGCGGCTGCGCGCCTACCACGCCCGCCAGGTGTTGGGCGATTTGTCTACTCGGCTCGGCGATGGACTCGGACGAGGAGGAGGCGTTCGCGACGCTGCTGGAGGAGGAAGCCAATGTCGACGCCCAGGACAAAGAGCACCTCATGGTCCTCGCCGCTTTGGCCGGCCTGTTCGTGGGCAATGCAAAGCCATGACGAGGTGGCTCGGCGTCGAGCCGGCTGAAGGCAAAGTAGAGGCATCGACTAGAATGCTGATGCTTGCTCTACGCTGACTACTTCGCCGACGCTCCACTGCATAGCGACAAAGTATTTCGACGTCGTTATCGGATGGGCTGAAAGCTCGTCCTCAGGATAGTGAACTCCATCCGTGAGTTCGACGGCTACTTCAAGTGGAAGAAGGATTGCACCGGCACTCACTACAAAAAACACACTTCCGTGATGATATGTGTTTGTCACAGTAGGTCACGTTTTCTATCATGCATGTACATCAATGATGATTTTATGACAGAAACAAGATAGTCATACATGTGCTGTCGTAGAAGTGTTCCATGACAATACCAAAATTATCATCACGGAAGTGTCCATTTCCATGACGATCAATGCCGCATCCTGGAAGTGCTTTCGTCAAGGGTAACCGACATGTGGAATCCACCGCAAGGGGTCGCCGTTAAGCTATCGGGTTCGGTTTAGGATTCGATAACCCGCTAACAGCCACGACCGATAGCAATTTTTCACATGTAAAATTCTCATTGGCCCAAGGAACCACGTGTCAGCTCCTAGTGCGGACAGATGTCAACCGACCAATGGACAAGAGGCGCCTATGATACGTCGACACGTGTCACACCTCAACAGTGGCCCATTCAGGTCAAAAGGGTGACCCATTTGACATGGTCAAATGTTAACGGACCGGGCCATCGAAAGCCTATTAATAGCCTGTTCGCATATAGCCCATTTACAGCCTGCTAACTCACGTCCCGTTATGGCCTATCCAAATGGAAAACGTTCCCAGCCGGGGCGCCAGCCCAAGATTTGGGCCGGTCGCACGCCAGCCTTGCGATCCGTCTGGATCGTGCGTCGCGCAAGCCACAAGAGCAACCCCACGAATCGTTTTTTTCTTCTTCCTTCGTATTTCTTCTTCCTCACGAGGCGGGGGCAGTTGCAGCCGTTCTTACTGCTGGGTGGTGCGGCGTGGTGCTCATCCCACTCGTGCTACTGGGCGCGTTCACGGAGACCACAAACGGCGACGGGGAAGACGCCGCGATGAACTTACGTGGCCACAGCTGCCTGCACTATGGCGGCCATGGCTGGAGGAGCGGGGTGTGTGCAACCATGAAACTGTTTTGTTGCAACTGTGCTATGCCGGAGTTGGAACCGACAGCTGATTTTGCTTCAACGATTGAACCGACAAGAAGAAGGGCTCCATGGCCTGCTATTTTTTTGCTTCAAGGATTGAACCGAGGAGAAGAAAAAGAGCTCCCCCGGCTGCGTTTTGCTAGAACCGGCAACCGAATTTGCTAGAACTAGCCACCACAATTACCGAGGTGAAGCTTGCGACATCAGTGTAGCGGACAACGATGCTGGAACTAGCATTTTTCTTTGCTTCAACCGACCGAAGACAGAGCTGGAACCACAGGTGTTTTTTGCTGCAACTGATAAGTTAGTTGGAACCACAACTAGTTTTTGATACAACCGTATCATTTTTTTGCTACGACCGGCGATGAGAAAAGCTACAACCGTAGACGATGAAAGTGGGTCAGCCGCTGCACAACACTAAAAGCTGCAACCGGCGATCAATAATTTTACAACCGGCATTGTCGAAAGCTACAACCAGGGACGACGGGAATTAAGGGTCGGCCAACGCGCATCCGTGGAAGCTACAACCGGCGATGAAAAAAGCTTCAACCGGCTAGAAAAAAAAGCTTCGACCGGCAATATAGAAAGCTTCAACCGGCGACAGCAAAACGCAAAAAGCTACAATCGTTAACATAAAAGTTTCAACATATTTTTCAAAAGCTTCAACCAGAGACCGGCGAGGAAAAAGCTGCAACGGCGAGCCGTTGACGCACATGACGGTTTCTATGCACCAATGGCTGCGCCGGATGTTGGAATCGACGGCCCAGCCATTGTTGGAACCGGCGGCAGCCATTTTTTTATGCATCTGGATCCCCCGTTTGCTGCAGCGGAGACGGCGAGCGGTGGCGAGCGGCGACAGTGAGCAGCGGCCATGGCGAGCCATAGATGCGCGGCGAGGCACATGATCGAGGGGAGGAGAGGCGCGTCTGCGTGAGAGATGGCGAGATGCGGGGGAGCCGCGGGACGAAGAAGAAGATGTTTGGGCGATCCGTTTTTTTCGCTAGATCCAATGGCCAGGGCGACTCGCATCGGGCAGCTAGGGCTAGTCCGGCCGAACTGTTGGGCCGGACTGCCGGCGCCTAGCACTTCCCTATCCAAATTGGGCCCAACCGTCCAATATGATTCCAGCCCGTTGTAACTTCTAACCCATGTATGGCCCATGCCGACTTTAGGCCCATACGAGGCCCTTTGTAAATCTGGGCCCAATAAAGGCCCGTGGCGAAACTGGCCCATAATGAACAGTGCAAGTCTTTAAACCCATTAACGGCCCATTATTCCATTGGGCCGTTTCCAGCCGTGTTTACTTTCGTCCTTCAAAGGGCTCGTTTCCAGCATTCGGTTACTTACGGTCCGTTACTGGCCCGTTCCGCTTGTGGGTCAAATTCAGCCCGTGGTTACAATCGACCCGTTTGTGGCCCGTTAACCTGTTGGTATGTTTTGATAGCGTCATCAAATACGTCCCATTAACGACCCATGATGCCTGTTGATAGAATTAAGCCCGTTATACTCATCGGCCTCTTAACGGCCCATTATGGTTGGCCCATAAACGGATGACTCCCTCGCTAGCCCGTTTACGACCCATAATGTGGTCCGTTATTGGCCATGTTTGGCCAATGGATCATATGGCTCGTAGAAGGCCCGTAGGAGGCCCAAGGTCACTACAGTAGGTAGGAGGAGCATGGTGACAACGGTCCATATGTAGCCCTTGGTTATTGTGGCCTAGTTTTTTAAAATAGGTTACTGCGGCCACTAGCAACCCGCGGAAAAAGAACTGCACTAACTACAAGCAAACAAATAAACAAGACAACAATGAAATAAATAAGCAAGCAACATACGCTAGGCTATTACGGCTATTACACATATTACAACCACTAGGCATCAAACTTCGCCACTAGTGCAAATATGAGGACCAAACAACATATTACATACACTGGTTGTCAAAGTTGGCAAACGATGCAAATAAACGCTGTAGCAAAACAAGTCCAGAACTGAAACCACTTCACGAGAGCTCAGGAAACAATATCCTGTGTATCCACCATGATGGCAAGACACTTAGCAAGCTTATTAGCTTTCTCTTGTTTGGCGTTTAAATCCTCCAACGCTTGTTGTTGCACCAAAAAGTATGCATCTGAATTCTGTAGGGACTTCCTCACTCCTTCGGCTTCCTGTCGCAACACATCTGATCGGTGTCTTTCAATTAAAGTTGAGACTCCAGAAGCCAAACTGTTTCAGGCAGCGAGTTCGAAGAGCTTGTGCCAATAGTAGTGGCCAGTAACTCGAACACTACATCAAGACAAGACTTTGGGATTGTCTCACTGTCTTCAAGATAGTTTTTATCAACTTTCTTGGAGACCAACATGTATGTCTCACTATCTTGAATCTTATGTGCATTACTTCTTTTACCATTGCATAACAGGATACTCTTCTCCAATATTTTGTCCGCATTCTAAAAGAGAAACAAGCAGACACAATCACAGGTTTACCATGTTGTATATGAAACTCATTTTGGTAAAGCAGTTCAGTAGTAAGGTGGACAGGATAACAACATGAAACAAATATACATCTATGTAGTATGGTCACTGTATGGTCTATATCATTCTAGTTTATGTTGCCAAATCAAGATAGAGACAGTTCAAATCATATATGTTTAAGACAAAGCAGCATAGACAGAATATAAGTGTGGGAAACTAGACAACACTAACAATACTTGTAATGTGCATGGCATGAGAACATAACTGTTTATTCATTTGAAACTGAAATCAACATAGAGCAAGTTACAACAACAAACCAGTTAAAGAAACAGGTTTAAAACATACCTGTTGCACCATTGGAGTTTCAATTGCATCCTTCAAATTTGAAATTAGTTGGTATGAGTAAATACAGTGATGCAAGAGCAAAGGAGTATGAACCATAGCTACGAAACTTGACCCGAGAACAATTTTTCGTTGGCTTTAAGCGTTGACTTGGGGTTTGGAGTGGTGGTCCTCGTGCTTTGGGCACTACGGTTGCCTTACTAACTGCTCGTGTTTGGGTGCTCTGTGGCGGAGACGATGTTGTGTCAATTGGAACTGGGTTGCTATCTGCTAGGGTTGGGGTTATAAGGGGTGTAGCTAGTTCTCTATCCAACTGGTAGGGGTACAATCTACGTGAGTCTAGGTTATGTGTGGTGGGGCTGGTTCTTGGGCAAGTACAACCGTCGTTCTATCTGCATTGACGGGTAGAACGATCTTTTCCGAAGACCGTGTTTCTACTCCCATAGATACTGCCATCATCCTCTCCAATTCAAATGGCTGATAAACAAGAAAAGTAATTGAATATACATACATTGTATGATAGACAGGTGGGATGGTTGAAAAAAACAGAGCATGAAATAATTCACATTTATGTTGTCTAACCATACAGGATAGCATTACACAATTTCACATATATGATAGCAAATTAAACAGGATAGCATGACACAATTTCACGTATATGATGACTAACTAAACAAGATAGAATTATATACTTCAAAAAATGATGACTATGTAAACAGGATGACATGATATAACTATACGATGTGTCTATTAAAGTGGTTGGCATGACATAATTTACATACATGCCGTCAATGGAAACATGATGGCATGATATAATACACGGATAGGATGACATAATTGAAAATATGATGACTATGTAAACATGATGAGATGATATAACTATATTATGTCTTTAGAAAATGGGTTGGCATGCCATAATTCAGATACATGTTGTCTATGTAAACATGATGACAATGATATCATTCAAATATATGATTTATATACTAAGCAAGTGAGTAGAGGGAAATCACATATATGATGTGTCATCTAAGCAGATGACTTTAAATATTGTGTATATGATGTAAAAACTAAGCATTGCAAGACAACATATGCATGATATGAGTAATATAACCCTGCCAAGTTTAAGCATACACCTCAGGGGGAAAATAGAACTAGTCATCTATCTTAGAATCCTCCTCTGAGGAGCTATCTGTAACCAGCAAGATATCGGCTTCAGCAGGTAGCTTGTCTGCTCTGAAGACCTTGTTTTCACTCTAGATTTTTGCATCACCAATTCAAATAGCTGATTCACAGGAAGAACAGTTTAATATACAAACATTGTCGACAAATGGAATACATAATATAAAAAAGGATGGCATGATATAATTCACATATATGATGCCTGGCTAAACAACATGGCATTGCATAATTCACATATATAATACCCTGCAACAAGATATCATTGCATAATTCACATATATAATGTTTTGCAACAAGATTGTATTGCATAATTCACATACATGGTAATTAGAAACTAAACATGTGGCATTCACACAAAGCATGTACAAACTAAGCAAATAACATGGCCATGCAAGACACCATATGCACGATGTGAGCAATATAACCCTACCAAGTTAGAGCATGCACCTCCGGGGGGATAGGACTGGTCATATGTCTCTGAATCCTCCTCTGAGGAGCTACCTGTAACAAGCAAGACATGCGCTTCGTCAGATAACATTATCTGCTCTGAAGACGTTGTTTTCACTCCAGATTTTTTCATGACCGTGTCGAATGGCTTATGCACAGGAAGAGTAATTGAATGTACTAACATTGTTGACCAATTTAATACATAATAAAAAAGGATGGCATGATATAATTCACACATAAGATGAATGGCTAATGAGGATGGCATTGCAAAATTCACATATATGATGCCTGGCTAAACAAGATGACATTGCATGAATCACATATATGATATAGAAACTAAATAGATGGCATTCACACAATGCATGTCTAACCTAAGCAGATGACATATTTTATGTATAAAGTAAGCAATGCAAGGCACCATATCTATAATACCTAAATAGTTCATCCCCACTATGTTATTTCTCTTGACATGCAAGCTATCCATGTCAGCAGTCCAGCCACATCACCTTTTCGTTACTCACTTACCGGAGGAACCCGCCACAGGTTAACCATCATAGTTCCCCGACGTGTCCTCCCTGACCTCCTATCACTACGAGCATTCCTCTTAGCCCATTGAATGCATGTGGAGGTGAATAAATGGGGCAATAATTACCGGAGTTAGCAGCTATCTCCACTGCAGCAATTGGCTGATTTATGTCATGTATCTATTGTGCGTGGAGGACAAACTGATAGCTCCACTTATTTGTATGTGGAAGAGAAAAGGATGGCCTCTCCAGTTTCTACCCACTACCATGTGTATCCATCATCCATAGGCCCATCGTCTTCCACTGAGGTCCTTTATTCTAGGTCAATCTCTCATGATATAAGAACAAATAACGTGATGTTCTCTCGCCCCTCTCTTCAAGTCTCACCGATTGAGGTCTCTCCACCAGAACATCCTTTCCCCAGCATCGTATAGGGTGTGACGGCTGGGAAGCATCTATGGTTGAGAATAATCCTTCCGCTGACCGCTGAACCGCTCGCCTCCGGCGGCTCTCCGGCTATAGCACGACCATCAGCACACCTTGTCTCCGACGATGTTTCGGGATATATCAGGATGCGGTCCTGTTGCCGGTGGGCCGGCTCTGATCGTCGGGTTCCTTTCCTTCGATGACTCACCCGGTATGGCATGAATGCCAATGCACCTTGCTCAAGATGATGATTTGTTTTCTATCTTCTAATATCCCAGTTCGGGCGCTGTGGAGAGGTTGATTCCATAGGGAGTATCGAGCTAGCTTTTACTGAAGCACATCTGATGTAAGCATGCAAACTGACACTATGTACTGGCCTTACTATATCATCTCAATCTATTCTGCAGCGCCGATGATTGTTTTATAAGTGGATTTATTTTCTTTGTTCCATATGTATGCATCCTATGTAAGTATGTAGATCAGGAAAGGCCATCAAGCAAACATTGATGTTTTGTGTACATACTATTGACCATCATGTTTTTGTTTTGATCATTTAGCAACTGACCTATTCGGTTGTATACAAATTTAGTTGATCTCCATTTATTCAAGGATATTAAGAACTGAAGAAATGTCTCACCTCTCTAATACTAATTTCAGAACTGGAGAATCTTGCTCCCTTCAGTTCCTAGAATATGTTCTTGACTTCTTGAGTTATAGCTATACTTGCTACCTTTCAGATTTCAAATATACTTGACATATATAACTGCAAGTAGTCCACTGTGTCCAAGATTCTACAAGTAGGTTTTTATGCCTAAATACTATGGATGGTATGTAGAGGGAATGAACGGAGCATTTACAACAGAATGATATGCACCAGATACCTATGCTAAGATTGTTCAAGGACGAAACAACAAAGTGGAGAATACCATGAAACAACTCCAAGCATATGCTCATCCTATTGAACTCATAGTGATTCTAACTACTATATTATTCAATACGAAAATGTGGATCCTCTACATTTTTACTACTATGAATTCCCGCAACAACGCGCGGGGGTATCATCTAGTTTATGATATGACCAACATCAGCATGCCAAGTTAGAGCAAAAGACCTCAGGGGTTAAATAGGAGTGGTTTGCTCCCTCTGAGTCCGCCTTTGAACATTTATCTTCCTCTTGACTATAGTCTGGAATGGGGGGTTGCTTTTGCGCCCACCATGGAGCGACGTCTGCATGAAATTTTATTGCCACACAAGGCTTGTCTCTTTTGCTCTACATGTTCAGTACCATTGTGTACAATAACTGACATGCATATGAATAAAACATAGTCAGATTATGAAAGGAGTGCATACTATGGATAAAACCAAAACCAATGATAGCAGACATAATAGCTTCGGTTAAAAAATACAGATAGTTGATTCTTTAATGTTTGTTTCCACCCAACATGAAACTCATAGTAGACAAAGGGAACAACGTATGTTGTTGTGCGGTTTGGCCGATAAAGATCTTCGTAGAATATGTAGGAACCAATATGAGCATCCATGTTCCGCTTTTATTGACCAGAGAAGTGTCTCGGTCATGTCTACATAGTTCTCGAACCCGTAGGGTCCGCACGCTTAACGTTTGATGACGATTTGTATTATGAGTTATGTGATTTGATGACTGACGTTTGTTCGGAGTCCCGGATGAGATCACGGACATGACAAACAGTCTCGAAATGGCCGAGACGTAAAGATCGATATATTAGAAGGCTATATTCAGACATCGGAAAGGTTCCAAGTGATTCGGGTATTTTTTGGAGTACCAGAGAGTTACGGGAATTCGTATTGGGCCTTAATGGGCCAAACGGGAAAGTAGAGAAAGCCTCAAGGGTGGCCGCACCCCTTCCCCATGGACTGGTCCGAATTGGACTAGGCAAAGGGGGTGCCCCTTCCTTCCTTCTCCTTCTCTCTTCCCCTTTTCCTATTCCATATGGGAGGAGGATCCTACTAGGACTAGGGAGTCCTAGTAGGACTCCACACTTGGCGCGCCCCCTTTAGGGCTGGCCTCCTCCTCCCTCCTTTTTATACGTGGTCAGGGGGCACCCCAAAGGCACTCCAAGATTTTTCTTAGCCATGTGCGGTGCCCCTCTCCACAGTTACACACCTCGGTCATATCGTTGCAGTGCTTAGGCGAAGCCCTGCACCGATAGCTTCATCATCACCGTCACCATGCCGTCGTGCTGACGAAACTCTCCCGTGATGCTCAACTGGATCAAGAGCTCGTGGGACGTTATCGAGCTAAATGCAGAGGTACCGTACGTTCGGTGCTTGGATCGGTTGGATCGCGAAGACGTTCGACTACATCAACCGCGTCACTAGATGCTTCCGCCTTTGGTCTACGAGGTGGCATCATGAGCCAGGTCTATGAGTAGATGATATGCATGAGTAGAACACAATGAGTTGTGGGCGATAATAGTCATACTGCTTACTAGCATGTCATACTTTGATTCGGCGGTATTGTGAGATGAAGCGGCCCGGACCGACATTACGCGTACGCTTACGCGAGACTGGTTTCACAGTTACGAGCACTTGTTGCTTAAAGGTGACTGGCGGGTGTCTATCTCTCTCAGTTTAGTTGAATCGAGTGTGGCTACGCCCGGTCCTTGTGAAGGTTAAAACAACACATACTTGACGAAAAATCGTTGTGGTTTTTTGTATGTGCAGGTAAGAACAATTCTTTGATAAGCCCATAGCAGCCACGTAAAACTTGTAACAACAAAGTAGAGGATGTCTAACTTGTTTTTGCAGGGCATGTTTTGATGTGATATGGTCAAGACGTGATGAGTTATATATTATTGTATGAGATGATCATGTTTTGTAAATTATCAGCAACCGGCGGGAGCCTTATGGTTGTCTCTTTATTGTATGAATTGCGAAGGCCATGTAATTGCTTTACTTAATCACTATGAGTTAGCGATAGTAGTAGTAGCAGTATTTGGCGAGACGACCATGACTCTACGATGAAGATCATGGTGTCAAGCCGGTGACAATGGAGATCATGACAATGCTTTGGAGATGGAGATCAAAAGCACAAGATGATGATGGCCATATAATGTCACATATTTTGATTGCATGTGATGTTTATCTTATTATGCTTCTTATTTTTCTTAGTACGGCGGTAGCATTATAAGATGACCCCTTACAAAATTTCAAGGTACAAGTGTTCTCCCTGAGTATGCACCGTGGCGAAAGTTCTTCGTGCCGAGACACCACGTGATGATCGGGTGTGATAGGCTCTACGTTCAAATACAACGGGTGTAAGTCAGTTTTGCACATGCAGAATACTCGGGATAAACTTGACAAGCCTAGCATGTACAGACATGGCCTCGAAACACTGGAGACCGAAAGGTCGAGCGTGAATCATATAGTAGATATGATCAACATAAGATGTTCACCATTGAAAACTACTCCATCTCACATGATGATCGAACATGGTTTAGTTGATTTGGATCACGTGATCATTTAGATGATTAGAGGGATGTCTATCTAAGTGTGAGTTCTTTAGTATTATGATTAATTGAACTTTAATTTATCATGAACTTAGTCCTGGTACTATTAACATATCTATGTTGTAGATCAATAGCTCGCGATGTATCTCCCCATTTATTTTTATATGTTCCTAGAGAAATATAAGTTCAAAGATGATAGTAGCAATGATGCAGACTTGTTCCGTGATATGAGGATTTTCCTCATTGCTGCACAGAAGAATTATGTCCTTGATGCACCGCTAGGTGACAAACCTATTGCAGGAGCAGATGCAGACGTTATGAACGTTTCGACAAAAGCTCGGTATGATGACTACTTGATAGTTTAGTGCACCATGCTTTACGGCTTAGAACCGGGACTTCAAAAATGTTTTGAACGCCACAGAGCATATAAGATGTTCCAAGAGTTGAAATTAGTATTTCATACTCATGCCCGTGTCGAGAGGTATGAGATCTCTGACAATACTTAGCCTACAAGATGGAGGAGAATAGCTCAACCAGTGAGCATGTGCTCAAATTGTCTGCGTACTGCAATTTCTTGAATCAAGCGGGAGATAATCTTCCAGATAAGATAGTAATTGACAAAGTTCTATAGTCACTATCACCAAGTTAGTAGAACTACGTGATGAACTATAATATGCAAGGGATGACGAAAGTAATTCCCGAGCTCTTTGCGATGCTGAAATCGGCGAAGATAGAAATAAAGAAAGAGCATCAAGTGTTGATGGTTAACAAGACCACTTGTTTGAAGTAAAGGGCAAAGGGATAGAAGGGGAACTTCAAGAAGAATGACAAGCAAGTTGTCACTCCCGTGAAGAAACCCGAAGCTAAACTCAAGCCTAAAACTAAGTGCTTCTACTGCAAAGGAAATTGTCACTTGAAGTGGAACTGCCCTAGATACTTGGCGGATAAGAAGGATGGCAAAGTGAACAAAGGTATATTCGATATACAGATTATTGATGTGTACTTTACTAGTGTTCATAGCAACCCCTGTGTATTTGATACCGGTTCAGTTGCTAAAATTAGTAACACGAAAACGGGAGTTACAGAATGAACAGAGACTAGTTAAAGGTGAAGTGACGATGCGTGTTGGAAGTGGTTCCAAGATTGATATGATCATCATCGCACACTCCCTATACTTTCGGGATTAGTGTAGAACCTAAATAAATGTTATTTGGCATTTGCGTCGAGCATGAATATGATTTGATCATGTTTGTTGCAATATGGTTATTCATTTAAAGTCATAGCATAATTGTTATTCTGTTTACATGAATAAAACCGCCGATGGTCATACACCCAATGAAAATAGTTTGTTGGATCTCGATCGTAGTAATACACATATTCATAACATTGAAGTCAAAAGATGCAAAGTTGATAATGATAGTGCAACTTATTTGTGGCACTGCCGTTTAGGTCATATTGGTGTAAAGCGCATGAAGAAACTCCATGCTGATGGGATTTTGGAATCACTTGATTATGAATCACTTGGTGCTTGCGAACCATGCCTCATGGGCAAGATGACTAAAACTCCGTTCTCCGGAACAATGGGGCGAGCAACTGATTAGTTGGAAATCATACATACTGATGTATGTGGACCGATGAGTGTTGAGGCTCGCGGCGGGTATCGTTATTTTATGACCTTCACCGATGATTTGAGCAGATATGGGTATATCTACTTGATGAAACAAAAATCCGAAACATTTGAAAAGTTCAAAGAATTTCAGAGTGAAGTAGAGAATCATCTTAACAAGAAAATAAAGTTTCTACGATCTGATCGTGGAGGCGAAAATTTGAGTTACGAGTTTATTCTTCATTTGAAACAATGTGGAATAGTTTCACAACTCAAGCCACCCGGAACACCACAGCACAATGGAGTGTCCGAACGTCGTAACCACACTTTATTAGATATGGTGCGATCTATGATGTCACTTACCGCTTTACCACTATCGTTTTGGGGTTATGCATTAGAGACAACTACATTCACATTAAATAGGGCACCATCTAAATCCATTGAGACGACACCATATGAAGTGTGGTTTGGCAAGAAACCAAAGTTATCGCTTCTTAAATTTTGGGGCTGCTATACTTATGTGAAAAAGATTCAACATGATAAGCTCAAACCCAAGTCGGAGAAATGTGTCTTCATAGGATACCCAAAAGAAATTGTTGGGTACACCTTCTATCACAGATCCGAAGACAAGATATTTGTTGGTAAGTATGGATCCTTTCTAGAGAAGGAGTTTCTCTCGAAAGAAGTGAGTGGAAGGAAAGTGGAACTTGATGAGGTAATTGTACCTTCTCCCGAATTGGAAAGTAGTACATCACAGAAACTAGTTCCAGTGATTCCTACAGCAATCAACGAGGAAGCTAACGATGATCATCATGAAACTTCATATCAAGTTACTACTAAACCTCGAGGGTCAACCAGAGTGCGTTCCGCGCCAGAGTGGTACGGTAACCCAGTTCTAGAAGTCATGTTACTAGACCATGATGAACCTACGAACTATGAGGAAGCGATGATGAGCCCAGATTCCGCAATATGGCTTGAGGCCATGAAATATGAGATGGGATCCATGTATGAGAACAAAGTGTAGACTTTGGTTGACTTGCCCAATGATCGGCAAGACATTAAAAATAAATGGATCTTCTAGAGGAAGACAGCCGCCGATGGTAATATTACTGTCTACAAAGCTCAAATTGTTGTGACAGGTTTTCGACAAGTTCAAGGAGTTGACTACGATGAGACTTTCTCACCCGTAGCAATGCTTAAATCTGTCCGAATCATGTTAGCGATTGCCGCATGTTATGATTATGAAATCTGGCAAATGGATGTCAAAACTACATTCCTTAATGGATACCTCTAAGAGGAGTTGTATATGATACAACCAGAATGTTTTGTCGATCCTAAAGGTGCTAACAAAGTGTGCAAGCTCCAGTGATCCATCTATGGACTGGTGCAAGCATCTCGGAGTTGGAATATACGCTTTGATAAGGTGATCAAAGCATATGGTTTTATACAGACTTGTGGTGAAGCCTGTATTTAGAAGAACGTGAGTGGGAGCACTGCAGCCTTTCTAATAAAATATGTGAATGGCATATTATTGATCGGAAATGATGTAGAATTTTCTGTAAAGCATAAAGGATTGTTTAAAAGGAGTTTTTCAATAAAAGATCTCGGTGAAGCTGCTTATATATTAGGCACCTAGATCTATAGAGATAGATCGTAACGCTTGATAAGACTTTCGATTAGTACATACCTTGATATTTTTTTGAAGTAGTTCAAAATGGATCAGTCGGAGAAGGAGTTCTTGCCTGAGTATAAGGTATGAAGTTGAGTAAGACTCAAAACCCGACCACGGCAGAAGATAGAGAAAGAATGAAAGTCATTCCCTATGCCTCAGCCATATGTTATATAAAGTATGCCATGCTGTGTGCCAAACCTGTTGCGTACCTTGCCATGAGTTTGGCAAGGAGGTGCAATAGTGATCCAGGAGTAGATCACTGGACATCGGTCAAAATTATCCTTAGTTACTAGATGACTAAGGAAATGTTTCTCTATTATGGAGGTGATAAAGAGTTCGTCGTAAAGAGTTACACTGATGCAAGCTTTGACACTAATCCAGATGACTCTAAGTATCAATCTGGATTGTCATCTGGATGCGTATGGAAAGTGGGAGCAATTAGCTAGATTAGCTCCAAGCAGAGCATTGTAGACATAGAAATTCGCGAAATACATATGGATCTAAATATAATAGACCCGCTGACTAAACTTTTCTCACAAAGCAAAACATGATCCCACCTTAGTACTCTTTGGGTGTTAA
Organism: Secale cereale; assembly: GCA_902687465.1. Lineage (NCBI taxonomy): Eukaryota > Viridiplantae > Streptophyta > Magnoliopsida > Poales > Poaceae > Secale > Secale cereale. The sequence goes on from LR738714.1 coordinate 213,536,105, forward strand.
TCACATGGCGATGTGAACTAGATTATTGACTCTAGTAAACACTTTGGGTGTTGGTCACATGGCGATGTGAACAATGGGTGTTATTCACATAATGATGTGAATTATCGGTATTGAATGACATGGCAATGTGAACTAGATTATTGACTCTAGTGCAAGTGGGAGACTGAAGGAAATATGCCCTAGAGGCAATAATAAAGTTGTTATTTATATTTCCTTATATCATGATAAATGTTTATTATTCATACTAGAATTGTATTAACCGGAAACTTAGTACATTTGTGAATACATAGACAAAACAGAGTGTCCCTAGTATGCCTCTACTAGACTAGCTCATTGATCAAAGATGGTTATGTTTCCTAGCCATAAACATGAGTTGTCATTTGATCAACGAGATCACATCATTAGGAGAATGATGTGATGGACAAGACCCATCCGTTAGCTTATCAACTTGATCGTTTAGTTTTACTGCTATTGCTTTCTTCATGACTTATACATGTTCCTATGACTATGAGATTATGCAACTCCCGAATACCGGAGGAACACCTTGTGTGGTATCAAACATCACAACGTAACTGGATGATTACAAAGATGCTCTACAGGTGTCTTCGAAGGTGTTTGTGGTGTTGGCATAGATCGAGAATAGGATTTGTCACTCCGAGTGTCGGAGAGGTATCTCTGGGCCCTCTCGGTAATACACATCATAATAAGCCTTGCAAGAAAATGACTAACGAGTTAGTTACAAGATGATGTATTATGGAACGAGTAAAGAGACTTGTCGGTAACGAGAATGAACTAGGTATGATGATACCGACGATCGAATCTCGGGCAAGTAACATACCCATGACAAAGGGAACAACGTATGTTGTTGTGCGGTTTGACCGATAAAGATCTTCGTACAATATGTAGGAACTAATATGAGCATCGAGGTTCCACTATTGGTTATTGACCAGGGAAGCATCTCAGTCATGTCTACATAGTTCTCTAACCCGTAGGGTCCGCACGCTTAACGTTTGATAATGATTTGTATTATGAGTTATGTGATTTGATGACCGGCGTTTGTTTGGAGTCCCGGATGAGATCATGGATATGACGAAAAGTCTCGAAATGGCCGAGACGTAAAGATCGATATATTGGAAGGCTATATTCGGACATCGGAAAGGTTCCGAGTGATTCGGGAATTTTTCGGAGTACCAGAGAGTTACGGGAATTCGTCTTGGGCCTTAATGGGCCATACGGGAAAGGAGAGAAAGGCCTCAATGGTGGCTGCACCCCTTCCCCATGGACTGGTCCGAATTGGACTAGGGAAAGGGGGTGCCTCCTTCCTTCCTTCTCCTTCTCCCTTCCCCTTTTCCTATTCCATATGGGAGGAGGAATCCTACTAGGACTAGGGAGTCCTAGTAGGACTCCACACTTGGCGCGCCCCCATTAGGGCTGGCCTCCTCCTCCTCCTCCCTCCTTTATATACGTGGGCAGGGGGAACCCCAAAGGCACTCCAAGATTTGTCTTAGCCGTTTGCGGTGCCCCTCTCCACAGTTACACACGTCGATCATATCGTTGCAATACTTAGGCGAAGCTCTGCACCGGTAGCTTCATCATCACCGTCACCACGCCGTCGTGCTGACGAAACTCTCCTGTGACGCTAAACTGGATCAAGAGCTCGTGGGACGTCATCGAGCTGATTGTGTGCTGAACGCAGAGGTGCTGTACGTTCGGTTCTTGGATCGCGAAGACGTTCGACTACATCAACCGCATCACTAGATGCTTCCGATTTCGGTCTACGAGGGTACGTAGACACACTCTCCCCTCTCGTTGCTATGCTTCTGGTAGATAGATCTTGCGTGATCGTAGGAAAATTTTTAAATACTACGTTCCCCAACATAGACACCCGAGATTAATCAGATAGTAGAAAAATAGTATTGATTGCTGCCCCAATATGTACCCCACAACCATTTAAAAACTAAAGTTTGAGCATTAGTTTGGACCCGTCTCGGAGTCTAATCAATGAACAGGACGGTAAAGTAGCATGTCATCATGTTAAGCGATGCATAACGTAAGCAGACATGAAAGAGTGTGGCCTCTCTTGCGGACTCGTGTAGTCCTCAAGGTCATCGGCTTAGTTGATGATGGTAATGCAGTTGTCGTGGCTGTCGGCGGCGAGGAAGAAGATCTGAGAAGATGAAAGATAGTCTGGAGGGTGGATCCCTACTGTGGTGAACCCTTCCGTCTTTGGAGCAGCTGAGCTGGGGTTTACCACCACGTAGCAGGAGTGGGAGAAACCACACAAGGTTTTCTTTGACACATATCTATAACAGAAGTAATTCTATAAGGGCTTGTTTGAATTGGATGATTCTAACAATGCAGGGATAGGAAATATACATGAATAGGATAGGAATGCACGTGCAGAACAGAGAATTTAAAACACACAAGATTTATGTCAATCTGGGTGTTTGGTTCACAAGAATTGGAAGATCACAAGAATGCAAAGAAGCATTGTGAAATTAAGTCAAACCACAAGAAAATGTATAGTATAATGCTATTATGCTACTATCTCATAGTCTTGTGCTTCATGAATAAGAATTTGAAAAAGAGGCCAAGTGGATATTAGGATTCCTACGATTTTTCTATCAAGGAGACACTAAAGGAACAAATCTTACAGTTTTCCTTTGCTCCATTCCCTTGAGCCAAATGCATGAATAATAGTACCATAGGAAACTTCCCAATTCCTATGTTTTCCCTTCACTTTTCCTTTCAAGCACTAGCGATTCTAGTAGGCAAACTTGAACAGGGAAAAGCCTACACTACAAAAACGTTTTTGTGCTACTTCTACTACTTTGGACCCTGGCCAGTGCCCTACTAGCTCAACTCCCATGCCCATCTATAAATGCACAACTCAAACACGCAGAAATAAATAATGATGGTTTTCGAGAGAGTCTATCACAGATAGCTAGGTTGCCCGGTACCTCACTGCTTGTTATATATGAGAAACTAATCGTATTTCACGTTACTACGTGTGCTTAGTGGACAATATATATAACATGTAGATTAAAAAAGCGATGCAGCATGTGTACAACCTCTTTGGCGAAGCCAGGCCGATCTCAGACGTCGACCGCCCCGATTCGCTTGGGCAGTAGTCAATGTGGGAGGCGGGTGGGCTAAAAATTCCGACCCCATTGGAGGGGGCTCTAAGGCGTTACACCATCCTTCACAGGGACAGTGCATGGAGGAGGAGGTTCCTGGGTTCGGTCTGACGTCCGTGACACCAGCCTCTTGTGGCCGACTAGTCTTGTGATTGCTTTATGTAGAAGAGTTTGGATCCGAGGTTCCCTTGAACCAATTTCTGCTGGCTGAACTCGTAAAGGGAGCCTAAAGTGCAAGGGTAAAGCTGTTATGGCCGTTGAGGGATCTGGCAATGCCGGCAAGTAGGCCAAGACCGAAAGCATTGTCAAGGAGGTTGTCCACTGTATTTGTGGTCATGAGGTTGCGACAAGCGAGAATATCGATGGGCCATATTGCAAGATTCACCGCACCATGGTCCATGTCTTCCAAGAGTGCCGACAAGTGGAGCAGCTTGCCGAGAAGCGCAAGCAAGAGTATGAAAAGCGCGACAAGGAGAAGGGCCAAGATGGTGCTGGTGGATCCGGCAAGGCCAAGCAGCAGAAGGACAAGCCTGCTGGTGGTCCAGACAAGAACGACGAGGAGGATGATGATGATGAGGACTAAGAGGAGTCCTAAGAGCAAGAATTCCAGAAGGTAATGGATGCCATGTGCATTGATGGAGGTGCATACCTACACTCCTCTCACCGAAAACTCAAGTTTTGGGACTGTGAGATCAATGTGGTGGAGCCGGCAATAGAGGCGCAGAAGCCACTCAAGTGGTCCAACACACCTATCATTTTTTACGCCGAGGACCAACTTGATCGCACAAATGTGGTCGGGTGCTTACCGTTGTTGGTTTCACCAACAATTGGCAACCTCAAGGTGACAAAAATGTTGGTTGACGGTGGGGCTGGCTTGAACTTGATCTCTCCAGATGTGATCAAGAGGCTCTAGATTCCTGACAAAGATCTCAAAGAAACGAGAATGTTTCAAGGGGTAAATCCAGGAAGGAGCCAAAAACCACCCTACCCTGTGATGTTTGGCAGTGAGCTGAACTACATGATAGAGAAGATTGTCTTCAATGTCATCAAGATCCTGTTGCCGTACAATGGAATCCTTGGTCTCCCAGCACCGACAGAGTTTTTGGCAGCGTCTCACTACACGTACAACACTTTGAAGATGCTAGGGTCGATGACATCACCATTCACTCTAATAAGAAGGACACAGTCATCTTTGCCGACAAGATATTTCAGGAGGCACTAGCAGCATCTACCGCCAAGGCTAATGCTCATGCTGACAAAGCTCCCGGGGGAAGAAAATGAAGAAGACCAGCAAGACCTCGGGCAAGGACTCCGAGAAGTGCACTGAAGAGTGCATCACACCCATCGAGGACATACCAGGTAGCTCTACCGGCAAGATAAAGAAAACCAAGGTGTCTATACCTGCAACAAAGCAAGTGGCTACAAAGGAGGATGGCACGAGCGACACTTTCACCATAAGTGCCACCCTTGGCAGCAAATAGGAAAGTACGCTCATCGCCTTCCTGCGGGCGAATGTCAATGTGTTTCGATGGCAACCATCTAACATCCTCAGTGTTACGAGGGAGGTGATTGAGCACCACATTGTCATCTTTCCACAATGCAAAACCCGTCAAGCAGAAGACCAAAAAGAAAGCCTTGGAGCGTCAAGAGTTCATTGCCCAAGAAATCCAAAAGCTAGAAGCAACATGTTTGGTCAGAGGGGTTCTGCATCCAATGTGGTTGGAAAATCCAGTGGTTGGCCGAAAAGCAAATGGAAAATTGAGGCTTTGTGTCAATTTCACTGATATGAATAAAGCATGTGCAAAATACCATTTTCCTTTGCTGCGGATTGATCAGATTGTAGAATCCTTGCTGGCTGATTTACTCTCTTTTCTTGACGCCAACTCTGGTTATCATTAGATTTTTACGGCCAAGGAAGATGAGTACAAGACAATGTCCATAACTCTATGTGGCACATATTGCTTTATACGTATGCCTTTCGGATTGAAGAGAACCTCATCTGCACAGAGATCTAGAGGCATATAGGGATGATATAGTGGTCAATACCCAGAAAAAATCAACACTCATAGAAGATTTAGAAGAGACATTTGCAAACTTACGCAAGATCAACTTGAACCTCAACCCCAAAAAGTGTGTGTTTGGTGTTCCATCCGGCAAGTTTCTCGGGTTCTTTGCATCTCAATGTGGAATAGAAGAAAATCCCGACAAGATCAAGGCAATTGAGAAATTGGAAGCACCGAAGCGCGTCAAGGATGTGAGGCATCTTGTTGGTTGTGTTACCGCACTGGGTAGGTTCATCTCCAAGTCAGTAGAATGCACCTTGCATTTTTCAAAATCTTGAAAAAGGAAGGTCCTATGAAATGGACTATGAAAGTGGAGGCTGCGTTGCAAGATTTGAAGAAGTACCTCTCCTCTCCACCAATAGTAGTTGTTCCTAAGCCACACGAGCCATTGTTGCTATACTTGGCGGTTACCAATCAAGTGGTCAATGCTGCACTAGTAGCGGAGAGAGAAGCGGATGACCAAGAGGCAGCAACCACAGAGCCGCAAGCCGACAAGCTGGAATCTTCTCCGGCAAGTCCAGGTGCCGACTAGTCAAATTCAGTCCAAGCAAATGAAACAAAGCAATAGATCATGCTGAAGAAGAAGATGGTGCAGTTCCTAGACTATATTGTTAGATCCCTTCTACAGGGGGCTAGATCAAGATATTCTGGCATGCAAAAATTGCCTTTTGGCATTCTCATGGCCTCAAGGAAGCCGCACCACTACTTCAAAGCACATCAAGTTACCATCATCACTAGCTTTCCATTGGAGCGCATCTTGAGAAATCTAGAGGCCGTCGACAAGATAGTGGAGTGCGCATTGGAACTACCAAGCTTTGACTTGAAGTTTGAAAGCACATCGACAATTCAGAGCAGAGCTTTGAGATAGTTCATTGTAGAATGGATGCCAATGCAAGATGAGGAAATTCCATGGATCTCTCTCCCCGGCAAGGAAACAACAGAAGAATGGATCGTGTACTTTGATGGAGTTTTTTGCTTCAAGGCACCGGTGCTGGAGTGCTTCTTGTAGCACCCACCGGAGAGCACCTCAAGTATGTGGTTCAGATGCACTTTCCCAGGGACAAAGCTACCAGCAACACTATTGAGTACGAAGGGTTGCTTGCTGGTCTGCGGATCACAATGGACCTTAGTATCAGAAAGTTGATTATTAGGGGTGACTTGCAACTTGTACTGAAGTAGGTCAACAAAGATTACCAGAGCCTGTTGATGGAGGCATATGTAGATTAAGTCTGGAAATTTCAAGAGCACTTCGACGGTCTACAAACAGAGCACATTCCTCTTGCCAAAAACAGCATTGCCGATGGCCTATCCTAGCATGCCGCCAAGAGGTTTCCTATGGAACCATGAACTTTTGTGCTCCATCTAATTCAGCCGTCTGTTACACCATCAATGAAGCCACCCATGAGAAGAAAGTTAAACACTGGTAACAACTTTCTGATAGAGCTCCCAGCAACCGCCGGGAAGGAAGTTGCCAGAATAACACAATGCTTGCTGGTGAGCGGCATGCTCCGGCAGGACTGGAGGTCCTTGCCGTCGAGACAAGCACTCTCACTCAAGCTGGCAATGGTTAGCCGTTACCCACGTCCCCGTGGGTAATTACTATATTAGGGGACGGGGATGTGCTAGCTTTAATACCCGCGAGGAAGCTTGTGGGTCAAATACCTTACCCAACATGGATGACGGGGATGGGGATGGGATAACATTATCCATGCCCATTACCCGCCTTACCTGTGAAGGCCTTACATGCGTGCTAAAAAAATAGTAGACACCATGTAATTCCCGCCCTTATCCAGCAAAGTTTTCACCCATTCCACCACCTTGGCCAAAAATCTTGAAGAAAACTCTAACCTAGACACAACATACTATTTATTGTGCTGAAATGCCTTTTTTTTACTACTGAAATGCTATCTGACATTGTTGCTAATTGCGTGTATGGGTTTCCCCACGGGTACCCGAAGGGGATGGGGATGGGAGTATTTGTATGCCCGCAGATGGGTATGGGGACGGGGACGTGCATGGTAAGGTGTCACGGGGACGGGGATGGGATTCCAATACCCGCTTGGGTAATCCCCATTGCCAGCCTGAGCTCTCACAATAGAAGAATTGCCTTTAGTCCTTGTCGTCGAGCCACAAGCTCCTACATGGGCACAACAAATCGTCCATTACTTTCAGACATGTTAACTTCTTCATGAGCAAGAAGAAGCTGAGAAAGTAGCCCGTCAGACAAGTATGTACCATTTTGTCGATAACATTCTGCGTAGAAAGAGTCCAAATGGGGTGAAATTGAATTGCATTTGCCGGGAAGATGGACAGAGGTTATTAGAAGGGATGCATGAAGGGATGTCCGGTACCCATATTGGGTCATGCACGCTTGTCGTCAAAGCATTCCAGCAATGATTCTATTTGCCGGTAGCCCATCAAGATGCAACGACGGTGGTAACCAGATGCGAAGCATGTTGATTCCACGCCAAGAACATTCCCCAGCCAGCTCAATCCCTTCAAACAATGCCTCTCTCCTGGCCCTTCTCGGTCTTGGGGCTCGATATTCTCGGCCCCTTCACCCGTGCTACCGGGGACTTTGAGTTCTTGTACGTGGAAATCAACAAGTTGACGAAGTGGCCTAAGGTAGAGCCAGTGAGGAAGATGATAGCACAGTCAGCCGTCAAGTTCTTCAAGGGAATAGTTTGCTATTTTGGTGTACGTAATAGGATCATCATCGATAGTGACACAGGGTTCACGAGTCGCACCTTCATGCAGTACTATCAGGTCCTTGGTAGCAAAATATTTTATGCATCAGTTGCTCACATGAGAAACAATGGCCAAGTGGAGAGAGAGAACGCTGAAGTGCCGCGTGGCCTCAAGACTAGAACATTCGACAAGTTGCACAAGTGCAGAAGGTGCTGGTTTGATGAGTTGCTGACAGTTCTTTTGTCACTTAGGACGACGTCAAATCGAGCTATCGGCAAGACACCCTTCTCCCTAGTCTATGGTGCAGAGGCGATGGTCCCCACATAACTCACATACAGATCAACTCGAGTGCAAGCTTTTGACAAAGCTGAGCATGAGCAGATGCGGCAAGATGACTCCATGCTCCTTTAGGAATATTGTATTTGGGCTACTACGCGTCCTTCATGCTGCCAGCAAGCTTTGCACCGCTACCACAACCGCGAAGTACGCCCCCGGAGCCTTGAGTAAGGTGACATTGTTCTTCGCTGGATTCAATCCATGAAGGGAACAAACAAGTTGACACCAAAGTGGAAAATCCCTTACTAGGTAGCCCATGTCATTAGACCTGGCTTTGTCCGTCTAGAGACAGAATGTGGCCCCCCAGTGCAGAACTAATGAAACATTGAGCATCTTCGGAAGTTCTACCCATGAGGCGCGGTTGTCGGGCTGCTCGGTAACCTCTTTTGTACAAGTTGGCTGGCAAGGCATGCAATCCTTTGTAAAAAGCTGGGCGCAGATCCCGTACGTAGTGAAATAAAGCTAAGTGTTTCACAACCCTTTGTGAAAGTACATATTTATTTGTGTATGTCATGTGTGATGTTGTGTTACATTTGACCTTGTATGAAATGTTTAACAGACCATCAAGGTTTCTAGCCTCCTCTTTTCTCTTATTTCTTTTTTCTCAAAGGATAGAAGAGTTTATCGCGTGAAAATTT
>LR738714.1:213545042-213686331 GCA_902687465.1 Secale cereale
ACGGTATAGATACCAAATGAAGTTCAAGTTATCATTGACGACAAGAAGTACAACAAAGAAAAGCTAAGTTAGAAAACTTTGAAACAAATTTATTTGTTGTAGTTGTTATTTTCCTTGAACAATTTTAGTCAATGTATGATAAACCTCCATGCAAAGGAACCTTATCGAGATTGATTGCACTCTTACTTTGTTTTGAATCCGCTCAACAATTTAAGTGGCTTTGCCAAAATTGATAAGTGTGACCTTGTCGGGAAGTGGCACCTTCGACAAGCTGCGAAGGATCCATTCATCAAGCGTTGCCGGCAAGTTTTCTTTTCGACAAGCGTAGGGAACAAAAGCATATAAAGGCAGAATCAAACAACGAAGGTAGCACACATTAATTCAAAAGCACAAGCTATATTACAACAAAAGCATAGTGCAGTTCTAACTTTAGATAAACCATCTTTTACATGAACTACACTTCAGACAAGGAGTCCCAGAGAGGCTAGTTCTTGAGATGGCCCTGAGTCCTACAGATTCTGCCAACCCTATTGACAATTGGAGTGACAAGTGCTTCGGTCACGCTGGTGTCTGCTCCTTTCAACAAGCTAGTGAAGACCTTGGAGAGATCAATGTCGGGATTGCGATGCACGATCTTGACATGTACTTTGAAGAGCATGTCGTGGTAAAGCTTATGGGACTCGCTGGCTAACTGGTCCGATCGATCTTCGTGGTGTTTCTCCAGCGCGGTGATGAGGCTCTTAAAAAAGAGAGTTAGTCGAGTGCTTGCAGCCTGTTACTCATTGACAAAGAAGCTATAACTCTCCATGTCCAAGATGGCCAGTTGCGCATTGAAGTGTTCTGCGATGTCGACAAGGCGAAGTGTCTAGAGTTGCAGGATCTTTTTCAGCTCGTTGAAAGTGTTCTCGGCATTGGCTAGCGAAACATTTGTGCTCTGCAAGTCCTTGATTAAGATCTTCTTCCTGCTTTTGGAACCTTCAAGGTTCTCGTCTAGAGTGGAAAGCTTCAGCTTAAGATCATCATTGACGTCTTCAGCAGCAATGAGTTCCTTGGACCTAGTGAACATTGTTGTTTGCAGTTCCGCCTTGGTGTGAATTGTCTGCGTGTCTTCTTTCAGCACCAGGATCTCCTTGTTGCTGACGACAAAAACTGATACGTCTCCAAAGTATCTATAATTTTTGATTGTTCCATGCTATTATATTATCGGTTTTGGATGTTTAACGGGCTTTAATATGCTCCATTATATTATTTTTGGGACTAACCTATTAACCAGAGGTCCAGTGCCAGTTGATGTTCTTTTGCCTATTTCGGTGTTTCGCAGAAAAGGAATACCAAACGGAATCCAAACGGAATGAAACCTTCACGATGATCTTTCTTGGACCGAAAGCAATCCAGAAGACTTGGAGTAGAAGTCTGGGAAGCCACAAGGAGGCCACGAGGCAGGAGGGTGCGCCCAGGGGGGTAGGCACGGCCCCACCCTCATGGGCCCCTCGTAGATCCAACGACGTACCTCTTCCTCCTATATATACTCTTGTACCCTAAAACACCGGGGGGCCACGAAACAACTTTTCCACCGCCGCAACCTTCTGTACCCGTGAGATCCCATCTTGGGGCCTTTTCCGGCACTCCGCCGGAGGGGGATTCGATCACGGAGGGCTTCTACATCAACACCATAGCCTCTCCGATGATGTATGAGTAGTTTACCACAGACCTTCGGGTCCATAGTTATTGGCTAGATGACTTCTTCTCTCTCTTTGGTTCTCAATACAAAGTTCTCCACGATGTTCTTGGAGATCTATTCAATGTAATTCTTTTTGCGGTGTGTTTGTCGAGATCCGATGAATTGTGGGTTTATGATCAAGAATATCTATGAACAATATTTGGTTCTTCTCTGAATTCTTATATGCATGATCTAATATCTTTGCAACTCTCTTTGAATTAACAGTTTGGTTTGGCCTACTAGATTGATCTTTCTTGCAATGGGAGAAGTGCTTAGCTTTGGGTTCAATCTTGTGGTGCTCGATCCCAGTGACAGAAAGGGAACCGACATGTATTGTATTGTTGGCATCGAGGATAAAAAGATGGGGTTTATATCATATTGCTTGATTTCATCCCTCTACATCATGTCATCTTGCTTAAGGCATTACTCCGTTCTTATGAACTTAATACTCTAGATGCATGCAGGATAGCAGTCGATGTGTGGAGTAATAGTAGTAGATGCAGAATCATTTCGGTGTACTTGACACAGACGTGATGCTTATGTTCATGATCATGCCTAGATAATCTCATAACCATGCGCTTTTCTATCAATTGATCGGCATTAATTTGTTCACCCACCGTAATATATGCTATCATGAGAGAATCTGCTGGTGAAACCTATGGCCCCCGGGTCTACCTTACATCATATAAGTTTCTGGTCTACAATTCTAGTTTACTATTTCTTTTGCAATCTTTATTTTCCAATCTATACAACAAAAATACCAAAAATATTTACCTTATTATCTTTTTCAGATCTCACTTTTGCAAGTGGCTATAAAGGGATTGACAACCCCTTTATCGCGTTGGTTGCAAGGTTCTTGATTGTTTGTGTAGGTACTAGGAGATTTGCGTGGTCTCATACTGGATTGGTACATTGGTTCTCAGAAACTGAGGGAAATACTTACGCTACTTTGCTGCATCACCCTTTCCTCTTCAAGGGAAAACCAATGCATGCTCAAGAGGTAGCAAGAAGGATTTCTGGCGCCGTTGCTGGGGAGATCTACATTCAAGTCAAGACATACAAAGTACCCATCACAAACTCTTCTCCCTCGCATTACATTATTTGCCATTCGCCTCTCGTTTTCCTCTCCCCCACTTCTAAAATGATTTTCGAAAACCTTTGCCTTTTTCTCGTCCGATCTTATGTTTGCTCGTGTTGCCATGTGCCTTCTATTTGCTTGCATCTTCGCTTGCTAAAATCTATTTATGGATCCTCATCCACTTGCTAATCTTTTTAAAAGATCCAATTATGTTCAACCTATTGCTAGTGAGTTGAGTGCACTAGATTATCTTTATGAGGTTTTGCTTGAAATTCGTGAATCTGAAATTTGTGATGAAGTGCTGAAAGAAGAAATTTATGAAGCGATTCACGATAGTTTCTTCAATGAAAAGCATCATTGCAATGATGTTATTATAAATCCTATTAATGTCAATTGTGTTAATGATATTCAAAACCCTAAGCTTGGGGATGCTAATTTTGCCATGTCCACTACTTGTTGCAATAATCATCATTGGGTGGTTCTTCTTATGATCTTAAAAATTTATTTAATCCCCATGATTAATGTAAGATTGATAATATTCGCAATAATATTGAAAGTGGGTTGGAAGATTGTCAACTTTAGATCCCACATATTTGGAGAATGTTTAATCTTATGAATTTTTTGATAAATGTGGGTTTGGAGAGGTCATGACTTTAGCTAATGTTAATCCCACTATTTTGGAAGAGTTTCAACTTCGCATGCATGTGGATCGTGTTGAGAATATGTTATGTGATAGCTATATGGTTGAATTTGCTTATGATCCTGCATGCAATTATTATGAGAGAGGAAAATATGGTTTTAGAAATTTTCATGTTACTAAATTACCTCTCATTATGTTGAGATTGCTATTGTTTCTTTCTTCTTCCTTGCATATGCTAGATCTTACGTGTCTTGCTAATTTGTTTTCCTATAAAATGCCTATGCATAGGAAGTATGTTAGACTTATATGTGTTTTCCACGTGTTTTATGATGCTCTCTTTGTGCTTCAATTCTTATCTTTCATGTGAGCGTCATTGAAATCTCAAGCCGATCTTAATGGCTATAAAGAAGGAGCTTGTTGGGAGGCAACCCAATTTTATTTTATTTGATTTTTGCTTCTGTTTAGTAATAAGGAATTCATATAGCTTCTGTTTAGATGTGGTTTTATGTTTTAATTAGTGTTTGTGGCAAGTAGAATCTTTGGGAAGACTTCGATGAAGTCTTTGCGATCTTGCTGTAAAAAACATAAACTTTTGCGCTCACGAGATTAGCTGCCATTTTTTTACTAGAGAGTGCTTTTAAGTTGATTCTTTTTGCAGATGGTTAATAGACACATTCCTCACATCCACCAATTTATTTCAGAATTTTTATAGTTACAGAAGTATTCGAAAGTTACAGATTGTTATAGACTGTTATGTTTTTGACAGATTTTGTTTTTCGTGTGTTGTTTGCTTATTTTGATGAATCTATGAGTAGTATCGGGGGGTATGAACCATAGAGAAGTTGGAATACAGTAGGTTTAACACCAATATAAATAAATAATTAGTTCAATACAGTACCTTAAAGTGGTGGTTTGTTTTCTTATACTAACAGTGCTCATGATATTTTCTGTTAAGTTTTGTGTTGTGAAGTTTTCAAGTTTTTGGGCAAGGATTTGATGGACTATGGAATAAAGAGTGTCAAGAGCCTAAGCTTGGGGATTACTAAGGCACCCCAAGGTAATATTCAAGGACATCCAAAAGCCTAAGCTTGGGGATTGCCCGGGAAGGCATCCCCTCTTTTGTCTTCGTCTATCGGTAACTTTACTTGAGACTATATTTTTATTCACCACATGATATGTGTTTTGCTTGGAGTGTCTTGTATGATCTGAGTCTTTTCTTTTTAGTTTAACACAATCATACTTGCTGTACACACCTTTTGGGAGAGACACACATGAGTCGGAATTTATTAGAATACTCTATGTGCTTCACTTATATCCTTTGAGCTAGATAAATTTTGCTCTAGTGCTTCACTTATATCCTTTTGAGCATGGTGGTGGTTTTATTTCATAGAAATTATTGATCTCTCATGCTTCACTTATATTATTCTGAGAGTCCTTTAGAACAGCATGGTAATTTGCTTTGGCTATAAATCTAGTCCTAATATGATGGGCATCCAAGATGGGTATAATAAAAACTTTCATATAGAGTGCATTGAATACTATGATAAGTTTGATACTTGATGATTGTTTTGAGATATGAATATGGTGATATTAGAGTCATGCTAGTAGAGTAATTGTGAATGTGAGGAAGACTTGTGTTAAAGTTTGTGATTCTTGTAGCATGCATGTATGGTGAACCGTTATGTGATGAAGTTGGAGCATGATTTATTTATTAATTGTCTTCCTTTGTGTGGAGGTCGGGATCGCGCAATGGTTAACTCCTACCAACCCTTCCCCTAGGACCATGCATGTAGTGCTTGGTTTTGATAACTTGTAGATTTTTGCAATAAGTATATGAGTTCTTTTTGACTAATGCTGAGTCCATGGATTATACGCACTCTCACCCTTCCACCATTGCTAGCCTCTCTAGTATCACACACCTTTCGCCGGTACCATACACCCACCATATACATTCCTCAAAACAGCCACCATACCTACCTATTATGGCATTTCCATAGGCATTTCGAGATATATTGCCATGCAACTTTCCACTATTTCGTTTACTATGACATGCTCCATCATTGTCATATTGCCTTGCATGATCATGTTGTTGACATTGTATTTGTGGCAAAGCCACCCTTCATAATTTTTTCATACATGTCACTCTTGATTCATTGCACATCCCGGTACACCGCTGGAGGCATTCACATAGAGTCATATTTTGTTCTAGCATCGAGTTGTAATTCTTGAGTTATAATTATATAAAAGTGTGATGATCTTCATTATTAGAGCATTGTCCTAGTGAGGAAAGGATGACGGAGACTATGATTCCCCCACAAGTCGGGATGAGACCCCGGACGAAAAAAGAGGCCATAAAAAAATAAAAAAGGGAAAAGGCCCAAAATAATAATAAAAAATGAGAGAAAAAGAGAGAAGGGGCAATGCTACTATCCTTTTTCCACACTTGTGCTTCAAAGTAGCACCATGATCTTCATGATAGAGAGTCTCTTGTTTTGTCACTTTCATATACTAGTGGGAATTTTCATTATAGAACTTGGTTTGTATATTCCAATGATGGGCTTCCTCAAAATGCCCTAGGTCTTTGTGAGCAAGTGAGTTGGATGCACACCCACTTAGTTTCTTTAGATGAGCTTTCATACATTTATAGCTCTAGTGCATCCGTTCCATGGAAATCCCTACTCACTCACATTGATATCTATTGATGGGCATCTCCATAGTCCATTGATACGCCTAGTTGATGTGAGACCATCTTCCTCCTTTTTTGTCTTCTCCACAATCACCACTCTATTCCACCTATAGTGCTATATCCATGGCTCACGCTCATTGATACACGGTCGCAAGGCTCTGCGGCCATGCAGTAGTGGTTGATGAGGACATGATGGCGCATACAAAACTGGGTGACGGCAACCTTCTGATGTATGTTGCGACGACCGCCGGTGTACTGGAGGTCGATGCCTACCACCTTGTACTTTTCTCGAGCAAGCAACTACTCAACGGTGTCGATGTAGTCGTCCACCATGGCCGGGTCGATGGTGTACACCACCGAGAGATCCGTCTCCCTCTTATGGGTCTGCACTTTATGCTCGCCGAACTCCATTGGAGCACCGCTAGACATCCCCTCTCTATGTGTATTCGTGGGTGTGCTTCTTGTGTTCTCGGGTGCAATCAAAAATTTGAAGAGACTAAGGTTATAATGGCCACGGGAATTAAATGGGAAGCCGGATGGCCTGGAATATCGGCACGCCTAGATGGCAGTTCTATTTTGCAGCGCGTAACTCCATTGTGCCGCACATAACTGCATCATGGTGACGCGCCCGTCGTAACCGCATGCATATAGGCACCCTGACATGATCGTGCGCAGGCCCAACCGCTGGCAGAGCGCACGCGAAGGGAAGCGAGCAGAGTGCTCTGCGGTCGCCTCGACGGCGAGCAACCATATATATGCATATAGCAGCTGAACACGCAAGGAAAAGCTATCCACAAGCCGAGTGCGTGGAGGTACGCAAGCAGAGCGCCCCGCGGCGCCTAACGATGAGCACAACATGCCGAGGGACGCGAGTAGAGGTCGGCACAGAGATACATGGCAAATAAGACAAAATGTGCGAGCGATGGTGGAGACATAAAGCACGAATCAGATTAGCGTTGCATGTGCCATACATGGCATATAGTTGATCCATCCAGCTGTCTGTGATGGAATAAGCTGTGTGTGTTGCGGGCAAACGCTTGATGGTATACAACCGTCCGCGATTGATGAATTCATCACCGACAGGTTACCTAGTGTGGCCCGTGTGTTATGTGATATGCTTTGTCTACAGAACATCAACATATACTCTTATAAGAACATCATTGCATGACCAAATTAAGCATAAAATTACATAAGTGACTACACACATAACATTTCCACACACCAAAGTAAGCAATTACACACATACTAAACTAGGAGAAACGAGCATCTCATCATCTATATCTTGTTGCGACAACGTTCGCCATTGGTCTGCTTCCGGCTGGATCCCTAGTCGTGAATGGTTAATAAAATCTATGTCTATTGCATATTAAGGTCAAAATAGTACTACCAATCTACGAGTCTCATACGATGCCATTTCAATGATTGTACCACAAAAGCCCGAAATATTACAAGGTTCAAATTCCAGAGTTACATGGCTCAAATTCAAAGATTACAAGGTTCAAATTGATATTAGAAATGAAATTCAACTCATTCAGCTGCAAACACCCGTGCTGATCAGCTGAACACGGATATAAGAGAGGTTCAAACTAAAAATAAAAAAAGTAAGGCCGCTATCGAAACCTCGTCATTTCTGCAAAGGGGTCAACCGCTGACAAGTCATGTATGGGTTTGAGACAATGACTTCCAATTACTCTGGCATATGCACTTCCAATTACTCTGGCATATGCACTTCCAATATGAAGTTTAGCTTTTTTGGAGGCTCTTCCATTCTGCAGTAGCTGCGGGTTCTGATCGACAAACCATTCATATTTCCTATTTAAATGCATGTTGAACATCATTACCTTCAGCACCCTTGCTCTGGCAACAAAGAACCTGGCGAATGTAATATCCTGTAAGGTCCCTCGGTAGGAGTTCAAAGTAATTTTTGAGAGATGTAGATCCGGGCATTCGATCTGATTGTCGTTCTAAACATTATCCACCTCCAGGCCTATTATTATCTGCAAAAGAAGAGAACGTGTTAGTGCCTACATGCAGTTTTGAACACTACTACTCACCTATTTGGTTTATAGGATTAGTAAAATGCACCAACGTGCCATCTATGATCTGACACGATTAACATGGGCATTTCATTACAATCCAGAAAAAATGTAGCCTTCTTCACAAGAGGTTGGAGTGGATGAAAAATTCCCGAAGAAAACTAGTACAAATGAATCCAAAGGAGTCATTCATATGGATTGTAACCATATGAATGAAGCAACCAATATGGGGTGGGAGGTGTATATCCCAAAATCCTCCAAAATTCCTTCAGAAATCGTAGTACATTGTCATTGTAAACTTGGGAAAAGGTGAAAAAAATTGAACTACATGATGGTTAACATTTAACACGAAAGGAACATCACTTCGATATACAACTCCTTCACGCACGAAAAGCATCTTAGGAAACTGACAACTTGGTCCAGGTTGGGCCCGACAGATTCTAGTGCCAAGACCTTCACTGTGCGCAGAATCTGGGTGAAGCTTTTCTGGATGACAAACGAACATACATCTTCAAATCTGGAAACAAGGTTGATATCAAGAAGGAGAGGTAGAAGGCGGCTGTTGTGCCTGAAAGTAGTAGTATTTGACAAACGAGTAGCCCATCACTATCAATTTCGGCGCCGAAATGACATTGATTCTTGTTGGACCTTGTTGATCAACTACAAGTAATCTCTCAAGTGAAGGTGTGTCCTCAATGACCATATTGTGGTCCACCTTTTGTGATCTCTCGTTGTAGCACCAGCAACACACATAAATAGTTCTGAGAGTCCTCGAGGTGATGTGGAAGCTACTCGACCAATTCATTGCCTGAATACGAAGGAACTTGTCGTGGAATTGTCACGACAGATGTCCTAGGGGAAGGACTTAATGGTGGAGCCATTGCAACATAGTTATCTTAAAGGGGTTAAAGCGGGACAAAGGACACGAGGAGTTTATACTGGTTCGACCCCTTGCGGTGAAGGTAAAATCCTAATCCAGTTTGAGGTGGTATTGCTAGGGCTTCGATTACCAGGGAGCGAATACACTTAGCCTAGCTTTCGATCTATTGTTTCTTGCCCTAAGCCGCTGCTGGGTCGTCCCCTTATATACACGGGGTGATGCCCCGCAACTTACAGAGTCCCGACCGGCTCATACAAACGTGTCCGGCCCGGTGACTTATCTTACATGCCTTACGGTACAGGTCAAACATACATGGGGGTTTACACTTACGGGCTTTAAGCCGCTTTTGGGTTTTGGGCCCTTTAACAAGCTTACTACATGAACTGCCATCTTTAACATATTTATGGGCTTGTTTTATGAACCGCCATTGGGATAACCCGGCCCCTCCTGGGCGGGTCATATCCAATAGTCATATCTCCAACATTAGGCCCCAGGTTGATTTGAACTTGTTCGTGTCAATCTTCAAAACTTAGAAAAAATCCTTCTTCATCTTCTTGTGGGATATTGTAACCCGCCATGATGTCCTTCCCTGAGATTGCGATAACCCCATGACGTCACCTGTCATCAATATTACATACGGCACAAATCTTAATAAATCTTCTTCTTTATTGAATCTCCGAAAATTGAGGCGCTCGCGCCATCACATATCCATTTTCTTGTCTCCTCGATTCCCGTGCATGCCACTTATCCTTCCAGCCTTATAAATAGGGCCACGGGTCCTCTTTTCACTCTCCCCCTTTGCCTTCTCGTCTTCATCTTCTTCCTCGCAACGCTTCGGCGCGTCCGAGCTCAGACACCGTCGATCTTCGTCCACTGCTTCAACTCTGGCCGTTGCATCACCCTAAACAAACCAGAATACATCGGCACCCCTCCGTTGTTCATCAGCGTCGGTAAACATTCACCTTATCCTCTTGATAGATCTGCCTTAGGGTTTGCCTGTTCGTCGGTGTTCATCATCGTTCCTCCTTCTCCTTCCTAGATTGCATAGTTTTGATCTGAAAACGACACAGATCTTGTATGGTAGCGGTTTTAGCACTTGTTTTTTTAATATTAGAATATATCCTCCTTGCAATAGATCTCATCTAAGCATTCCCACTTTTCTGCTACCGCCACCTTAGGTTTAGATTTTATTTCATTTCTCTGAACTACTGCAGATCCAATCTTATAACTCCAATCTATGAAACCTGTTTGTCCCAACATTTAGCAAAATTTGCTCCTGTCAGATCTTGAATACCAGTGCTCATCATGGCGGCTTATATCACAAGCTTATAATTATCCATATATCATTAGGCCCCATTTAAGCCACCATTCTGAATATATACTTTAGCTTTTTATTTCTGGCTTAATGATTCAATTTGAACCTGCAAGTTTTTTCTTTCCTTTAGGCTTCTCTCTTCGCAATGCCGCCAAAGACAGGCACTTCATGTAATTGGGTTCCCTCCACTGTCACTGGGGATACACTCAAAGACTTTGTCAAATCAGGTACTTGCTAGCAAAAACTGTCATGCATTATCATGCCCCTAATCCAGGCGAAGAAAGACCTCAGCCAAAGGATGACGAAGTCATTGTTTTTACTGATCACATGAATTGGGGCTTCTCACGGCCCGGTTCTAAGTTTTCCCGAGACGTTCTGCACTTCTTTCAACTCCATCCTCAAGACATCGGACCCAATTCTGTGTCAAACATCTGCAACTTTCAAGTCTTCTGCGAAGTATACCTTCAAGAGGAGCTCATTGTTGAGCTCTTTAGGGAATATTTTTATTTAAACCGCCAAAACGAGTTTACGAACGGACCCAGCTTGGAACTTGGTGGAATCTCAATTCAATGAAGAAGAGATGCCATCTTCCCCTACGCTCGCTTGCCGAGTCACCCTAAGGATTTGAACCAAACATGGTTTTACTGCAAAGATACCTCTCCGGCTGATGAAAATCCATTGCCAGGTTATCGTGTCCAACGTCTTGACCCAAAGCATCCTCTTCCTGAAAAGCTTACCGCTGCTGAATGTAAAAAGCTTACCCCCACTATTGCGAAGGTCAAGGCTCTGCTGGGAAATAGGTTAACTAGTATTGACTTGGTTAGGTGCTGGGTTTCTAGGCGGATCATACCCTTGAGTCACCGACCCGGCTTAATGTGTACTTACACGGGTGGTACAAAGGATCCATTACGCCACAGCTCCTCGTGTTTGACTGATGAGACAATCATTGAAATGACAAAGACCCTTCTGAATGAAGGCCTAGGAGACTATAGCAAAGTGGGTCTGAACCCTTTCTGCAAACTTAACCCGCCACCGGATGTGAGTCTTAACTTACTTTACTTTTACCTTATCATTCGAATATTCTATTAACTCAACTTTGATGACTTTCATAGGCTGAATCCGATTTCTTGAAGAAAAAATATGACCATGAAGCTACCAAAAAGGCCAGGGTCGCCAAGAAAGCCACCAAGAAAACCGCCAAGAAGATAAAGAAAAAACCAAGTGCTTCTGATATGTTTGAACTAAATGATAGTTCTGAGTCGGAGGTAGCCCTTGACTCCCTTGGCTCCTTTTTCAATTATCTTATTGACATTGATTGTTATCAGGATGACACAGGGGCCAGCCAGGCAGTTGAAGAAGAGGTAACTATTATTTCCTCCGGCTCAGCACCTTTGCCAAGACAGAAAATTCGACGAGTAACCCGGAAAGTAAGCTTTTCACACTCCTTGGCTCATTTGGATCCTCACTTTATTTTGAAGCAACAGCAGTACGAGAACCAGCAACAGACTCGGAACAACAGAGGTGACGAATTGTCCTCTGGCTTACCGAATACTCCAGTTCAACGGAAACGCCAAAACGAGGGCCTTCCGCACTTAAACTCTTTTTATCCGCTGGCGGGTCTCATTCGCCAGCCACTTAATTCTTCCGATTCAAACTACCAGGAGGTTTCTCGTTCTTCCTCCGGTGACTCATCACAGACCCAGCTACCGGCTTTCAAAACTGCCCCTAGGTAACAACAATTACTTTTTATTCTGAATCTCCTTCTGCTTTTGTAATTGTACTAACTTGTCATAACCCGTACAGTGGCCAAGCGAAGCCTAGTAAGAAGGCAAAAGTGTCCCAGCTGGCTGAGGATCCTAAAGTCGTTGAATTGGAGCAGCAAGTCGGCATAAGATGTTTCTGAAAAACAACCAGAAGAAACTACCCATGATATTCTGCGTGAAATTCCTGACCTCTCCTTTGACCATATAAATATCAATTCTTTGAACACTGAATCATCAAGCCCACTTAAGCCGTCAGAAGAGCATAGTGAAGATGCGATGATCACTGGCACCGGCTTTAAAGAACCGGGAAATCCAACTGTCTTGGCTAAGCACTCCGCCAAACAAGAGGTCATTGAAAGGCGGCAAGTGAGGTTTGACGTCATTGACTATACACAACTGAGTAGCAGCGAAATACTTTCTGGCTACCTTAATCAAGTACACACCAGCCGTAATCTTGAAGCTGATATGGTGAAACAGATGCATAAAAAATTTGAGGTATGAATTCCTGCTTTGAATAAGTTATGTACATCCAGCCAACCCCCAAGTCTACCGTATATGATAGAATTGAATGCGCTGTAGACTTGGAATAGCATGAACATCTTTAGTAGAATTCTTCCATGGCCGGCTTTCACCATTATAGCTAATCCAGATTTTAATTAACATTGCATCCGTAGTCCCCAAGGGCCGGCTTAATTAACATGAATGAGTCAGCCCTGTTCACCATTGTTTATAAATAGAGCTTACCTGCATAGCCCCCATAAACCGGCTGTGATTGTTTATGGCACCACCGGGTTATCATAAAGGAGTAAGAAGACTCAATCGATATGCATTAGCCCCCCAAGTGCCAATTATTCTTGCGTGCAAAGTTCTTGGGACTTATTTATATGAGCCGCTGTATGAAGAATGTTTCGGCAGACATAAGCCCCCAAGTGCCAAGTGTTGTTGCTTGCAAAAAGCTTGGGACTTATATTCCTGTAACCCGGATATGAATGTATTTGCATGTCTATGTTTGTATAGAATACCACTGCTGAACATCAATTGAAATTGGTTGATGCAAAGACCCGGCTGGAGAATCAGGAATCTGAGACCCGAAAAGCCGAGTCAAAATTCCAATTCAGCGTGGCTAAAACAGAAAAGCTGAAGACCAGTTTTGAGGTGGAGAAAATTTCTTGGGCTGAAGAAAGGACTGCCTTGACGCAGCGAGCTGAACAAGCGGAAGCGGCTCTTCAAGAGGTGCCCACTGAGCTCACCGATTTAAAACATCGTGTGTCCTAGATGGTTTCTGCTATGTTTGGTGAGTCGCCTCTAACCAATCTATGACTTACGTAGGTCGCAAGACTAGCAATCTCAACCAAGATATGCTTGTGAAACTCAAAGCTGTTTACACACTTGTTGAATAGCTATACACTGCAGCTCAGTGTGCACTGGCCACAATTTCTCTGACCAATCAAGAACCTACTCTCTTGATAGATGTCTTGAAAAAACTTTCTGTGCTGCCTGCTAGGATAGACGAGATGAAGCGGTCGTCTGCAAGAGCCGGTGTCGTGACAGCTTTGAGCCGGGCCAAGGCATGGTTACCAGAGCTAGACCTGTCTGATGTAGCTACTGGATATCCAAGCTTGAAAGAAGACATCACTTCATTTGATCAAAAGGACTTCGCTGCCTGTGTGAAAGAAATACGTCCTCTAGCCAGTCTGATTGCAAATGAAACGGATTTGAAAAATATCATCCTGCTTACAACATGGAGAATCAAAAGATGCCCACTCCGTCTTATAAAGTGATGGATTTAATCCCTCCAATCCGTAAGCATACTTTCGCTCCTGAAGTTGACCCGTCCGAACTTATAGATGATGAAGCTGAATTTCAAGCCCTGTCTGGCATCGATTGGCCATCACCAAACTTTCAGACGGCGGAGGAGGACGAAGAACAAGAGAAGGATGATCCAGAAGCCTCAAGTCAGCAAGGCAGAGAAGAGTGAACCGCCAGGCGGTTTATATATTTGATCATTTGAAAACACTTGATCTTGTCAGGCCCACAAAGTCATGTAATAGGGTAGTGAAGCTTTAATCTGTCGTGCCATCGTGCATGGTTCTGTTTTGCGTAATACTGTTGATCCGCCAGTTTAAGAAAATATCACTTTATGCTTATTATAGTGTTGATTTATGCGGATTAGATTGATCATTACCCTGCACACAAACAGATAACAAGTGCCCTGGCAGTTTACCGCCGGGTGGGTCATGATACCCAATTGACACCACTGGGGACATATAGTCCATAACCAGGGCCGGCCTAACCACGATGTTGACACAATTGTAAAATAAAGAATCGTACATGTGGTGCGTGCTTAGACTGCCGGCTTATCAGCGCCATGCAATTAGAGTTTTTAGAGCTATAACTCTAAACATAAGATTATTATCCTCTCGTGATTTACAGTCTGCCATCCTGGCAAGTTGCAAAGACCCAAAGATGCTTCAAATATGAGACATAAATAGGGCAGCTTGGCCCGATTTGTAAAAACCATATGGCAAGAAAAAAGCGATGAAATAAAGCCAAAATAGAAAATAAAAAAATCCGAGGCTTTTGCAGGCCGCCAAGCCAAAGTTTCTTCTTTAATGAAACTAGCATGTTGGCCACTGCAAGGTACGTGCTTTCCCTGAGCCGGCTCTCACTTGACCCAATCGAAATTTGAACCCAGATAAGTTTAGGTCTTATTTAAAGATAGACTTATCAAGAGTACGCGGGGTATCACAAGCTGATTTATCCAAGTTTCAAGGAAGGCGGCTTATGAGCCTGGATCTATCCTGACTGTCTCTAAACCGTGCTCTCACATGACAAACCGGCATTTTAACCTTAACAAGCTCAGCATCTTTGGTGAATACATCGTAAAAGATTGATTGCAAAGAGTTCGGCTGGTCAATCAGGATTACGTGATGGAGAAGCAGCTGGTATATAGGTAGGATGACCCGAAAAGGTTATGTCTTCTTTGGTGAATACACCTATGCTTGAACAAGATAACCTGGCCAAGAGGGTAGTAACACTATGTTCTCTTTTGTGAATACACCTATGTTTGAACAGGAAGCCCCCAAGTGACATACTTATGAATTGTGCTCGTCGGGAACCTATGTTTGAGCTGTGCTGTGCATCCAACTATCTTTGGTCCCTATAATTTTGGTGTCAAGCCTTTTAAGTGAAAATGTAAAACGATGATAAAGACTCAGCTTCGAAGAAGCGAAACGACGGAGGCCCTGAATTATCACGGATGCCGGCTTTATTATACTGTTGCTAATATATACATCATCAAACTATGTACATCATGAGAGTCGGTTGCTCAAGTATAGTAGGGCCGAAGATGAGCAATATTCCACGTGGCCGACGGGTCTCCTCCTCCGATGTGCGTGAGTCCTTGTGGTCTCGAACATCGACAATATAGTAGGACCCATTATGCAGATTCTTGATGACCACAGAAAGGTCCTTCCCAAGGCAGTGATAGTTTATTCATATCAGTTAGATCCTGGATAAGCCGGAGCACCAAGTCGCCTTCTTGAAAGGTTCTGGTTTTGACCCGGCGGCTGTGATAACGACGTAGATCTTGTTGATAAATTGGTGAACGAGCCGCCGCAAGGTCACGTTCCTCGTCCAACAGGTCAAGTGCATCCTGACGTGCATTTTCATTATCAGGTTCAACATAAGCCGCTACACAGGGCGAGTCGTGACGGATGTCACTAGGGAGAATCGCCTCTGCTCCATAGACCATGAAGAAAGGTGTGTAGCCCATAGATCTGTTGGGGGTTGTATTGATACTCCATAACATTGAGGGTAACTCCTCCACCCAACAATCCGGTGTTGTTTTCAATGGAACCATAAGCTGGGGCTTGGTGCCTCATAGAATCTCTTAATTGGCTTGTTCCGCTTGACCATTAGACTCGGGGTGAGCCACAGCGGAAACATCAAGTCGAATATGCTCTCGTTGACAAAACTCTTTCATAGCACACTTAGATAGATTAGTGCCATTATCCGTTATAATGCTGTGGGGAAAACCAAAACGGAAGATCACATTCTTGATGAATTGAACCGTCGTTGCTGCATCATACTTGCTAACCAGCTCTGCGTCAATCCACTTAGTAAACTTATCAATTGCCACTAAAAGGTGGGTTTTCTTATCCTTGGATCTCTTGAAAGGCCCGACCATATCAAGCCCCCAGGTCGCAAACTACCATGTAATTGGAATCATCCTCAACTCCTGAGCCGGGACATGAGCTCGTCGTTAATCCTTCTGACAACCGTCAGATTTGCTGACCAAATCCTCAGCATCGGCATGAGCCGTCAACCAGTAAAACCCATGACAAAAAGCCTTGGCTACGAGAGATTTAGAGCCGACATGATGACCACAATCTCCTTCGTGAATCTCTCGTAGAATCTCACAGCCCTCTTCAGGAGAGACACAAGGTTGAAACGCCCCCGTGACACTATGATGGTGCAACTCCCCATTGACAATTGTTATTGACATAGACCACCAGGTTATCTGCCTGGCCAAAATCTCATCCTCGGGCAACTCACCCCGGGTCATGTAAGCCAAATACAGAACTGTCCAATCAGGAATGGCATGAAGAGCTGCCACCAATTGTACTTCCGGGTTTGGAACAGCAAGATCCTTTTCTGTAGGTAATTTGTCAGAAGGGTTAAGCAGAATAACCAGGAACATGTTAGGTGGCACCGGCTTACGCTGAGATCCTAACCGGCTTAAAGTGTCAGCCACCTCATTCTTCCTGGGATCAATATGCTCAACTTGGTAACCCTTGAAATGAGCCACAATAGCATCAACCTCTCGACTATAAGCCGCCATGAGTGGGTCCTTGGAATCCCAAGTGCTAGAAACCTGCTGAGCTACCAGATCTGAGTCACCGAAGCACCTCACCCGGCTTAAGTTCATCTCCTTAGCCATCCGAAGACCGTGGATCAAGGCCTAATACTCAGCTGCGTTGTTAGTACAAGGGAACATTAACCGGAGAACATAAGAAAAATTATCACCTCGTGGGGGAGTCAAGACAACTCCAGCCCCCGAGCCTTCAACCGTTTGGATCCATCAAAGTGAATAGTCCAATATGTGTTATCCGGCTTTTCCTCTGCCGTCTGCAGCTCTGTACAATCATTGATAAAATCCACGAGTGCTTGTGACTTGATGGCCGTAATTGGCACATACTTTAAACCATGGGGTACAAGCTCAATGGCCCACTTGGCTACCCGACCTATGGCTTCTCTATTTTGGATGATATCCCCTAAGGGAGCATAACTAACCACAGTAATGCGATGACCCAGAAAATACTGCTTGAGCTTTCGTCTTGCCATGAAGACTCCATACACAAGCTTCTACCAATGCAGATACCTCTGCTTGATTTCAATAAGTACCTCGCTGATGTAGTAAACCGGCCGTTGAACTAGATACTCCTTGCCTGCCTCTTTCCTTTCCACCACAATGGCCACACTAACAACGCGGCTATTGGCAGCCACATATAACAACAAAGGCTCCTTATCGATAGGAGCAGCAAGAACCGGCGGCTCGGCCAGTTGCTTCTTAAGCGCCTCAAATGCCTCACCGGCAGCATCACTCTAGACGGAATTATCTATCTTCTTCATCATCTGGTACAGAGGGATAGCCTGTTCTCCTAGGCGGCTTATGAACCGGCTCAAAGCTGCTATCCGACCCGCCAAGCGTTGGACGTCATTAACACACTTTGGTTTAGCCAGGGAAGTAATAGCCTTGATTTTCTCCGGGTTAGCTTCGATACCTCGGTCTGAAACCAAAAAACCCAAAAGTTTACCCGCCGGTACACCAAAAACACACTTGGCCGGGTTAAGCATCATGTTATAAACTCGGAGATTGTCAAACGTCTCATTCAAATCATCGAACAGGGTTTCCTTCTTCCTGGATTTCACCACAATGTCATCTACGTAAGCATGAACATTACGCCCGATCTGATCGTGAAGGCAATTCTGTACACACCGCTGGTAAGTTGCGTGGGCACTCTTGATCCCGAAAGGCATAGATACACAGCAGAAGGCTCCAAACGGAGTAATGAAAGCCGTCTTCTCCTGGTCCTTAACTGCCATCTTGATCTAATGATAACCAGAATAAGCATCCGAAAAACTCAAACGCTCACAACCTGTTGTAGCATCAATGATTTCATTAATACGAGGGAGAGCAAACGGATCAGCCGGATAAGCCTTGTTTAAGTCCGTGTAGTCCACACACATTCGCCAAGTGCCATTCTTCTTAAGCACCAACACCGGGTTAGCCAACCACTTAGGATGAAAAACTTCAATGATAAAACCGGCCGCCAAGAGCCGGGCCACTTATTCACCTATGGCCTTCCGCCTCTCCTTGTTAAAACGACGAAGGAATTGTCTGACTGGCTTAAACTTTGGATCAATATTAAGGGTGGGCTCAGCGAGTGCCCTCGGTACACCCGACATGTCTGAAGGCTTCCATGCAAAGATGTCCCGGTTCTCACAGATGAACTCGATGAGCGCGCTTTCCTATTTTAGATCTAGATTAGCACTGATGCAGAACTGCTCAGATGAGTCTCCAGGAACAAAATCAACCATTTTAGTGTCATCTGCCGATTTAAACTTTAGCAAAGGATCATGCTCTGTGGTTGGCTTTTTCAAGGACGTCATGTTCGTCGGGTCAACATTATCCTTATAAAATTTCAGCTCCTCGGTTGCACAAACAGACTCAGCATAAGCAGCATCGCCTTCTTCACACTCCAAGGCCACCTTGCGACTCCCATGAACTGTGATGGTGCCCTTATGTCCTGGCATCTTAAGCTACAGATAAACATAACACGACCTTGCCATGAACTTAGCATAAGCCGGCCGTCCAAACAGAGCATGATACGGGCTCTGGATCTTAACAACTTCAAACATTAAAGTGTCTGTTCTGGCATCATATTCATCCCCAAAGGCTACATTCAAATCAATTTTGCCCACCGGGTACGCCGTCTTACAAGGCACTACTCCATGGAAAACAACATTGGATGATTTAAGATTTTTGTCAGTTAATCCCATGCGACGGAAAGTATCATAGTCAAGGATATTGATGCTGCTACCCCATCCATGAGTACTTTAGTTAACTTGTATCCTCCAACCTGAGGCGCCCCCACCAAAGCCAATTGACCCGGATTATCAACCCGGGGCGAGTGATCCTCACGTCTCCACACAATGGGCTTCTCAGACCATCGCAAGTAACTAGGAACCGCCAGTTCAACAGTGTTCACATCCCTTTTATAGAGCTTCTGATCCCGCCTGCATAAACTTGTGGTGAAAACTTGCTAGTGCCCACTATTCAATTGCTTTGGGTTGCTCTGATAACCAGACTGCTACTAGTTCCCCTAATTATTCTGCTGGTTGTAACCACTTTGATTACCTTGGCCGTGAAACCCAAAATTTGAGCCGCCGCCTCCATGACCCGGACCATGAGGGCCGGACCCTGAACCGCCGTTCGGACCATGGTTATGTTGGACAGACTCCCTGGAATGTCTCATAATGCTGCAATCCTTCCACATATGGGTAAACGGCCTCTCCTCTGTTCCGTGCTTCGGACATGGCTGATTCATTATCGCTTCAAGGTCAAATTTTGTCCCTTGAGCCGGCCTCCCCTTTCAACGCTGGTTATAATTCCGTGCAGCGGTGTTAGCTAAAAAATCATTAGCTTTGCGCTTACCGCCACCGCCCTGATTGGCCGGGTTATACTGCTGTCCCCTCATACCGCTACTCTTCTTTCCCTTTCCCGATCTTTCATCCTCAGAGTCGGGGTCCTTGGTACTATCAGACTCGGCATATTTGACAAGAGCCGCCATGAGCTCCCCCATATCACTGCAATGACGTGCAAGCCGCCCAAGCTTCTGCTTGAGTGGAAGGAAATGGCAATTTTTCTCCAACACTAAAACCGCTGAGCCAGCGTTGATATTATGTGAAGAATGTATGATAGTCGAGACCCGGCGCACCTAGCTGGTCGTTGATTCGCCCTCGGCTTGAACACAAGAAACCAAATCCACAATTGACATTGGCTGCTTGCGCGTATCTTTCAAATTTTTGATAAACCGGGCCTTCAACTCTGCCCATGACCCAATGGAATTGGCAGGTAGCCCCTTCAACCAATTATGAGCCGTCCCTTCGAGCGTCATGGTGAAATACTTAGCATATGCAGCCTCACTAACATCCAACATCTCCATAGCCATATCATAACTCTCCACCCAAGCCTTAGGCGGCTGATCTGCTGTGTAATTAGGCACCTTACGAGGGCCCGTGAAGTCCTTGGGCGAACACTCGTTTCGCAGAGGCACCATTAAACACGGCACACGCCAAGTTCTAGAAGCCACGCCTGCCTCCACTGAAGTTGTCGGGTAAAACGACGCATACTGATGAGCCGCCAGCTCGGCCTCCCGGCGTGCTCTGCCCAGGTCCACCAAATCTTGTGCATTGGCACCGGTCATGCCCAAGAGGTTGGTTACAGTGCTGCTCAGTACTCAAAACAGCTGGCGAGTTACTATGCCTACTGTAGCTCCGGCTTGGAAGAGGGGTCGAATGAATCCGATCACGACTATAAGAATAAGCCTGCTGCTACGCTAGCGCTGTTTGAAGAAGTTCCTTGGCCCTTCGGGTTTCTACTGCCTTCGTAGACTCGCCCTCGACTGGCAAAGCCACCAATCGCGTTGCTGCAACGATCATATTGTCTAGAGGGTTGGAATAAGGACCCGGTAGCGTCACCGGGTGATGAGGTGGGGTGTTATTCATATGCGGAGAACCTGTCACGCGCGGCTGAACCGGCACTCCACCCCCTGGTGCTTCAACCATTTGGTTTATCACCGGCGGGTTACTGGTCCCTGCTCCAATTGTATTGAAAAGATTCCTCGGCTCATAAACAAAAGTTAAATGACTCTGGTGCTTTCTCCTCAAGACTTAATTTGAAGCGTTCAGATCCACCGTGAGCCGGTATGAATCCACTTGAATCCGCCGTGCTTGAGCATTCAAAACGGCTCGCTCTGCAGTCAACCTAGCGTTCTCTGCCGCCAGCTCTTCCTTGGCTTGTGCTATCTCATCACGCAGCTTAGCCACATCCACTTTGTGTTGTTCTTGGTTGTCCAGGGTTACCTCCACTCCCATCAGACTCGCTAGAGCCTCCAATAAATCTGTTAAAACCTGAGCCGGCGGGCGTGCTGATCCGCCAGCACTTGCTGCCATTACCATCGCAGCGCTGGAAGTCATAGCCGTGGCGGCTGTCGAGCCGAGAATCGGCTGGGTGCCAGCCATGAAGATCGCCACCCAGTTCGATGGCTCACGGGGGTCCGGAATACTTTTACCATCGGAGCAGCCCCCAAGCCGTCCAACTTGTAGTTGATAAA
Organism: Secale cereale; assembly: GCA_902687465.1. Taxonomy (NCBI): domain Eukaryota; kingdom Viridiplantae; phylum Streptophyta; class Magnoliopsida; order Poales; family Poaceae; genus Secale; species Secale cereale. The sequence goes on from LR738714.1 coordinate 213,566,562, forward strand.
TTGAGTTGGTATCGCCACGGCCCAGCTCCTCCCCTCTGGCCCGTCCCCTCTGCCGACATCGCCCCGGCCCAGCTGAGCAGGCCTACCTCCTCTCGTCATGGGCTCGGCCCGCTAGGGTGAGCCCACAAAACCCCGCCCGGACGTCTTTTAGCTTTTCAGCGCTCTGTTTTGTGCTCCTAAAAATGACCAAGTCCCTGGCATTTGTAAATTTGATGCATACTTTGGCTGGCTGTAACTTTTTGTGTGATGGTCTGATTTGTGCATATAATATGTCAAAATGATCGTTGTGATATGCTCTTCATTGTGTTCCACAGTGGCATGCTTTTTTGAGTTCATCTTGAAGCCCTAATCATCGTTGCAAGAGTGTTATATGTTTTGAACTGCTGAAAATTGTTGTTATGTTAGCATGTTTGTGAGGTGATTACTTTGTGCATGTTGGTCCAAATGAAGCATATGATATGTCAAAACGTTCATTGTGAAGTGCTCTACATGATGGTTGCTGTAGCATTCATGTTAGAGTGCATATTGCCATGTTTATCTCTATTGCAAAAGTGCATGTGGCTGTTAAGTGCTGAAACTTGTCATGAGATGCTGATTTGTCTTGTTCATAGCTATTGATGTCTTTGTCTTTCATGCCACATGTCAATATGTTTTAGAAGCACAATCATGCCATCTTTGCTGTCGTGCAATCCGCTTTTCATGATATGCCTTGTGGTGTTTGCAACAAGCTTGTAGAGTAGCCTACTCGATGTTGTTGTTTCCTGGGACTTGTTAAAAACTGCTAAGTCTGAAACTGCTAAACCTCATGCCATGTTTGCTTGATGCCCCACTCAAATCCATGCTTGTTTTAGGGTTTCCAATGATCATGTCTTGTTGTCCATGTTATGCTCTATCCATCCATGCCCTTGTTTGCATATATAGCATGCTGTAGCTTATTTATTTCTTGCTCTCAAGTTGCTATAAATGTATCTGTCAGACTATTATCAGCATGATCAATTTGGGGAAGCTTGTTGTTATTGATCCATGCCTCCTATGGAGTTGTTCCAATGGATTTGTTTGATTTATGCTATGTCTATTACATGCCCATGATCTTTATATACTTAGTAGAGTTGATATGCTTGTTGTTTTGTGCCTCCGAAGGCAGCATCATGATGATGTTTTTGCCTTCCCAGATTTTGGCTAAGTCTGAGAAATCTGTAAACTTATTGAATCTTGCCATGCTTGTTTAATTGTGTTCCAGCAAGTTTTTGGGTGTGCTCTAAGTTCATGCTTGTTAAGTATCATGTCTATTTCACATCCGTGCCTTTTGTTATCATGTTTGTGTGCTCTAGCATATATATACCTTGCTCCAAAGTTGTATGTTGCTGTTTTTGGATAGCTTGTTGTTATATCTTGTTTCATGTGTATGTGTTGAACCGTTGCTCCGTTTTGAGGGCGCCCTATATGAAACTTGTGTGTTTTTGCATGTATAAGCACAATATCATGTTGTTTACATGTTTGGAGTGTGTTGGCTTGTTGTTTGGATGCATCTTGCATATTTGACATGCTTGTCTTGTTTTGCTCACATCTTCTATGCCGTAGCTCCAAATTAAAGAAACTTTATATGTAACTTGACTAGAATTTTGAGTAGATCATCATGGCGCATGTTAACTTGCTGTCTAAGAACTTGAACTTAAGTTTTGTTCAGATCTGGACCAATTACGAAATGTGCATATGAGTACTTACCAGAATTGTTATATGTTGTTTCCGGCCTCATTTAACCTTCTTTGGTTTGTGTTGTTCTTGTGTGCTTCATACCTTGCCATGAATTGCATCATATAGACTTGACTCGCATCGTACTTGGTGTAGCTTTATGTCATGTTCTTGTGTGCTGTGTTTACCGTGTTGCTTGCTTCTTCTCATTAGTGCTTTTCCGTTGCGATCGTGAGGATTCGTTCGACTACACATGGTCCATCTTTGTGGCTTCTTCTTCGTCTACTTCATGGACTCGTTCTTCTTCCTCTCGGGATCTCAGGCAAGATGACCATCACCTTGGATACCTTTACTATCATTGATATGCTAGATGTCTCGATGCTATCGCTATATATCGCGCTACCTATCTTTTGTTGTCAGCCTCTCCTTGTTTCCATGAAACCTCTAACCTTTGACACCTTCCCAGCAAACCGTTGTTTGGCTATGTTACCCGCTTGCTCAGCCCCTCTTATAGCGTTGCTAGTTGTAGGTGAAGATGAAGATTGCTCCATGTTGGAACTTGTTGTTGGAATATCACAATATCTATAACTATAATTAACACACCTATATACTTGGCAATGCGTGGAAGGCTTGGCCTTTTGCTTGGTGTTTTGTTCCACTCATGCCGCCTTAAGAACCGATAAACCGGTGTTATGTTCCTTGATTTTGCGTCCCTAACGCGGTTGGGTATATGGGGACCCCTTGACAGTTCGTCTTTGAAATAAAACTCCTCCACCAAGGCCCAACATTGGTTTTAGTTTTCCTCATAACAACAACTTATTTAATTAATTAAATTGCATAGGGGGTCATGTCCCCGAGGATTCTTTTCTACATACCGGGGGCCAGTGCTGATGGCGTTGGTCCCAAACGGGGAGACTGCAGTGCCACCACGGGGAAACTCGAGGTCTGGTATTTTCCTATAGGCTCACCTATCCGGTCGTGGCCTGAGACGAGATACGCGCGGCTACTATCAGGGTGTCGGCACGCCTGGAGGTCTTGCTGGACTTGTTTTACCATTGTCGAAATGTCTTGTGCACCGGGATTCCGAGCCTGATCGGATTGTCCCTAAGATAAGGGGTAATATTATTGTTATCTCTGCCGATCGTGAGAGCTTGTGATGGGCTAAGTTGGGACACCCCTGCAGGGTTATGATCTTTCGAAAGCCGTGCCCGCGGTTGTGTGGCAGATTAGAATTTGTTAATGTCCGGTTGTAGAAAACTTGACAGAGGATCCAAAATAAAACACACAACCGTGTGAGTAACAGTGACCGTCTCTTTTTACTTTGAGAAGAGAACACGGTGGGGTTATGTTTGACTCGTAGGTAGTTCAGGATCTTTAGCGATCATTACTAGTTTGCGACCGTTTGCGTAGATGCTCATCTTTTTCTTGTACTCGTAAGTTAGCCACCATACATATTGGTTAGCCACTGCTTCAACCTCACCACTTACCCTCTTCCTACCCATTAAGCTTTGCTAGTCTTGTTACCCATGGTTATGGGATTGCCGAGTCCTCGTGGCTCACAGATACTACAACAACAGTTGCAGGTGCAGGTTTCCGACGACTTGAGGTGAGAGCGATGTTTACTTGTTGGAGTTCTTTCTTCTTCTTCTTCGTCAATCTTGGGTTAGGTTCCTGGTCGGCAGCCTGGGATAGCAGGTGGATGTCGTTGTGCTTTTCATGTTTGCATCCATAGTCGGATGCCTTGTATTGATGTTATTGTATTCATGTGAATTGTATGAATTGTATGTATCCCCATGTATTTATATAATGGTATGATGTAATGATATCCATCTTGCTAAGCGCCTGAGATGCGGTTGTGCCCCAATCACGTGTGAGTCACATGATCGGGATATAATCGCATCTTGGGCCTGACAAGTTGGTATCAGAGCCACGACCGACCATAGGAGCCCCCTTGGTTGATCGTAGTCTGGCCGTTGTCGAGTCTAGCGATAACTATTTTGGAGTCTAGTTATATCGGAGAGTAGGAATTCTTTTTACTCCTCAGCATCTTTGTCGCTCTGGTGAGGAATCTTGCGGTAGGTGTTTTTAATTACTCCTCTTCCCGATCAATTTTTTTAGGATCACGTGGTTAGTTTTCCGATCGTTGTGAGGTTTGTTCTTTTCATCTGGTGCATCTCTCGTCAAGTCGATTTGACCCCCCTCGTCTTTTGCATCAGTCCTCGGTTCTTTCCAACCGATGTTGTTTTCCCGTCCGAAGTGGACTTTCTTTTTCCCACCTGCCCACCCTTTTTCTTCTCGGGACCGGAGTCCTTAATTGGGTAACCATCCTACTCGTGTGAATCCTTTGCTTCCTTTCCTCAGTTATTCCAACTGGTGAATTCTCATTTAGTTCGGCCTCCCTCACCTCTTCTTCTTTTCCGGCGGATTCAATTCAAGTATTCGGTGTTCATCATATTCTTTACCCTCAGCTCGGATATTCCCCTTGCTCGTTCGTCTCTTGCTATTTAATTGTTCCGGAGTTCTGAAGACATCTTAGGGGAGTCATCTGTGTTCCGATTAATTCGAGGTTGTCACCTCCTTCAAGTCTTTTAACCATTCCGGTGCATTATCTCCTTTTCAATCCGTTCCCACGGTGTTTTCTCTTCGATGGTCTCATAACCCACATATCTTTTCCCAGGATCTCACCTGACTCTTCTAACATTTTACTGGAGCTATTCCCAAATTCTTTTTAATTGTGACATAAGTATGGATTCCATCAGTCATATGCCTTCTCCAAGATCACTTTTAATTATTTTCATCATCGATTCAACCTTTCTTATTTTCATTCTTTTGGTGTATTTCATGAATTCTTTTCTTTGTGTTCCTCCGAAGGCCATCATTTCAGAAGATTTGTTCGTTCTCAGTTTTCAACTTCGTCCTCCAAATATACTTCATGGATTCTTCTTCGTTCGTCTCACATTCGTCCGGTGCTTCGTTCAAGTATTCTTTAATCAGTTCAGGATCTCTTCGTTCTCTTGTATCTAAATTCCCCAAGTGCTTTCTTCTTCCGGCGATTCCTTCTCTTTTCTTCGCTCATTTTCCATTCTTCCCGATGGTTCGTTCTTTTTTTCACGTGGTTTCAATTCTTATGGTGTTTTGTCCTCTTTTTTCACTCGGTTTCAATTCTCACGATGGTTCGCATCAAGAATTCTTTTCCGGTGTTATCATATCAATCCATTCATTTTTATTCCAATCCTGTCGGTGTTTCATGAAGATTTTCGCAAGTTCGTGATATATCCCTCTTTAATCATTTCAACGAGAATAAGTAGTATGCGAACCCCTTGCTTTCATCAATTTAATAGATGAAGGATGAGCATAACATAATTCTTATTCATTCTTATCAAGTTGTTTATTCCTTCCTTCGGAGTTTAATCTTGATGAATAAATTCTAATCCCAATTGTTCTCTTCTTTTCTTAACCGGAGTTCAAATTTCCTCGGCTATCTCGTCGGTACACCAGTCTAAATCATCGCAAGGCTTTATTATTATTCCTTCTTCCTTCATTCTATATCATCATCCTTTCGTTACCGCAGTTCTTCATGGTGGTTCTTCAGGATTTAATTCAATCTTCAAACGTTTATCTAATTCTTGTGGAGTAGCTCAAGCATTCCTCTTCTTGCACCTCAAGATGCAAATAATCCTCCGTATTCTTTTGAAGTGGAGTTTTGCATTTCTTCCTTCATCTCATCTATTCAATCTTTTCGTTGTGGCATAATTCAACTCAAGTTTTGGGATGATTTCCATAAGTCCAAAAAAAGCTTATTCTTTTCGTTGTTGTTTCTTCAACAACTCCGTTCGTCTTGCCTTCGCAAGGATGTTTTCAAATTCATTCTACTAGAAGATGTGTTATTTCCCCTTTTCTTCTCATTCCATCCTTTAATTCTTTCGGAGGCATTTTCTTGTTCATCTCGTCAGGAACCGTTCCATCTTCTCAAGTTCATGGTCTATTCATCCCATTTTCAGCCGGAGTGCCGCCTAAATTCCTTCTTTTGAATTCCTTTCTATCTCTTATTAACCGGACTGGTTTCGAATTCATTCTTGTTCCTTCAGCTCTTGTTTCGTGCCTTTCAACCTCCTTGATTCTCATCGTATTCCTTGTTCCTCTTGTTTAACGAAGTCATTGCAACTTCGTTCATCTCCATTGTATCATTTCTTTCAAGTTGTTCAACCTCTCAAGGTTCTTCGATTTCACCTTCTTCCTTTTTCTCTTCCGTCTCGTTCCTAAGATCTTGGGACGAGATGTCTTGTTAGTAGGGGACTGTTGCCACACCCCGAGACCGGTGCGCCAGGTGTCAGCCAGTTATTCGTCGTCGTTGCCATGTCATCTACTTGCGTGTTGCATTTTTCCTTGTCATCATGTGCATTGCATAATCATGTTTTCAAAACTTGCATCCATCCGAGTCCGCTCGTCCTTTCCGTTGTCCGTTTTGAGCCGAGACACACTTGCACGTGCCCGCGGCACCTCCGTTTATTTATTTTATGAGTGGCCGAAAAATGTTATCGGAATGGGATGAAACTTGGCGTGGGGTCTTATTATACCATAGGTAGACCGCCTGTCAATTTTCATCACATTCGGAGTTCGTTCGATAGTCCAACGGTTAACCGCGTTAACCGCCGGAAGTCTTTTCTCTTTTGGCCTAGCACCCCCTCTCCAACAGGCCTCAAGCCCATCCTAACCACCTCCATGCTCTTGGTCATTGGATCAAGATCGCGTGTCCGAAAACCGCTCCTCATTTGGACACTCCTAGCTCCCTCTACCTATATATTTGCCTCCCCCTCCTCAAATCACGGATGAAACCCTAAAAATCCTCCTACCTGCGCAGCCGGACATGTTCGTCCGCCGCCGGACGCGTCCACCACCGCCAGCCACGTCGCGCCAGCCAATAGCACGCCGCCTCCTCAGCTCCAGCGCGCCCACAGCCAACCCCTGGCCGCCACGTGCGTGCCTCCACCTCCCACCTCCCGTGCGGCCCTGGGAGCCCATCCAGGCCCCGCCGGCCCAGATCCCGCCACCGCCACGGCCCGTGCGCGCCTGCATGAGCCCGCGCGTGCACCGCTGCCTAGCTCCCGCAACCCCGCACCACCGCCTCCTTGCGCCGCCGCCAGGAGCTCGCCGGACCCGCTTCTCCCTCTGCCGCCGGCCCGGAGGATCTCGCCGCCGCCGAAGCTCCTCGCCACCTCGCTCGCTTGTGCCAGCACCACCGCCGCCGCCTTCTCCGTCTAGCTCCACCCGCGGCCGCACCACCTCGCCGCCAGCCAGATCCGGGCTCCAGCCCACCGGATCCGCCCTTTCCCTCTGCTCCGGCCGCCCTTCGTCCTCTCCACCGCCCCGCCTGCTCCCCGCCGGCGACAACCGCCGCCGCCACTCCTGCCTCGATCCAGCCAGGGCCGGGAGGAGCACGACGCTCCTGCCGGCCTCCTCGCCACGTGGGCCACGACCCAGCTCCTACCCTCCGGCCCGTCCCCTCTGCCTGCCTCGCCCCGGCCCAGCTGAGCCGGCCTGCCTCCTCTCGTCATGGGCTCGGCCCGCTAGGGTGAGCCCGCAAAACTCCGCCCGGGCGTCTTTTAGCTTTTCAGCGCTCTGTTTTGTGCTCCTAGAAATGACTAAGTCCCTGGCATTTGTAAATTTGATGCATACTTTGGGTGGCTGTAACTTTTTGTGTGATGGTCTGATTTGTGCATATAATATGTCAAAATCTTCGTTGTGATATGCTCTTCATTTTGTTCCACAGTGGCATGCTTGTTTGAGTTCATCTTGATGCCCTAATAATCGTTGCAAGAGTGATGTATGTTTTAAACTGATGAAAACTGTTGTTATGTTAGTATGTTTGTGAGGTGATAACTTTGTGCATGTTGGTCCAAATGAAGCATATGATATGTCAAAATGTTCATTGTGAAGTGCTCTACATGATGGTTGCTGTAGCATTCATGTTAGAGTGCATATTGCCATGTTTATCTCTGTTGCAAAAGTGCATTTTGCTGTTAAGTGCTGAAACTTGTTATGAGATGCCATCCACTTTTCATGATATGCCTTGTGGTGTCTGCAACAAGCTTGTAGAGTAGGCTACTCGCTGTTGTTGTTTCCTGGGACTTGTTAAAAACTACTAAGTCTGAAACTGCTAAACCTGATGCCATGTTTGCTTGATGCCCCACTCAAATCCATGCTTGTTTTGGGTTGTCCAATGATCATGTCGTGTTTTCCATGTTATGCTCTATCCATCAATGCCCTTGTTTGCATATATAGCCTGTTGTAGCTTATTTATTTCTTGATCTCAAGTTGCTACAAATGTATCTGTTAGACTGTTATCAGCATGATCAATTTGGTGAAGCTTGTTGTTATTGATCCGTGCCTCCTATGGAGTTGTTCCAATGGAGTTGTTTGATGTATGCTATGCCTATTACATGACCATGATATTTATATACTTAGTAGAGTTGATATGCTTGTTTTTTGTGCCTCCGAAGGCAGCATCGTGATGATATTTTTGCCTTCCCAGAATTTGGCTAAGTCTGAGAAATCTGTAAACTTATTGAATCTTGCCATGCTTGTTTAATTGTGTTCCGACAAGTTTTTGGGTGTGCTCTAAGTTCATGCTTGTTAAGTATCATGTCTATTTCACATCCATGCCTTTTGTTATCATGTTTGGGTGTTGTAGCATATATATACCTTGCTCCAAAGTTGCTATGTCGCTATTTTTGGACAGCTTGTTGTTATATCTTGTTTCATGTGTATGTGTTGAACCGTTGCTCCATTTTGAGGGTGCCCTATATGAAACTTGTGTGTTTTTGCATGTATAAGCATAATATCATGTTGTTTACATGTTTGGAGTGTGTTCGCTTGTTGTTTGGATGCATCTTGCATATTTGACATGCTTGTCTTGTTTTGCTCACATCTTCTAGGCCGTAGCTCCGAATTAAAGAAACTTTATATGTAACTTGAATAGAATTTCGAGTAGATCATCATGGTGCATGTTAACTTGCTGTTTAACAACCTGAACTTAAGGTTTGTTCAGATCTGGACCAATTACGAAATGTGCATATGAGTACTTACCGGAATTGTTATATGTTGTTTCCGGCCTCATTTAACCTTGTTTGGTTTGTGTTGTTCTTGTGTGCTTCATCCCTTGCCATGAATTGCATCATATAGACTTGACTCGCATCATATTTGGTGGAGCTTTATGTCATGTTCTTGTATGGTGTGTTTACCACGTTGCTTGCTTCTTCTCGTTAGTGCTTTTCCGTTGCGATCGCGAGGATTCGTTCGACTACACGTGGTTCTTCTTCGTGGCTTCTTCTTCGTCTACTTCATGGACTCGTTCTTCTTCCTTGCGGGATCTCAGGCAAGATGACCATCACCTTGGATACCTTTACTATCATTGATATGCTAGATGTCTCGATGCTATCGCTATATGTCGCGCTACCTATCTTTTGTTGTCAGCCTCTCCTTGTTTCCATGAGACCTATAACCTTTGACACTTTCCCAACAAACCATTGTTTGGCTATGTTACCTGCTTGCTCAGCCCCTCTTATAGCGTTGCTAGTTGCAGGTGAAGATGAAGATTGCTCCATGTTGGAGCTTGTTGTTGGAATATTACAATATCTATAACTATAATTAACACACCAATATACTTGGCAATGGGTGGACGGCTTGGCATTTTGCTTGGTGTTTTCTTCCACTCATGCATAATTATGAACCGATAAACCGGTGTTATGTTCCTTGATTTTGCGTCCCTAACGCGGTTGGGTATATGGGGACGCCTTGACAGTTCGTCTTTGAATAAAACTCCTCCAGCAAGGCCCAACATTGGTTTTAATTTGCCTCATAATAACAACTTAATTAATTAATTAAATTGCATAGGGGGTCGTGTCCCCGAGGATTCTTTTCTACATAACAGGGGGCAGTGCTGATGGCTTTGGTCCCAAACGAGGAGACTGCAGGGCCACCACGAGGATACTCGAGGTCTGGTATTTTCCTGTAGGCTCACCAATCCAGTCGTGGCCTGAGACGAGATACGCGCGGCTACTATTAGGGTGTCGGCACGCCGGGAGGTCTTGCTGGACTTGCTTTACCATTGTCGAAATGTCTTGTGCACCGGGATTCCGAGCCTGATCGGATTGTCCCTAAGATAAGGGGTAATATTATTATTATCTCTGCTGATCGTGAGAGCTTGTGATGGGCTAAGTTGGGACACCCCTGCAGGGTTATGATCTTTCGAAAGCCGTGCCCGCGGTTATGTTGCAGATTGGAATTTGTTAATGTCCGATTGTAGAAAACTTGACAGAGGATCCAAAATAAAACACACAACCGTGTGAGTAACCATGACTGTCTCTTTTCACTTTGAGAAGACAACAGGGTGGGGTTATGTTTGACTTGTAGGTAGTTCAAGATCTTTAGCGATCATTACTAGTTTGCGACCGTTTCCGTAGATGCTCATCTTTTTCTTGTACTCGTAAGTTAGCCACCATACATATTGCTTAGCCGCTACTGCAACCTCACCACTTACCCTCTTCCTACCCATTAAGCTTTGCTAGTCTTGTTACCCATGGTTATGGGATTGCCGAGTCCTCGTGGCTCACAGATACTACAACAACAGTTGCAGGTGCAGGTTTCCGATGACTTGACGTGAGAGCGATGTTTACTTGTTGGAGTTCTTTCTTCTTCTTCTTCGTCAGTCTTGGGTTAGGTTCCTGGTCGGCAGCCTGGGATAGCAGATGGATGTCGTTGTGCTTTTCATGTTTGTATCCGTAGTCGGATGCCTTGTATTGATGTTGTTGTATTCATGTGAATTGTATGAATTGTACGTATCCCCATGTATTTATGTAATGGCACGATGTAATGATATCCATCTTGCTAAGCGCCTGAGATGCGGTTGTGCCCCAATCACGTATGAGTCACGTGATTGGGATAGAATTGAATCTTGGGCCTTACACATAATCAACATACCATGGAGCAGTGCGAGAAGTATTTATGATAGCTAATTGTTCATCAGGAAAGGTATCATCAATTGGTTGTGGGTCATCAAGAACATTCTATAACCTAGATAAGTTGTCTGCAATGGGGTTCTCAGCTCCCTTTCTATCAATAATATGCAAATCAAATTCTTGTAGTAGGAGAACCCATCTAATAAGTCTAGGTTTAGCATCTTTCTTTTCCATAAGATATTTAATAGCAGCATGATCAATGTGAATAGTTACTTTAGAATCAACAATGTAAGGTGTGAACTTGTCACGAGGAAATACAACTGCTAAAAATTCTTTTTCAGTAGTAGCATAATTTATCTGGGCACTGTCTAGGGTTTTACTAGCATATTGGATAACATTCAATTTCTTATCAACTCTTTGTCCTAGAACAACACCTACAACATAATCACTAGCATCACCCATTATTTCAAAGGGTAAATTCCAATCCGGTGGCTGTACAATAGGTGCAGAGATCAAGGATTTCTTATGTATTTCAAATGCTTCTACACAATCATCGTCAAAGACAAATGGAACATCTTTTTGTAAGAGGTTAGTCAGAGGCCTAGAGATTTTTGTGAAGTCCTTAATGAACCTCCTATAAAAACCGGCATGACCAAGGAAACTTCTTGTACCTTTAATGTCTTTAGGACACGACATCTTTTCAATAGCATCAACTTTAGCTTTATCAACTTCAATACCTCTTTTAGAAATTTTATGCCCCAAGACAATACCTTCATTAACCAAAAAGTGGCACATATCCCAATTCAAGACAAGATTAGTTTCTTCACATCTCAGCAAAACTCGATCAAGGTTGCTTTAGAAATCATCAAAAGAAGTTCTATAAATGGAAAAATCATCCATGAAAACCTCAACAATCTTTTCACAAAAATCAGAGAATATACCATCATGCATCTTTGAAAGGTAGCTGGTGCATTACATAAACCAAAAGGCATGCGTCTATAAGCAAAGGTACCGAAAGGGCAAGTAAAAGTGGTCTTTTCTTGATCCTCTTTTGACACAGGTATTTGAGAGAAACCAGAATTGCCATCTAGAAAGCAAAAATGTGTATGTTTGGATAATATTTCTAGCATTTGATCAATAAAAGGTAAAGGGTAATGATCCTTTTTAGTAGCTTTATTTAATTTGCGGAAATCAATTACCATTCTATAGCCTGTAACAATTCTTTGTGGGATCAATTAATCTTTATCATTAGGAACAACAGTAATACCTCCCTTCTTAGGGACACAATGGACAGGACTTACCCACTTACAATCAACAACAAGATAAATTATACCTGCCTCTAGAAGATTTAGTATTTCTTTCCTTACCACTTCTTTCATCCTAGGATTTAACCGTCATTGATGATCAACAACCATTTTAGTGTCTTTCTCCAATTTTATTTTGTGTTGGCATAGAGTGGGACTAATGCCCTTAAGATCATCAAGAGTATATCCAATAGCAGCACAGTGCCTCTTTAGAGTTTTCAATAATTTCTCTTCTTCCAGCTCTGAAAGGTTAGCACTAATAATAATAGGATATATATTATTTTCATCAAGATAAGCATACTTAAGAGTATTACGTAATGGTTTGAGCTCAAACATGGGATCACCTAGGATTTCAACAGGCAAGTTGCGTTTCAATAAAGGTCCCCGTTTAAAGAATATTTCATCTATTCCCTTCTCTCATTCATAAACATATCATTTTCATGATCTAGCAAATATTGTTCTAAAGGATCATTAGGAGGCACGACAATAGAAGCAAGACCAATAATTTCATCTTCACTAGGCAATTCTTTATCATGGGGTTGTCTACGAAATTTAGCAAAGTTAAAATCATGAGACATATCCCCTAAACCAACAGTAACAATATCCTTTTCACAGTCTATCCTAGGATTAACAGTATTCAAGAAGTGTCTACCAAATATAATGGGACAAAAGTCATCTTGTGGGGAACCAAGAACAAGAAAATCAGTAGGATATTTGACTTTCCCACACAAGACTTCAACATCTCTAACAATCCCAACTGGTGAAATAGTATCTCTATTGAGAAGCTTAATTGTAACATCAATACCATCTAACTCAGTAGGTCCAATATCGTGCACAATTTCTTCGTATAAGGAATGAGGTATTGCACTAGCACTAGCACCCATATCACATAAGCCATGATATCAATGATCTCCTATTTTAACAGAAATAACATGCATGCCTACAATAGGTCTATGTTTATTTTTAGTATTGGGTCTAGCAATTCTACTAGCTTCATCACAAAGGTAAATAACATGGCCATCAATATTATCGACCAAGAGATCCTTAACCATAGCGATGCTAGGTTCAACTTTAATTTTCTCAGAGGGTGTAGGTGTTCTAGTATTACTCTTACGAACCGCAGTTGAAGCTTTGGCATGATCCCTTATTCTAACATGGAAGGGTGGTTTCTAAATATAAGCGGTAGGAACAATAGGATCAACATTATAAGTGATAGTCTTTTCCTAAACTTTAACAGGTTCAACTACTTTTGCTTCAATGGGAGGATGATATTTAAACCACTTCTCCTTAGGGAGATCAACATGAGTAGCAAAGGATTCACAGAAAGAAGCTACTATCTCTTAGTCAAGTCCGTATTTAGTGCTAAATTCACGAAAAACATCGGTATACATAAAAGATTTAACACAATCAAACTTAGGTGTTATAGATGACTCCTTACCTTCGTCAAGATTCCAATCTTCAGAGTTCCGTTTAATTTTTTCCAATAAATCCCATTTGAATTCAATAGTCTTAATCATAAAAGAACCACTATAAGAAGTATCGAGCATGGAGCAATTATCGTGAGAAAGCTGAGCATAAATTTTTTGAATAATAATTTCTCTTGAGAGCTCATGGTTGGGGCATGAATATAACATTGACTTAAGCCTCCCCAAGCTTGAGCGATATTTATCCTTCGTGAGGCCAAAAATTATATATATAATCAGGATCACGATGAACCCGATGCATACGATAAAACTTCTGATGAAATTCCAATTTCAATCGGTTGTAGTTCCATGATCCAATATCATCGCATAGACTAAACCATATCAATGCCTTTCCCTTCAAAGATAAAGGGAAGTTCTTCTTCTTGATAACATCCTCAGGCAAACCTGCAAGCTTAAATAATTCACAAACTTCATCCACATCGATTAGGTGCAAATCGGAATGCAATGTTCCATCCCCTGTAAAGGGATTAGCTAGCAGTTTCTCTATCATACCCGAAGGAATTTCAAAGTAAACATTTTCAGTAGGTTCAGTAGGTTGAGGAGCAACTCTTTGCTCTACTAGTTGGCGTGAAGATACCCCGAACAAGCCCCTCAAAGGATTATGTTCCATAGTAACAAGTGACAGTAAATTTCAGCACACTATATAAATTTTTCCTTACGAAATTACACTTACCAAAGGCGCTTCGCTCCCCGGCAACGGCGCCAGAAAAGATTCTTGATGATCCACAAGTATAGGAGATATATTGTAGTCCTTTCGATAAGTTAGAGTGTCGTACCCAACAAGGAGCAAAAGTAAATGATAGGCAGTTTTCAGTAAGGTATTCTCTGCATGCACTGAAATTATCGGTAACAGATAGTTTTGTGATAAGGTAGTTTGTAACGAGTAATAAGTAATAAAAGTAAATAAGGTGCAGAAAGATGTCCCAATCCTTTTTGTAGCAAAGGACAAGCCTGGACAAACTCTTATATAAAGGAAAGCACTCCCAAGAACACATGGGAATTATCGTCAAGCTAGTTTTCATCACGCTCATATGATTCGCGTTCGTTACTTTGATAATTTGGTATGTGGGTGGACCGGTGCTTGGGTACTGCCCTTCCTTGGACAAGCATCCCACTTATGATTAACCTCTATTGCAAGCATGCGCAACTATAAAAGAAGTATTAAGGTAAACCTAACCATAGCATGAAACATATGGATCCAAATCAGCCCCTTACGAAGCAACACATAAACTAGGGTTTAAGCTTCTGTCACTCTAGCAACTCATCATCTACTTATTACTTCCCAATGCCTTCCTCTAAGCCCAAACAATGGTGAAGTGTCATGTAGCCGACGTTCACATAGCACCACTAGTGGAAAGACAACATAGATCTCATTAAAATATCAAACGAATACCAAATTCACATGACTACTTATAGCAAGACTTCTCCCATGTCCTCAGGAACAAACGTAACTACTCACAAATCATATTCATGTTCATAATCAGAGGGGTATTAATATGCATAAAGGATCTGAACATATGATCTTCCACCGAATAAACCGACTAGCTACAAGTACAAGGAGTAATCAACACTACTAGCAACCCACAGGTACCAATCTGAGGTTTTGAGACAAAGATTGGATACAAGAGATGAACTAGGGTTTGAGAGTAGATGGTGCTGGTAAAGATGTTGATGGAGATTGAACCCCTCTCAATGAGAGGATCGATGGTGATGGTGACGATTTCCCCCTCCCGGAGGGATGTTTCGCCGGCAGAACAGCTCCACCGGAGCCCTAGATTGGTTCCGCCAAGGTTTCGGCCCGAGACAGCGGCGCTTTGTCCCGAAAGCTTCTTTCTTATTTTTTCCAGGGCAGAAGACACCTTATACCAAAAGATGGGCTTCGGGGGGCTGCCAGGTGTCCTACAAGGCAGGGGCGCGCCCAGGGGGTAGGGCGCGCCCCCACCCTCGTGGACGGTGGGTGCCCCCCTCTGGTGCTTTCTTCGCCCGATATTTTTTATATATTCCAAAACTGGCTTTCGTGGAGTTTCAGGACTTTTTGAGTTGTGCAGAATAGGTCTCCAATATTTGTTCCTTTTCCAGCCCAGAATTCCAGCTTCCGGCATTCTCGCTCTTCATGTAAGCCTTGTAAAATAAGAGAGAAAAGGCATAAGAATTGTGACATAATGTGTAATAACTGCCCATAATGCAATAAATGTCAATATAAAAGCATGATGCAAAATGTACGTATCATCCGGCCCGGTGACTTATTTTACATGCCTTACGGTACAAGTCAAACATACATGGCGGTTGCTACTTCTCGAGCTTGCGTTATATTCCCTCGAAGAGGAAAGGGTGATGCAGCACAATAGCGTAAGTATTTCCATCAGTTTTTGAGAACCAAGGTATCAATCCAGTAAGAGACCACGCGCGAGTCCCTCTCACCTGCACAAACAAATAAGAACCTCGCAGCCAATGCGATAAAAGGGGTTGTCAATCCCTTCTCGGTCACTTCCGAGAGTGAGATCTCATCGATGCGATAAGATAATATTTTTGGTATTTTTGGTATAGAGAAAAAGTAAATAAATCAAAGTAAAGCAACGGCGAAAGAAATTGGCTAGTTGACGGGAAAGTAATATGATAAAGATAGACCCGGGGGCCATAGGTTTCACTAGTGGCTTCTCCCATGATAGCAGAATTCTACGGTGGGTGAACAAATTACTGTCGAGCAATTGATAGAAAAGCGCATAGTTATGAGAATATCTAGGCATGATCATTGTATATAGGCATCACGTCCGTAACAAGTAGACTAAAACGATTCTGCATATACTACTATTACTCCACACATCGACCGCTATCCAGCATGCGTCTAGAGTATTAAGTTCATAAGAACAGAGTAACGCCTTAAGCAAGATGACATGATGTAGAGGGATAAACTCAAGCAATATGATATAAACCCCATATTTTTATCCTCGATGGCAACAATACTATATTTGCCTTGCTGCCCATACTGTCACTGGGAAAGGACACCGCAAGATTGAACCCAAAGCCAAGCACTTCTCCCATTGCAAGAACTATATATCTAGTAGGCTAAAGCAAACCAATAATTCGAAGAGACTTGCAAGGATATTATAATCATATATAAAAGATTTCTGAAAAGAATCCAATATTGTTCATAGATAATCTTGATCATAAACCCACAATTCATCGGATCTCGATAAACACACCGCAAAACGATTACATCGAATAGATCTCCTCGAAGATCGAGGAGAACTTTGTATTGAGATCTAAAGAGAGAGAAGAAGCCATCTATCTAATAACTATGGACCCGAAGGTCTGTGGTAAACTACTCACAACTCATCGGAGGAGCTATGGTGTTGATGTAGGAGCCCTCCGTGATCGATGCCCCCTCCGGCAGAGCTCCGTAACAGGCCCAAAGATGGGATCTCACGGGAACAGAAGGTTACGGCGGTAGAATTAGGGTTCTTGGACGTTCTCGATGTTTTCAGGGTACGTGGATATATATAGGAGGAAAAAGTATGTCAGTGGAGCAACATGGGGCCCACGAGGGTGGGTGGCGCCCCTGCCCCCCGGGCGCACCCTTCCCCCTCGTGGGCACCACGTTTCTTCTCTAGCTTGTACTCCAAGTCTCCCGTGAAGATATCGTTCCAAAAATAACTCTCCCGAAGGTTTCATTCCGTTTGGACTCCGTTTGATATTGCTTCAATGTGTTCGGGAGGAGGAAACCACCTTGCAATGCCGAAGACAGTACACGATCCGAACTGATCGTCATCGAAGACTGGTTCAGGGGCTACTGAGGGAGTCCTGGATTAAGGGGTCCTTAGGTGGCCGGATCTCTCGTTATGGGCCGGACTGGTGGGCAGTGAAGATTATTACTGAAGACTATCTCCCGTATACGGATAGGACTCCCATGTGTGTAAAATAGCAAGTTTAGAGTTCGGGTGTAAAACTTTCCTTCCTCTGCAAGATGGTCATGTACAAACCCTAGGTCCCTCCGGTGCATATATAAACTGGAGGGTTTAGTCCGTAGAGACAACAGAACCATAACAATCACATAGGCTAGATTCTTAGGGTTTAGACATTACGATCTTTTGGTAGATAAAATTTTGTAACCCCATATTCATCAAGATCAATCAAGCAGGAAGTAGGGTATTACCTCGATCGAGAGGGCCCTAACCTGGGTAAACATCGTGTCCCCAGTCTCCTGTTACCATCGATCCTCAGACGCATAGTTTGGGACCCCTACCCAAGCTCTGCTAGTTTTGACACCGACAGCAGGTCCCCAGAGGGGGACAAGTGCGTCAGGGGTCATCGTACTCCGACCCGACCCCACGCCATCCGCCTTCTCCGTCCTCCCTTGCTTTCTCGTCATCACCGCTGCTCCCGTGAATTGCCAAGACTACAGATTGGTGCCCTCAGCAGAGGAACAACAAGCGGCCTGAGCAGCCAAGGTGCTGGAAGTGCGCCGCTCCCCGCCTCGGGTAGGAAGGCGTGCCCTTCGTCAACATCAGCCCTGAGACTTCCGGGAAGGACGGTGTTGGGATTATCAATAATCTCCAGCCCCGCCTCTCGACCAAGCATTGAAGAAACCGAAAGGTTCACCTCGGCAAGGACTAGGCTCACTCCCCAAGCATCAACACCCACATGAGGCAACAATACCCCAAGCTAGAGCCCGGGGGTTGGCCCCAGGTTCTCTTCTTTGACATAACCAGCAAAGGCAGAAGACAAGAGAGGAGGAATGCAAACATGGATGGCCTCGCCCTCCTCTACCCCTCCCTTTTATAGGCAGTGTGAGCAGGAGAGCTGCTCCATCAACGGGCGGCCACCGTCCTCCTCCACCAATCCAAGACGTCCGGGCCCTCACCATGATGCACTCCCAGACCACACGCCTCCATTACCTACCCCGCGCGATGCGTGCTGCATATGTGGCTAAGGATAAGGGCGTGGCGGGAAGAGTAAATTGTCAGTTTCTACCCCGTGTGTTAAAGTCATTCACGGGCCATTACTGGAGCGGCCCCACCACTGTTGGCTTTATGTAGCGCACGGGGAAACCAGAAACTGGCCCAGAATCAAGGCCGATGAAGCAGCAATGGAGACTTCAAGAAACTAACCTCTTCAGCAACCCTACATGTGCACTTATTAGGCCCTACCCCGACGACGCTCAGCAGCGCGATCGGGGCAGGCCCGGGGACTTCTGTCGGTGCAACAAACCCTGGGTGTGTTGCCCAGACTATTCATAGGCGCAAGGAAAAGATAGAAACACAGGCCCAAGTCAGAGTATAAGGAACCAAGAAATTCAAAGTACTAGCTCAGACCAGAGAGACCAAGGCCAAGCCAGAGAAGCAAGACATCGCCAAGAGAAGGGCCTCCCTTGCTGGGAAGGCGAGCCCGGCAAGGGGCAAGGCCACCCCCGGAAGCAGATAGTAGAGACACATCGACAGGGCTTGCCGGGGGCTCGCGGAGGCCAAACCACCTCACTAAGCACTCAAGCGCAACCCACGTTGTCAATCAATGCGGTGTCAAGCCGCAAGATGATTAAGTGGCAGCCATTAGCCACATGGCAGCTAGTTCATACAAGAAGAACCCGCAGAGGACACCCGTCTTGCGACGTGTCAAGAAAACAGGCGTGGAACTAGCAAGAAAGCTCGACAAGCCTTGCCGGGCAACCAGTGACGTGACACTAAGCGGTGCATTTAATGCACCCTCTCAGCCCATAGAGATAGGTATGATAGCTGTTTGCTATCATGTTAGTGCACAATGACTACTTTGTCACTGTGGTCGCCCCTTGATCTATAAAAGGAGGACCATGGCAACCATAGAGATGGTTGGAAAATAGAGAAACCCACATCACTGATACGCCTCCAGCGTACTTATAATTTATGAAGATTCATGTTGTTTCATTATCATTCTTGGATGTTTTACAATCATTTTATAGCAACTTTATATCATTTTTTGGGACTAACCTATTGATCCAGTGCCCTGTGCCAGTTGCTGTTTTTGCTTGTTTTTTATCGTAGGAAATCAATATCAAACGAAGTCGAAACACCACGAAACATTTTGGAGATTTTTTATGGGCCATAAGACACCCAATGGGCCAGAGCTTCACCTAGGGGGCACAACCCACCAGGGTGCGCCAGGCCCCCCTGGCACGCCCAGGTGGGTTGTGCCCACCTCGATGGCCTCTCGCACCCCCTCCCACAGGACTCTAGCACACAGTGCGCTCCCGACTTGGGCCTCCTACACAGTGACCTGTCCGGTACTCAATGTTATAATCTTGGGGCGATTGTTGCACGTAGATTGCAGCACAACCCTGGTAGTGGTCATTTTTATGGTGGGATTTCTGCCTCACGCTTAGCAAGTGAGCTGTGTGTATTCACTTGGCCTATTGATCCTATATTACCCACTCAGTATTTATACTTGGAGGCCATGAAGTGCCATAAGTTTCTTCAGGGAAAAATTGATAATTATACTTATAACCTCTAGTTTAATAAAATCATATTGTAGATACCTTTTTGCCTGCGCCTGCTCTTTTTGATTTCCGCAACAAAGGGGGATACTATCTTTCCGAGACCGAGGCTCATGCACATAATGTTGAGGTTGTGGCTACTCGGCGGGCCGAGATGGCTGCACCTAGAGCTTCCGTGAGATATCACTCCGACCATTATGCAGGCTACTGACTGATCACCAAGCTGGGCCAAAAGCCTAAGCTTGGGGGAGTACGTATTTCCATCGACATTACATTTGTGTTCACACATTTCTTTACAGTCGTCGAGGTTCACGCTTTTTAATTGTATTATCCATGCCAAATTTATTTTCTCGCTTTGTTCTTATGCGTTCAAAAAACTCTGAGAAAATACAAAAATATTTCTTGCTTCTTTTTGATTTTTCTTCCTAGTTTAAATTGTTTAGCACTAAAAATAAAACCCAAAAATATTTCCTTATTCTTCTTTTACTTGTTGGGATCTTTCCCGTGTAAATAGTTTTTCTCGTTTTTTCTTTTTATTCACTTGTTCAAGAAAACCAAAAACTCCAAAAATATTTCAGTGTGTTTCTCTGAATTTCTCTTCCTTTTTATTGAGTCGTACCAAGGAGAAGACCACGATGAAAATGTTGAGTGGCTCTCGTTTGCATAATTGTTGATCTAACAAAGAGCCCATTTTACCTTGTCTTCCCCTGTTGAATAAAATGTTTGCAGGTTCCAGCTTAGTCCACGACACTCTTGCACTATTATTATTTTCACATCGTTCGGTCATGCAAGTGAAAGGCAATAATGACAATATTTGGTGAGCTCGCAGTGGCAGAGAGAAATTGGTATGGACTTGACTTGTTCTGTTTATGTAAATATATTTAACCTAGTATCCATGATTTATCTCATTTTGATTAAACATGTTTGCAATGACAATTAGACAATATAGTTTCTCATGCTATGCATAAGTAGCTAGGAGTGGATAATGATTTATGTTAGATATCAACATTGCGTTAAAATAATTGTGATGTAGTATGATGATATAGTATCCTCCTTCGAATTTTACAAGTGGCTTGACTTGTCACATGTTCATACATGTAGTTGAATCAAAACCGACATACCCTCTATGATATTTATGTTCATGGTATCCATATCCTACTCATCCTGATGTCCAATGTTTATTATGCATAATGTATGTTCATAACCATTGTTTCTCTCTAGCTGGCAGCTTCCCAACCTACTTGCTAGCCTTCACCTGTACTAAGCGGAAATACTGCTTGTGCATCAAATTAAAAAATCAAAGTTATTCTAAATGAGTCCGCCATACCTACCTATATGCGGTATTACCCAGCCGTCCTATGTAAATTTGCATGTGCCACCTCTAAAACATCAAACAAATACCCTTTCTGTGTGCCTGGAATGTTCATAGAGTGACAGGAGGTAGTCGGTATCTTCCATGCTAAGCAGGTTATTCTCAGGTCGAGTTTTTATTCACTCGCCACTACACGAGAAAAGGGGCGGTAAGAGGGATTCACAGTCCCGACTATAAAAATAAAAGAGCTTACAATAATCAAGCAAAAACTCCCAACGGAGTAATAACCTTTACTTTATCGCTTGGGAACAACTACTGTTGTCATGCTTATTGTCGGTGTCAAAACCGGCGGATCTCAGGTAGGGGGTCCCGAACTATGCGTCTGAGGATTGATGGTAATAGGAGACTAGGGACACGATGTTTACCCAGGATCAGGCCCTCTCGATCGAGGTAATACCCTACTTCCTGCTATATTAATATGGATGAATAAGATTAAAAGAGTTGGTCTACCTCGCGATCGTAATGGCTAAACCCTAAAGTCTAGCCTATGAGGATGATATGATTTTCTATTAGCCTCTACGGAGTAAACCCTCCAATTTATATAT
The DNA here is from genome assembly GCA_902687465.1 of Secale cereale. NCBI lineage: Eukaryota > Viridiplantae > Streptophyta > Magnoliopsida > Poales > Poaceae > Secale > Secale cereale. The sequence continues at coordinate 213,588,379 of LR738714.1, forward strand.
GCACAGGAGGGGCCCAGGGTTTGTACATAACCATCTTGTAGAGGAAAGAAATATTACACCTGAACCTAAAACTTGCCATTATACGAATACAAGAGTACTATCCGGATACGAGAGACTATCTTCAACAATGATCTTCACGGCCCACCAGTCCAGCCCACCACGAGTTATCTGGCCACATGAGGACCCCTCAATCCCAGACTCCCTCAGTAGCCCCTGAACCTGTCTGCGATGATGATGAGTTCGGCTTCCGTATTGTATTCGGCATTGCAAGGCGGGTTCCTTCTTCCAAATATATCTTCTGCAAAAAGGTGTATTGTGTTCGGCTCTGTATGGTTAGTACAACCCTTAGCCTCGAAAGCAAGGTCTTGGAAGGAAACGAATATTGTGTCTTTACTAGCGACCTTTTGGTGCACCATCACGTCCATCCCATTAACATATCGACCCATTTTACTTGGTCCCTGTTTCGCGTTTCGAGGTACAACCTCATTGACACGTATTATTAGAGCAGAGATCATGCCCGCTTATTGTGGGATCCTTATCAACGTGACGTGAGCATATAAATTGTGCATTACGCACGACCGCTTTGGGAACCGGCGAGGTTCATGGCTAAAGTTGGGGGACGTTCTATATTCACAGCGTTATAAAAGGATATCAATGCCTTTCATTTTCCCCACGCTTTCCTCAAGCTCGAGCTCTCCAATCTCCCTAGCCCCAGCATCCTCATCTCTTGCACCCACCGCTCTTCGTTTCTCAACCACTACTTCCTTCCCCAGCAATGGCTGGATCTGGTGCTAGGGGCAAGTGGGAGGCCTCCACGATTACTGAGAAAACCGTGGAGGATCTTTGGAGCGTGGGCTATCTCGCTACCGACATCGCGCACCGAGTCCCCGCAAAGGGCCAGGTGGTCCCCATCCTAGAGGCGGGTGAGAGAGTCGTGTTCCTTTCACGCTTTGTTAGGGGGCTAGGATTCCCGCTCGACCCCTTTGTTCGGGGTTTGCTATTCTTCTACGGGCTGGATTTCCACGATCTAGCCCCGAACTCAATCCTTCACACCTTCGCTTTTATAGTGATGTGTGAAGCTTTCCTCTGCATCCCTCCACACTTCGGCCTATGGCTTAAAACCTTCAACGTGAAGCCGAAGGTGGTGGACGGGCAGCACGTGGAGTGCGGGGGCGTTATGATAAGCAAACTCCCGAATGCGGCTTGTCCAAAAGGGTCGTTCGTAGAGACGAACAAGGTCTGGCAGCAGGAGTGGTTTTATATCACTGAACCCCGCGACACTAAATGGCAGCGGAACCTGCTTTCAGATCTGGACCCCCGGACAGGTTGACCTCTTGCACTGATAAGAGTCCGAACTGGGGGTCTCAAGTTGAGGTGACGACACTCCAAAGCCGTGTGTCCGGCTTGATTTCCAAGGGCTATCAGCTCTCAACCGTGGTCCAGGTAATGCTGGACCGGCTTGTCCTTCCTTGCCAAAGCCGGGACTCCTCCCTATGGGAGTTTCATCCGGCATGAGATCGGCCTCTGACGCATCTCTTTGGCTTTATGCACAAAGAGATGTGGAAGCATCTCTTCAAGAGCCAAAAGGAGTGGCCGAAGGAAACCGAGGATGCGGGCTATAGCACCGTGTTCTCCACCCCAGAGGTAATAGAAAACTCCTCCGAACATATATCCCCTTTCTTGTTTAACGATAACAGGAATTGGAGTTTTTGCGTGATATACAGGGCTGGACGAAGAAGGCAATCCAGATAAAGTGTCCGGCGCCTTTGCCCGAAGACCCATAATCGCCTCGACAGAGTGGGATGCTGGTCCCGACGCCGTACAAGGTGCCGGTCAAGAAGCCCAAGAAGAAGGGAAAGGAGGCCGAAGATGGCCCCCGCCCCGCGGATGAGAAGTCCGAGAATATCAACATCCTCTCCTTCGAAGAGGAGGAGGATGAATAAGAAGAAGAAGAGGAGGAGGAGGAGCCCCCTTTGCAATGCAGGGGGACGAAGAGGGGGGCTACCACTAATGCGGGCACGGCCGCACCCCGAAGGAGGCTGAACCTCTCTACTCATTTGGACTCATCATCCGAACAGAGCTTTGTGGTGAAGCCTAGGGAGAAGCCCCCGACTGAAACGTAAGTTTGTTCGGATATATTAATTGATGCACCTTATTTGTTTAGCATTTTGATAGTTATTTAGTATTTCTCACCTGTTGACCTACAGTCCTCCCCGAGGACACCTCGATGCCTCCTCATCGGAGGTGAACTCTCTAGCACCCAGAGAGACGGAGAGTGACCCGCTTGTCCGAGCTCCATCGCCCATGATCGGCGGGGACACCGAAGTGTCCTCCCAGTGGGTGTCCTCCGCACGCGGAGATGAGGGCGGGGCAAGTGACAGGGCGACCGGGGGTAATACCTCGGCTGCCGCTGAACATGGGGAAACAGTCCCCATGGAGACCAAAGACGTGGGGCCCAAACAATCCAGAGCCCTCCCGAATACTGACCCGGAACAAGTGTGGCTCCGGGGGTTCCAAGATCAGACCCCCTAGGCGGGGGTGGATACGACGGCGCCCGGAGTCAATCCGGAGGCGCAGACCCTATGGAGGGAGCACTGCAAAGTTTTTCCGTCGTGGAGGAGAACCGCACCATAATGGGTGCGTTGATGAAGAAGATTCAATCCGTTAAAGGAGGACTGAATGAAGCTTTCAACAGCCTGTTAACAGGCTTTGAGGTAAGCAATGTAATGTTCTTTATGGAACTTTATTTATTTGAAATACACATATATAGTCAGTAGCCCCTGATGCTTGTGTGATTCTGAAAAGAATCGGACAAAGTATCCATAGTATAGCATATTCTAGAGCTGAACTATATGTTTGTTGTATTTGAGCAGGCTTCACTAGTTGCGGCAACTGCACGAGATGCAGAAGTTGCCGAGCTAAATCGGAAGCTCTTATTGTCCAACGTGGACCTCGACCACGTCAACCAGCGTTTAGATGAAACACAAGGTATGCGGATTTAAAGAATTTAAGATGTCCAGAAGACTAAGAATATAAAATGAGTATGAGCATAAACTCTTTTATGATATTCTTTATTACACAGTTGGCGCCACTGAGCTCGAGGCCCTCAAGGGAGAGCTCACGAAGGACAAGGAGGAGGCCGAAGCGAGCAAGGCGATCGCTGATAAGGCGATTGCCGAACTAGAGGCCGAAAAGGCCGTGTGCGAGAAGCACCAGGCTCGGGTGTCCGAAGTCGAGGTTGAGCTCAAAGATGCCATTCTCAAATGTGAGGCATTGGAAGAGAAGACTTCGGAACAAGCATCCGAGCTTACTGCGGCAGTTAAGGCTGCCCAGGATGCGTAAAGCGAGGCGAGCAGCGCCTGCAAAGAAATCAAGCAGGCATGAGAGATAGCATTTAGTAAGACCTTTCTCTTACAGAGCATCTTCGGAGGGTAGAAGTATCTTGGGCTGACATGGTTATGGAGTTCTCCAGGCGTGTTTGCTGATCTTCCGAGGAGCAGTGCTGACGCTGCCCAATACTTCCACGCCGAGGAGGGGAACGACACAGAGAAGTTGTTTTGGTCATAGTTCTATGTGTCAAAACATCCGGTGCCCCTCAACGACCAGATGAAGCAGCTGGTCGAGCTGTACAATATGGCGGGTTCGGCCATGAAGGACTTGATAGTCCGGCTATGGCCTTCTAATCCAATCCCAACTAGCTAATTTAGATTGGTGAAGCGGCTCGTCAAGGCGAGTCCGCGGGTTGACACGTTGAAGCGTTCGGCCTGCATAGAAGGTGCTAGGATGGCCTTCGCTCGTATAAAGGTGCACTGGGCGTAGATGAGGGCGCATGATATAGCTACTCCTGGCACGCCCGCAGGCAAGGAGCACCGCAATTCGGAGAAATACTTCGAGGACGTCATAGAAGGTGCCCGCCTTGTAGAAGGCCAGTGCTCAAAGGATGTTATCTTTGAGTAATTGTATCCGGTTGTAAAGACTTAAGCTTATGAACCGATGTACATAACTTTTGCGCTATTATATTGTGAGCAACTTTTATCTCCTGTGTGGTTGTTTACATAAATATGAAAGTTTCTAGTCGTCGGCTTCAGCCCCCATGTACATAGTACTGGGGTGTTCGGTTATATGCATATACACTCTTTATCCAACGTGTTGGTCTGTGTAGGAGGTGTATGCGGAGCGAACAAGGCAATCATGCTATGTGGCGTTATTGCTTTCACTTAGCCATAGGAATTTGACAAGTGGGTCTAGGTACTATCCCCTGGTGCGGATATGATATTCCCTAATTAAGGTATCCAATTGCACCTGGCTGGGCGCAAAAACCAACCCTTCGTATAACATGGGGTAGATCTCTACCGATCGTAGTATAAAACTAAGTCAACGGATTGCGAACCAGGTTCTCGCCTATCATGGCAGTCGGTTTTTGGCTTTATCTACTGAGGTACTTGACTGGACGAGCAAGAAGTACAATCGCAGTAGTTCTCCCTTTACACCCTAGCCGAACAAATGGGAACGTAGGGATAAGCACAGGAGCCGGGCAACCCAACAATTGACCTAAGACATGATTTGGAACTGATGCATATAAGGAAAATATCCAGGACGATGAACACTCCTTATAGGTGTTCGGACTTTTCGATATATACCGGGCTGAATACAGCCCCAGGTAATAGACCCTGTTGACAAGGCACATGTGGCAATCTGATGTGGGTAGAGAACATTTATGGTGAGTGAATAAAACTTCGAACATAATGTGAATCAAGCTGCTCTATTAATATCCCTTTATATACGGCAAGCCATAAGCTTACAGATAATGCCGATGTCTTTCTTGGACGTTTTACATGCGGGAAAGGTATAAAACAAGAAAGAGAAAAAAGGTTTACACATGGTCTTAATATAAAAAGAAACCTTAGCGCGGGTCCCTGGTGCACGTCTGTGCCGTTTCCTCCTCTATAACGTGTCCTTGAAGGGGGAAGTGTGATGGCCATCTGCAAAAAGAAAAATAAACCTGGAAAAGAAAAAGAAATCCAGTGTGGCCATAAACAAGACTAGTTCATTTAGAAAACCTTAAAAGATAATTTTAGAGTCTGAATAGGGTCGAGCCGAACTATGTACTATATGTATGCAGTGTGCCCTGAGCGTCGCCCAAGGGATTTTTAGGGCATAATTATGTACCCGAGGCACATATGCTATCACCTTATAGGGCATTCGATGGGGGCGTAGTTGCTAATCTAGCTCAGGTTCATCTGAGCTACCGCACTGAGGCGTATGCCGGACACGTTTAGCTATGTCCACGACCGATAGGTTATCCATCTTGAATAGGGCATTTTGGACTTCGGCTGCTAAGGCTGCAGTGTCCTCCTCCGTACGGAGAGAGCGCTCCATATTTTTATTGACGGTGATGACGCCACGTGGTCTAGGAATTTTAAGCTTTACATAAGCATAATACGGGACTGCATTAAAGCGGGCGAAGGTCGTTCTTCCGAGTAGTGCATGATAGCCACTTCAGAATGGAGCTATGTCGAAGATTAACTCTTTGCTTTGAAAGTTATGAGGAGAGCCGACCTCCAATGTTAAAGAGCCCGTGCAGCGGGCTTCTACGCCCGGTATCACTCCTTTAAAGGTTGTGCTACTTGGCTTTATTCTTGATGGGTCGATCCCCATCTTGCGGACAGTGCCTTGATATATCAGATTGAGACTACTGCCGCCGTTCATAAGGACTCGGGTGAGATGGTATCCATCTACTATTGGATTGAGCACTAGGGCAGCCGAACCCCCACGACGGATACTAGTCGGGTGATCCCTGCGATCGAAAGTAATCGGACAGGCCGACCATGGGTTGAATTTGGGGGCAACAGGCTCGACGACATAGACATCTCGGAGTGCGCGCTTGCGCTCCCTCTTTGGGATATGAGTGGCATATATCACGTTCACTGTTTTGATCTTCGGTGGAAATTTCTTCTGCCCCCCTGTATACAGATGGCGAGGTTCATCCTCGTCTTCGCTCTGAGGTCCCTTCCCCTTGTGTTCGGCATTGAGCTTGCCGTCCTGCTTGAAAACCCAACAATTACGGGGGGTATGGTTTGCAGGTTTTTCTGGGGTGCCATGGACTTGGCATGGCCTATCTAATATTTTGTCCAGGCTAGATGGACCATCTTTGTTGCCTTTAAGAGGCTTCTTCTGTTGACCAGGTCTGGAGTCGCTGAATCCGGCGTTTACCGCTGTATCATCTGGGCTTCCAGCATTATTTCAACGTTTGTTTTTGTTTCGCCGTGGCTTTCCATTGCCGTCCCTGATTTCAGATGTTCCAGGGTCGCTGGTGCAGCTATGAGCAAACCAGTTGTCTTCGCCCGTGCAAAAGTAGGTCTTGAGTGTAGTTAGGGCTGCCATTGTCCTCGGCTTTTCTTGTCAGAGGTGACTGGTTAGCCATTCATCCCGGACACTGTGCTTGAAGGCCGCTAAGGCTTCAGCGTCCGGATAGTCGATGATTTGGTTATTTTTAATGAGAAACCGATTCCGAAGCTTGCGGGCTGACTCCCTGGGTTGTTGGATGATGTGACTTAGATCGTCAGCATCCGGGGGCCGGACATATGTCCCTTGAAAATTGGCCCGAAAAACATCCTCAAGTTCTTCCCAACTCCCAATGGAGTTCTCTAGGAGGCTGTTTAGCCAGTGTCGAGCTGGTCCTTTCAGCTTAAGGGGTAGGTATTTAATGGTGTGGAGATCATCTCCATGAGCCATGTGGATGTGAAGGATGAAGTCTTCTATCCAAATGGCAGGATCAGTCGTTCCATCGCACACCTTGATGTTCACGGGTTTAAACCCTTCTGGAAAATCCTGATCCAGCACCTCATCGGTGAAGCACAGAGTGTGTGTGGCGCCTTTGTACTTTGTTATATCATGGCGTAAGTCCGATGGTTGTGATGTTCGGTATTGACCCCTAACTAGTATATGATCGGCGCGATTGGCTTGATAGCCACCGTCCCGTGCGGGAGCTCAGTCCCTAGATCCGTAGATGGATCTGGTCTTGCTAGCCTTTTTGTTTAGGTCCTCACGGAAATCATGTTTCCGGACTTGAGCCGCGTCCTCCTTTCCTTTACGGGGTGGGGGTGCGGGCTTGTGCACGCCGTTGCTAGCCACTCTGTCCCGTCCACGAGGTGGTTGGTCCAGCTTATCAGCGGTTTTATTTTTCGGTGGTATCGGCGCAGTGACCTCGTCGTCGAATTCGGGCAACAGTTTACGGTTAGGATAGCCTTCGGTTTGGCGATTGGAGCCATGTTTTTGCTCAGCGTCTAGCACTTGATTCCATCTATCATTGAGCGTTTCATGTTCGGCTCGAAGTCGTCTCTGCTGCTTTTTCAGGCTCCTTGCGATGGCACTAAGCCTCCGATGGAAGCACTTTTGTTCTAAGGGTTCTTTTGGGACGATCTATTCGTCGTCGCCCAGGCTAACATCCTCTTCGAAGACAGGTTCACAATTACTATCTTCGGCATCGCTGTCATCGGACAGCGGTTTCAAACTATTTTCGCCGTCCTCTCTCTCATCCCGCTCCATCTCTGGGTCTGCGGGGTCTTCGGCTTGCTCCGGACTATCACCGTCGATGGTGACAGTGTTGCTTTCTTTTCATTTATGGGGTTTAGTTCGGCGCTTTGGACACCGACGTCTGGGAGGTTCTTCAACATGCTTGTCCTTTAAGGCATCATTTTCGCCGTCACCCTCCATCTCCTTAGGTGTATCCACCATATACACATCGTATGAAGACATAGCTGTCCACCGCCTGGTTACACACTTGTTTTGGTCTAGATCTGCTTCGGCTTCGAGGTCCATCCCTTCGAAGTCTTCGGAAGCGTAGTCAAGTAGATCGGTTAGATCTTCAACCGTGGCTACCAGGTGAGTGGTGGGTGGGGAGGAAAATTCATCAGTCTCTAGTTCGAACCGGATATAATTCGGCTGTGTGTCCCCAGCTAAGGAGAGAGATTTTAATGAAGTAAACTGTCGGAGATATTGACCACGGGTGTCCTCGTCGACCACCCCTGGTATTTCAAGACAATTGGGGGCCGCCTGCTCATCGGGCCGCCTCCTGGGGCCGCAACACTCAGGATCCGGCTGCGAGCAGGCGGCGGGGCCTGGACAGGCGGCAGCCTCATGACTAGCATCCAGAAGACGGCCCCACGCTTCCCCCTCGGGACGTGTGCTGGAGAACCACGACAAGACTAAGGCATGCCTATAGTTGAGCATGTCCTTAGAGAATCTATAAGGGCGTGGCTACAGTGAGGGAATATCTTACGGACACTCCTGAAGCGGCGTATCACTGTAGCCATGCTGCCAATGACCAAGCCCCGGTCAGAGAACGCCATGATCCCACTACCCACAGGCGGCAGGGCCAGCTGGCGGCTGGCCACACCAGCCCGTGGGTAAACAAGAAGCAAGCGACCCTTGGCAGGCGGCCTGGGGGACGGGACGCCTGGTAGCAGGCGGCTAACCGTGCCCTGGGAGTCTGAACCCCATCAAGATGACAAGACATGACGTGGTGGCAGTGTACGGTAGGATATGGCGGCACTGTAGCCATACCCCTCCTAACGATGCTGCCGTCAGCAGAAGAGCGCCCACAGTGAAAAGCAATCACGACGGCCCGCAGACGGCGGGCCCCAGCAAACAGGAGGGAAAGCCAGCACCCGAAGATGCTGACAGCTGGGGGCCGTTCCGCCTAGATTACCATTGTATTCCTGGGGTTAGGCCTATATAAACCCCCCACGGTCCTCCACGTGGAGGGGTTGGACCCTAAGAAGAAGAAGAGAGACACAAAGAGAGAGACCCACAGATAGGAAGAAACCCTAGTGACAACCCGCGTTACGTAGAGAGAAGATAGAGAGCTAGCCTTGCCCTTCTTCCTCCTCTAGACGACACAGCTCTAGGAGCAACCTTGTAGCTACCATATTGACTTTAGTCATGACGCGGAGGCCCTGCAGAGCAGGACTAGGGGTGTTATCTCCACGGAGAGCCCCAAACCTAGGTAAGATTCGTAGGCATCCTAAGTATCGCCTTATCCCGCTTCGAGGGCCCGGCGACGTTCGATTGTCCCCATGCATGATAAGCCATACTTTGGCATATGTCGCACCAAATCCTCGACATTTGGCGCCCACCGTGGGGTAAGGTGCACCGTCGTCCGAAGATATGTTCTGGACGGGAACTTTGTTCCTCCCCAGCGAGCATAGCCAGTCCGGCACGCCTGCAGGCATGGATGCCGGGATGCTTCACGACGCTGAGGCCGCATGCGCCGCGAGCGGACTCGCCGACCTCCTCGTCAGCGTCCACCTTCACGACGAGCCCTCTCTGGTCGCAGAGCCAGTTGCCTCGGAGAGCTACCTCGTCGAGTTCCTCGACAAGCTCCACATTGTCGATGAGCGAGCCCCTGACATGGAGTCCGTGGGCTCCTCTGATCCACCAGTGATCATGATCGTCGACCTCGACGTGGCGTCCGCCGATTCATTCCTCGAGCACGTGGTGATCATCGATGATCCCCTCCCCACTGCAGCCTGCGGCAGTGGCGTCAGCACCGTCACGGAAGTGCTGACCGCCAGCCATGATGAGCCTTCCGGTGGGTCTGGCCAGGACTCATGCAGGCGGCTATGCAGAGCCTTTCCGCCCCCATCGCCGCGGGAACGGACGGCGTGGCGCTGGAGGCACTCCGTGTCTCGCTCCTCGACAACGCCAAAAAGCTAGCCGCCTCCCGGCGCCTCACCGGAGCCTACCGCCGCGAGATGGTCCGTGCCATAGGTGGCACGCCGGCTGCTGGTCAGCCGAGCCGAGTTGGTGTCGTTCGCGGATGTGGTGGGGTGCTAGCCGACATGCTGGGGGCCCCATGGTCAGTATACCCCACCCCGTCGGAGAACCTAAGGGCTGCCTAGGCGGCAGCTGATGAGCTAAGCCACTTGGAGGGAGACGAACTTTGCTGCACGACTCATCGTGTCCAGCAGCTCCTCGATGCAGCTGCCATGTAGCAGGAAGCCCGTCACTGAGCCTTGGAGGCCGGCACCCAGGCAGATAACCGCCCTCTTCGGTGGGAGCAAGGGGCTACGTTCCGTTAACCAACAGTCGACACTCGCAGCCGGTGTGACTCAGAGCCGGCTGCCAGCCGCAACAGATAGACTCACATCACCATCGAGCGAGATCAAGACGGCCGCCCAAGGGCTGTAGAGCGGAAGGTAAGCGCACGCCTCCTCCTCCCCGGGAGAGGCATGTGTCTCCGCCACCTATCGACCATCCTTCTCTTGCAGGCCGCTTGGGCTACCGTGAGGGAGTTGGGGAGAATGACGCCCGCCACCGCCTCGACCGACTGGCCCGATCCCAGGCGGTCGAAGAAGAAGATGCGATCGACCCAGCTTGCTTTGGCCCTCGCATCTGTGAGGAGCCTTTCCCCAAGGGTTTCTGACTCCCCAGAGACACCCCCAAGTACAACGGATCGGTGAAGCCGGAGGACTAGCTGGTGGACTACTCCACGGTCGTGAGCATAGCAACCGGCAACAAGCGCGTTGCGGTGAAATATGTGCCACTCATGCTCCAGGGCACGGCCCGAACATGGTTGAATAGCCTCCAGCCCAACAGCCTCAACAGCTGGTTGGACTTCACCGGCATCTTCACTCGCAACTTCACCAACACCTACAAGTGGCCTCCCAAGCCGCGCCAGCTCTCCCTATGCGTCCAAGGTCCGAACGAGTCCGCTCGTGATTACCTAATGCGTTGGGCAGAGCTGCGCAACTCTTGCGAAGGAGTGCACGAGGTGCAAGCTATCGAGTACTTCACGACCGGGTGTAGAGAAGGCACCTTGCTCAAGCACAAGCTGCTCTGCGCCGAGCCTACCACATTGGACAAGCTGCTAAGCATAGCAGATAAAGATGCCACCACTGATTCCTCCATGAAGTCCGAGCTATATGTGGATGTATCCGGGAAGATGGCTCCACCGGCTCCTAGAACGCCAGCTGGAGAGTCCAGTCGGCGCAAGCAGCAAACTGATCACAAGCGCAAGGCCCACCCGCCGGCTTCCAACAGCCGGCAGGTGGCAGCAGTTGATGGCCAGCAACCAGAAGCTCAGGCAGGTCCCAAACGCTAGAAGGGCGGCACCCCGGCCTGGCAGCCTGCCTTCTCCTTTCATCATGCTCTCGATGCTCCCTACAAATTTCATAGCGGCGCGAAGCCCTCCAATCACACCACACGAAAGTTCCACTGGCTCACGCGGATTGCCAGAGGGGAAGCTCTGCCACCACCGCCTGCTGGGTAGGCAGCTCTGCCTCCAAAACCACCAGCTACTCACCCAGGCGGCCAGGTCCAGGACGAGTTCCCAGAAGAGAACGGGGCAAACGTCGTCTTCACAAGCCAGGCGGACGATAGGCACAGCCGGCGCCAGCAGCGCAGAGAAGTCAACACCATTGCCATCGAAGCCCCATAATTCATGCACTGGTCCGAAAGGCCCATCAGCTGGAGCCGTGAGGATCACCCAGCTGTCATGCCTTCACCAGGAGCTTACGCCTTGGTTCTGGATGCAACTCTCTCCACCGACAGGCGTGCCTGTCATTTCTCTCGAGTGCTGGTAGATGGCGGCACTAGCATCAACATCATGTACCGTGACACCATGGAGAAGTTGGGCATCAAAGAGAAGCAACTTCAGCATACCAGGACCGTGTTCCACGGCATCGTCCCCGGCCTCTCGTGCTCACCATTCGGCAAGGCCAAAATTGATGTCCTGTTTGGTGACAAGAAGCATTTCGGATGGGAGCCGGTTTGGGTTGAAGTGGTGAACCTGGAATGCCCCTATCACGTGATATTGGGCTGGCCAGCTCTTGCGAAGTTCATGACAATACCCCATTACGCCTACCTCAAGATGAAGATGTCGGGTCCCAAAGGAATAATCACCATAGTCGGGGACTATGAGAAGTCCGTCGCATGCGCGACTGCCAGCAGCCGGCTGGTCGAGTCCCTTGCCGTAGCTAAAGAGAAGCGCCGCCTGGAACGGTTGGTGGCAATGGCTAGCGAGCAGCCAGCCGTACGATCCAATCCCAGGGAAGCGGAGCCGCAAGGCTCGTTCCAGCTGGCCAAGGAGACGAAGAAGATTTTTTTGGGCCCGTCTCATCCGGAGCGAATTGCTGTCATAGGGTCAAACCTAGACAACAAATAGGAAAGCGAGCTCGTCGATTTCCTCTATGAGAATCAGGACATCTTTGCATGGTCCCCCAAAGACATGCCGGGTGTCCCGACGGACTTCGCCGAGCACCAGCTACATGTGAGAGAAGACGCAAGGCCCGTCAGGCAGCCACTCCGACGCTTCTCAGAAGAAAAAAGAGGAGTTGTTGGAGAAGAGGTCGCCCGCCTGCTAGCAGCCGGCTTCATTATCGAAGTATTCTACCCTAAATGGCTCTCCAACCCTGTCCTAGTGCTGAAGAAGAACAACAAATGGCGCATGTGCATTGATTACACCAGCCTCAACAAAGCTTGCCCTAAAGATCCGTTTGCTCTACCGCGAATAGACAAAGTGATTGACTCCACAACCGGATGTGAGCTGCTGTCATTTCTTGATGCCTATTCCGGATACCACCAGATCAAACTTGATCTGGCCGACCGCCAGAAGACCGCCTTCCTCATGCCATTTGGGGCCTTCTGCTACCTGACTATGATGTTTGCCTTGAGGAATGCCGGCGCCACCTTTCAGCGTTGCATGCAGAAGTGTCTCCTCAAGCAACTTGGTAGAAACACCCATGTTTACGTGGATGATATCGTGGTGAAGACGGAGAAGAGGGTAACTCTCTTGAAAGACATCCAAGAGACCTTCGAAAACCTGCGCCGCTTTCAGATCAAGCTAAACCCAGAGAAATGCGTCTTCGGGGTACCAGCAGGCTAGCTCCTTGGTTTCCTGGTATCTGAACGGGGCATCGAGTGCAACCCTGCGAAGATCAAGGCCATTGAGAGAATGGAGAGGCCAACTCACATACGGGACGTCCAAAAGTTCACCGGGTGCCTGGCATCGCTCAGACGATTCATCAGCCGGCAGGGCGAAAAGGCACTCCCCCTGTACCAACTGATGAAGAAGACTACATGCTTTGAGTGGAACGACAAGGCGGATGAAGCCTTCCAGCAGCTCAAGAAAGTGCTGTCCATGCCGCCTGTCTTGGCGGGGCCAACAGACAAGGAACCCCTGTTCCTTTACATAGCCGCCACCAGCCGGGTGGTCAGCACTGTCATTGTGGTCGAGCGCCCAGAAGATGGCAGGGCCTCGCCGATCCAGAGGCCGGTCTACTACTTGAGTGAGGTGCTATCAGTGTCCACGCAGAACTACCCCCATTACCAAAAGATGTGCTATGGCGTGTACTTTGCTGCCAAGAAACTCAAGCAGTACTTCCAAGATCATCCGATCACGGTCGTATGCACGGCCCCGCTTGCTGAGATCATGGGCAACCGAGATGCTTCAGGCCGAGTGGCAAAGTGGGCCATTGAGTTGGCCCACTTTTCCATCTTCTACCAGCCCCGCACCACCATCAAGTCACAAGAGCTGGCCAACTTCCTCATCGACTGGGCCGAGACCCAGTACCTACCACTTGCTCCAGATTCAACCCATTGGCGGATGCACATTGATGGATCAAAGATGCGCACTGGCTTGGGAGCCGGTGTCATCCTCACCTCTCCCAAGGGCGACAAGCTCAAGTACACCCTGCAAATCCACTTTGCCGCCTCCAACAATGTGGCCGAGTATGAGGCACTCATTCACGGGCTCCGGATGACCAAAGATATTGGCATCCGCCGGGTGTTGTGCTATGGTGACTCAGATTTTGTTGTCCAGCAGTCCTCTGGGGACTGGGACGCCAAAGACGCGAACATGGCAAGTTACCGTTTCTTTGTCCAGCAGATCAGCGGGCACTTCGACGGCTGCTAGTTCCTCCACGTGCCACGAGCCGACAACGAGCAAGCCGATGCCTTGGCACGAATTGGCCCACCCGCCAAGCAATACCAGCTGGCGTGTCCCTCCAATGCTTGGGCAAGCCGTCTATCAAGCCATCACGAGAGTCAGAATCAATCTTCATCCCCGCCAATCCCGGGGCGGACGGCCCGGGGACAACTGTAGCCGGCCCAGGGACTGCTCCAGCAGGCGGCTTAGGGACTATTGCACCGGCACCTGGTCCGGGGATTTCAGAACCCGGCCCGGGGACTTCAGAAGCACTGCAGGCGGCTCACCTCAGCCCTCCACCTCCCGGCCCAGCGACCCTGGTTTCAGTGGCAGAAGTAACATGAGTCTCAGCACCGTCGTGGGCACAGCCAATCCTCAGTTTTCTGCTCAGAAGAGAGTTGCCAGCAGACGAAACCTTGGCACGGCAGGTTCAACGCCGAGCTTCAGCAAATACAATAATTAACAGAGAGCTTGTCAGACGAAGTGCAACCGGCGTCTTCCAGCACTGTGTGGAAGCAGAAAAGGGTCTAGCCCTTTTGAGAGATATTCATCAGGGGGAGTGAGGCCACCATGTGGCCTCAAGGTCCCTCATTACCAAAGCCTTCCGCCACGGATTCTTCTGGCCGACTGCTTTGCACGCCGCCAAAGATTTAGTCAAGAAGTGCAATGGCTGCCAGGACTTCAACTCCAAGCAACACTTGCCGGCTTCTGCACTCAAGACCATTCCGATCACTTGGCCGTTTGCAGTTTGGGGACTGGACATGGTGGGTCCTTTCAAGACAGCCCGCGGCGGTTTGACCCATTTGCTTGTGGCCGTGGACGAGTTCACCAAGTGGATCGAGGCAAACCCAATCAAGAAACTCAACGGCCCAACTGTTATGACCTTCATGGCAGATATCACAGTCCGGTATGGCATACCACACAACATCATCACCGACAACGGCACAAACTTTGCCAAAGGCGCATTGGCCCGTTTCTGTGCAACACAGGGCATCCAACTGGACTTAGCGTCGGTTGCCCACCCGCAGTCAAACGGCCAAGTCGAGCATGCAAACGGCCTTATCTTGTCCGGCCTCAAGCCCCGGCTGGTCGAGCCTTTGGAGCAATCGGTCGGCTGCTGGATCGAGGAGTTGCCATCTGTCCTCTGGAGCCTCAGGACAACTCCGAACAAGTCAACCGGCTTCACTCCCTTTTTCCTCGTCTATGGGGCCGAGGCCGTCATCCCAACAGATGTTGAGTTTGACTTGCCTCGTGTCATCATGTACAAAGAAGCCGAAGCAAGAGAAGCACGAGAAGATGGCGTGGACCTGCTGGAGGAGGCCCAGCTGGTAGCACTCTGTCGATCCGCCATCTACCAGCAGGGTCTCAGTCGCTACCAGAGCCGGCGAGTCAGGCCACGCTCCTTCCGCGAGGGGGATCTTGTGCTCCGGCTATCCAGCGAACAGCCGGCCAGCACAAGCTCTCAGCCCCTTGGGAAGGACCATTCATCATCAGAAAGGTACTAGGCAACAATGCCTACTACCTCATCGATGCGCAGAAGCCAAGAGCACGCAAAAGAGATGACTCAGGCAAGGAGTCGGAGCGCCCGTGGAACGCAAACCTACTTCGCCGCTTTTATAGCTAAAGACAGTATGTGTCGTGCTATCTACTTTATTTTGAGAAACAATGGGACCCCCGAGGATTTCTCGGGGACTGTCCACCCCTTTATCTATATGATAAGATTTATGCATGTGAATAAGTATTTCCATTCCTTTGCCCGTCACCGGGACCAAGCAGACGGCCCGGGGGCTTGCCGCCTGGCCCTATGTTTAAAGCTTTTTCTTCAACAGTCGGACAAGTAATGTGCCGGCATCCAAGCCCTCTCCCACCTATAGTCAGAGACTCGCAGAACGCGGCTGTCTGACCGGCGGGAGTCAAAGGCAGGAAGTGGTGCCCACATGAAAAATGGCTAAAGAAAAATAAACATAGGACAAAACGACCCTTCATACAAGTTGGCCGGCTGCCGAGCAGCTGGCCTGCCGGCTTCTAGCTTAGCCAAACCGCGTTCCAGAGGGCGGGATACTTGCCTATCCGGAAAACAGCTAAGTACCAGACCCAGTCACAGACCACGGACTGGCTATCGGGTTGGCAGGACGGTGGTTGAAGGAGACAGCAAAAGAAAAGATACCCGAAGGAACAAAGGACGGTGCTAACTGTAGAACCCGGCAAACAGCATAGACAGATGCAGAATTAAGAGAATATTTATAACAAAAGGCTTCGAAGGCTGCCTTCGAGCAATATCTTATGGGTACACCCAGTGGTTGGAATTGTTCGGACTAATTCTACCAAGTCTTAAGAAAAACAGGAAATGAAAGATACACAAGGCCGCCTAAGCTAAAGGTGTAGCAGGCGGAGCATGTGGCACGAAGGGATCCTAAGGGCCGGCTGTTGAGGGGGCTGCCTGATGGGCTTCAGCCTGGCCGCTTCCCGTGGCAGACGGCGCCCTCCCGCTCGGCCCGCTTATGGAGGCCTGATCGGGCTGGTAGCGAGCAGATGGCTCCGCCTCCTGGGAGCTGGTTTCCTCATCGCCGTCTTCCTCGTCCTCGCCGTCGTCGCTTGAGGCGATCTCCTCATCTAGGTCCTCCGACACCGCCAGGTCCAACCCAAAGTTATCGGGTGGCACCACATGGCCGTTTTCATCCAACTCTGGGATGAAAACGGCAGTGTCGGTGTAGTCGGCGAGGGAGGCAACGCGCTTGATGAGATCTCCTCGCACTGCTGCCAGTTCGGGCTTGGCCTCCAGGCGGAAGGTCGCCAGCTGGGCGAGGTCCAGGTCTGGATACCAACCCTTGGCGAATTCCAGGGCGGTCCATTCGCCAACCCTCGCCGTGGCGCCCTTCCAGGCATCGAAGCAGCGGCCGGCCGCCTCCAGCCAGTCGGCGGTCTGGCTGGGAGTGCGGAGTACTGGGACGTCTGGCCACAGGGCAGCCAGTACCTGGGCCCCGGCATGTTGCAGGCGGCGGAGCAGGCGGTGGGCTGGCTGGAGGTGCGCCTTGACGGCGAGAAGTTGTTCATTGGGAGTCCGGGGCGCGTTGGGTGCGATCACCCGGCCCGCCTGGCGCCTCTCGTCGCTATGGGCATCAATAACCTGGCTGGCAGCAACAGAATGGCCCGGGAAGAACTCTGCGCCAAGGACAAGACAAAGAATCAGAAAAAAGAAAGCTGGCCATAACAGACGGCAAGAACATGAAAGCACGGGAGGCGGCTTACCATCGACCATGTCTGCAATGGTCCCATAGCCGTCCTGCAGAGCCGCCTCCTTCTCGGCCCAGTTCGAGCATTCAGTCTCGAACTCGGCCCGAAGGAGCACCTCAGCGTCCGCCAGCTTCCCGAGCTCCGCCTTGTGTGTCGCCACCTGGTCAGCCAGTTCCTTGGCCAGGCGGTCACGGTCCTGGGCGGCGAGGCTGCGCTCCTGCTCCTTGGCGGCGAGTTCGGCCTGGACCCTGCCCAGCTGATTGTGGAGGTCGATCATAGTTGCTACAAGAAAGGGGAAGGAGCATCAGCACCAGCAAGAAGACAAGAGAAAATTGGAGTTCCAAACCGCCTGCTCAGCAGTCAGCCTGGAACTCGGGGACTAAACCCAGCCTGTGCGCTGACGCGCCCCCTCAAGGAGAGAAAGAAGACACTTACTTTGGCTTTCAGCCAGGGCAGCCCTCAGTTGAGCCAGCTCCTGACACCGGGAGTTGAAATCCGCCACCCGAAGATTGTGGTAATCCTGCAGCGAGAAACAAGTTAACCCACAAAGTAATGCCTTGGAGTTCCAAGCTGCCTGCTCAGCAGCCAGTACGGAACAGGGGGACTACACCCAGTGGGTGCGCTAACGTGCCCCCATAGAAGAAATTGAAGAAATAAAAATAGAAGCAAGGAGTCAGCATACCCGGACAGAGGTTCGCGTAGCCAGGAACTCCCGCAAGACCATTTGCACAACCTCGCCCAAAGAGTTGAAGCGGTCGAGGACGTCTCACGACGCGACGTTTAGCATGCTGCTACCACCCGGCCTCCAGCCTGGCGGCACTGCGCTAGTGGCCTCGTTATCTAGTGACGACAAGCTGGCGGCGCCGACCTCTACTTATCGTGGCGCTGAGGCCGCCCTCGCAGGACGCGGATGGGCGGGGGCTCGGGGGGTCGGCAGCGGGCCTGCCACCAACACGGCTTCTGCAGATGGCACCTCCGCTCCCACGGGTCGGCTGTCTTGCATCCCAGTGGGCCGCATGGGAGGGGTTGCTTCCGCCTCCATGGCGGCGCGGCCGTCCCCCTCCTTGTCAAGAGCCGGCTGCTCGTCAACAGTCGGCACTTGAACGGACGGCTCCAGAGGGCCCATGTCCTGGGGGTTGGCGTGGTCCTCCGACTGCTGGAGGCCTGCCTCCTGTTCCTGGACTTGGGCGGCGGCATCCGCCTGGGCCTTGGTGGCTGCCTCGGCCTCCGCCTTGGCTGCGGCGTCGGCCTTCGCCTGCTCAAGGTCCGCGGCCTCCGGCTCTTCATGCGCCTCTCGGGCGTTCCTTTCCGTCGCCTCCCAGAGCGTGGCGGAAGGGTCCATGCGGCGTGGCGCAGGACGGGCATCCGTGCCCCCAACTACAGAGCCCACAGGCACCCGCGAGAGAGAAAGCGGCGCACTGTTCGGGCATTCCCAAGAAGACAGCAAAATCAGCCACGAAGAGGGCGAAGAATCAGAACGAAAACAGAAAGAAAATATGATGCGGCACTTACGCGGACACAGCCGGCCTGGGCTTGGGAACCCTAGGAAGGGCTGCTTTGGCGGCCGCCTCCTGGCGTTCGGTAGCAGCACCTGAAAGCTTAAGCTTCTTGAGGTTGCCGCCAGTCGGCTCGGCAGAGGACCGGCGTTTCACGCTGCCGGCTGCAGTCGGCGGCACCACCTGGTAGCTGCCGCTCTCAAGCGGGTTTGCCTCTTGGACGCGAAGCGGCGCTTCTTCCTCCTCGTCGTCATCTGGCCAGTTCTCGACGCCGCCTCCCGATGAGGCGCCTGCTGGCTGGCCCACGCCGCCTGTTACCTCCTCTTCCTCCATGGCGGCAGCCCCTAGATCGGGGTCGCTCGTGTCGCTCTGAGAGCGGTCTGGTAGCAGAGGGCGGCCCGGCTGGTCGAAGCCCGGCTCTGGCTGGCCGGGGAAGATCTGCAGGCGGCACAAGGGTCAGGCGGCTGAGACAGGCGGAGGAAGGAAAGATGAAGAAGGAAAGAGGGAGCTCACCGCATGCGGCGGGTTGTTGCGACTGTATGGCAGCTTGCCAAATGCCCAGCCCGAGTCGGAGAGCTTGCAGTTGGATACGGAGTTCACCAAAAGGGCCACCTCCTTGTATGGCATCTTCTTGGTGCAGGTTCGGCTCGGGTCCCGACGCCCCGCTCATATCATAGATCAGATGCGGGCGGGACTGCAGCGGCAGCACCCGGCGCTCCGCAAAGGTGAGTAGAAGGTCTGAGAACACCAGGCCCTCGTTGTCTCTCATCTCCCGGAGGCGCCGCATGGCGATGGAGGCCCAGGTGTGAGGGAGACGGGCCGGGACTTCCAAGAGGTGCGGGGTTCGGCAAGCGGGTCGGGCGCCCAGTCCGGTAGGCCGATGAAGTCGTGCGCTGGGTCGACGTTGGAGACATAGAAATACGCCTTTTGCCACTACTTCATC
Source organism: Secale cereale (assembly GCA_902687465.1). Taxonomy (NCBI): domain Eukaryota; kingdom Viridiplantae; phylum Streptophyta; class Magnoliopsida; order Poales; family Poaceae; genus Secale; species Secale cereale. Next base: position 213,607,979 of record LR738714.1, read on the forward strand.
GGGTGCACGAGAGCAGGCGGCGGGAAATAGTTCTTGACCCCGCTGTGCTTCACCGCGATGCACCCACCGCACTCGGCCGCCATGCCTTGAATCGCGGTACCGAGTTTCAGATAGAAGAGCTCCGTCCACAACTCGATTGTGGGGAGTATCCCAAGATACCCCTCACATAGGATGATGAACCACCATATTCGGCGTGAGGTGGTGAGGCTGTACGTTGAAGAACTCGAGGAAGGAGCGGAAAAAGCCGCCGACGGGGAGCCCGAAACCGCAAGGGAAGTGCAAGCGGAAGACGACCCGCTCGCCGAACCGCGGCACCGGCCTGATTTCCTTCGTCGGCGCCAGGCGCACAGCGACCTTGTCGGCGGGGGGCAATCGCCGCGCGCGGCGGAGGTAGAAGATGTGCTCGTCAAGGACCTCGCTGCCGTCCCACTCGCCAGAGAGATGGGCCTGTGCCTCTGCGGCCATGGCTCGAGGCAGGAGCTCGCTCCGACCAAGCGCTGCGGGCGGTGATGGCGAGGTGCGAGAGAGAGAGAGAGAGAGGGAGAGAGAGAGAGCAAGGAGGAAGAAGAGAATGGAGCGGGGGTGTGTGCGTGAGCAGCGCTGACCCCCCCGGGCCTACTTATAGGCTCGGGGCGACGAAGCCGAGGAGGCGACGGCGTGGGATTAACTACTCCACGCCCCGCACGATCTCCACCTTTTTCGCGCCTAATCCGCGTGCATTAAATGCGCGTGGGGAGGGCAATCGATTGCTTCTACCACAATAGATCTGAGTGCGCATCAAGACCCTGTAGTGGTGGGCCCCGGCCCACTGTTACGTCCCCTCGCGCGCGTGGGCTGGTAGGCTGACTTGACGGTGCAACGACACGTGGAACACCGCCAACGGGTGGCAAGCCCGCACCACAGCCCGCCATCCAGGCGGTATCTTCTCCCCGAAGATTAGAAGACAGAGGCCCGGCTGCCAGAAGCCGGCCCTCTCCAGAGGCCCGGCTGCCAGAAGCCGGCCCTTTCCAGAGGACGGACAAGGAACACCACCAAACCTTACTTGGATTGCGAAGCTGCTGGAACCCCGCAGCCCCGGTCGCAACCACAGAGTTCCACCAGCTTTGCGGACTACTGTCGGAGATATTGACCACGGTGTCCTCATTGACCACCCATGGTATTTCAAGACAATTGGGGGCCGCCTGTCACCGCCCGACCGCCTGCTTATCGGGCCGCCTCCTGGGGCCGCATCACCCAGGAGCCGGCTGCCAGCAGGCGGCGGGGCCTGGACAGGCGGCAGCGTCATGCCCAGCATCCAGAAGACGGCCCCACGCTTCCCCCTCGGGACGTGTGCTGGGGAACCATGACAAGACTAAGGCATGGCTACAGTTGAGCATGTCCTTAGAGAATCTATAAGGGCGTGGCTACAGTGAGGGCGTATCTTACGAAAACTCCTTAAGCGGCGTATCACTGTAGCCATGCTACCAATGACCTAGCCCCGGTCAGAGGACGCCATGATCCCACTACCCACAGGCGGCAGGGCCAGCAGGCGGCCGGCCCCACCATCCCGTGGGTAAACAAGAAGGAAGCGACCCTTGGCAAGCGGCCTGGGGGACGGGCCGCCTAGTAGTAGGCGGCTAACCGTGCCCTGCGAGTCTGAATCCCATCAAGATGACAAGACAGGACGTGGTGGCAGTGTACGGTAGGAGACGATGGCACTGTAGCCATACCCGTCCTAACGATGTTGCCGTCAGCAGAAGAGCGCCCACAGTGAAAAGCAATCACGAGGGCCCGCAGACGGTGGGCCCCAGCAAACAGGCGGGAAGGCCGGCACCCGAAGAAGGTGACAGCTGGGGGCCATTCCGCCTAGATTACCATTGTACCCCTGGGGGGTAGGCCTATATAAACACCCCAGGGTCCTCCACGTGGAGGGGTTGGCCCTAAGAACAAGAAGAGAGACACAAAGAGAGAGACCCACAAATAGGAAGAAACCCTAGCGACAACCCGCGTTCCCTAGAGAGAAGATAGAGAGCTAGCCTTGCCCTTATTCCTCTTCCAGATGACACAGCTCAAGGAGCAACCTTGTAGCTACCATATTGACTTTAGTCATGACGCGGAGTCCCCTTAGAGCAGGACTAGGGGTGTTATCTCCACGGAGAGCCCCAAACCTGGGTAAGATTCAAAGGCGTCCTAAGTATCGCCTTATCCCGCTTCCAGGGCCCGGCGACGTTCTATTGTCCCCATGCATGATAATCCATCCTTTGGCATATGTCGCACCAAAACCCCGACATCAACACATCGCCAAAAGGTGAGTGCCGGAAGATATCCGCGGCGCTGAATTCGGTGATAGACGCCTGATCGAGCGTGAAGGGCGCATATGTGCATGATTCGGAACCTGAGGCCGAAGACGAGTCCATAGTTCCGATAACACGGACCCTGCTCGAAGTTGGGTCCATGTGCGGCTCCAACGCCGTTGAATCTGCGGCCTCCGGGGCGGGGTTGAGCTTCCCGTCCTTGGGTGACGCGATATGTTCCACATCCGGTGACAGAGTTAGGTCGTGTTCATCGTGATTGCAGGGAGAGTTTGCCGTGGGCTCGAATTCGTCGAAGATCAAGTCTTTGCGGATATCAGGAACGTAGTTTAGGCTTCCAAATCTGACTTGATGGCCAGGGGCGCAGCTCTCAACCTGCTCGAGGTGGCCTACAGTATTGGCGCGGAGCAAGAAGCCGCCGAACACAAAAAGCTGTCCGGGAGGGAAAATTCCCTCGGTGTCGCCGTCGTGGTTGATGACGCGATCCATCAGTCATTCGGTCGACGACATAGTGGAACTCTCAATGTAAGCACCAACGTCGGTGTCAAAACCGGCGGATCTCGGTTAGGGGGTCCCGAACTATGCGTCTTAGGATTGATGTTAATAGGAGACTGGGGACACGATGTTTACCCAGGTTCAGGCCCTCTCGATCGAGGTAATACCCTACTTCCTACTATATTAATATGGATGAATAAGATTACAAGAGTTGATCTACCTCGATATCGTAATGGCTAAACCCTAAAGTCTAGCCTATGAGGATGTTATGATGTTCTATTAGCCTCTACGGACTAAACCCTCCAGTTTATATATGCACCGGAGGGGCCTAGGGTTTGTACATAACCATCTTGCAGAGGAAGGAAATATTACACCCGAACCTAAAACTTGCCATTATACAAATACATGAGTCTTATCTGTATACGAGAGACTATCTTCAACAATGATCTTCACGGCCCACCAGTGCGGCGCACCACGAGTTATCCGGACACATGAGGACCCCTCAATCCAGGACTCCCTCACTTATGCATTGTGTGTAGTGTGTGTTGGGTGTTAGCATGACTAGATCTTTTCTATCATGAATTACAATGTTTAGTCGCTGCTTGAACTTTGGAGGTGCTCTGCATTTATGTTTTGCGGTCTCAGAAAGGGCTAGTGAGATACCACTATTGTCATATTATATCATGGTTATTTTGATAACGTATTGCAGTTTGAGGTATCTTATTATTGCTCGCTAGCTGATTATGTCATTGATACGAGATAATATAATTTCTAAGAGTTATTGTTGACATGGTTAGACATGATCTTTGGTGAAAACCTGGGTGCTACTTAAGCTTATTTATGTAAACAAGAGCAAAAGAGTTCGTAAAAGTTTTTCTTTTCACTTTTAGTTTATCAATTGAATTGCTTGAGGACAAGCAAAGGTTTAATCTTGGGGGAGTTGATACGTCTCCATTGTATGTACATTTCTTAATGTTTTTTGTCTAGTTCTGGACTCTAATTTGCATGATTTGAATGAAACTAACCCGGACTGATGTTGTATTCAACAGAACTACCATGGTGTTGGTTTTTGTGCAGAAATAAAAGTTCTCAGAATGGAACGAAACTTTGCGAGGATTTTTTATACAATAAAAGAGAATTTCTGGAGCCAAGAACGACCGGAGGGCGGCACCTAGGTGGACAAACCCACCAAGGCATGCCCCCCTCTAGGCGCGCTCAAGTGGGTTGTCCCCACCTGGTGGCCCCGCAAACCCTGAAAGCGACGCTATAAAATCCTATTTTTCTAGAAAAAATTAGGGAGAAAGAATTATCGCGTTTCATGAGATGGAGCCGCCTCCGTCTCCCGTTCTTCCTCGGGAGGCCATATCTGGAGTCCGTTTGGTGCTTTGGAGAGGGTGATCTTCAATCTTCGTCATCACCAACCCTTCTCCATCACCAATTCCATGATGGTCCCCAACGGGAGTGAATAATTCCTTCGTAGGCTCGCTGGTCGGTGAGGAGTTGGACAAGATTCGAGATTCATCATGTAATCTAGTTAGTTTTGTTAGGGCTGATCCCTAGTATCCATTATGTTCTGAGATTGATATTGCTATGACTTTCCCATTCTTAATGCTTGTCACTTTGGTCCCGGATGCCATGATTTTAGATCTGGACCATTTATGTTATCACCAGTATATCTATGTTCTAGATCTGATCTTGCAAGTTATAGTCACCTACTACGTGTTATGATCCGGCAACCCCGGAGTGACAATAGTAGGGACCACTCCCGGTGATGACCGTAGTTTGAGGGTTTCATGTATTCACCATGTGTTAATGTTGTGTTCCGATTCTCTATTAAAAGAAGGCCTTAATATCCCTCAGTTTCCAATAGGACCCCGCTGCACGGAGGGTGGGACACAAGATGTCATGCAAGTTCTTTCCATAAATAGGTATGACTATTTACGGAATACATGCCTACATTATATTTATGCACTGGAGCTAGTGACGTATTGCCCTAGGTTATAACTTTCACATGATGAATATCATCCAAGAAATCATCGATTCAATGCCTACGAATTTCACTTATATTGTTCTTGCTAAGTTACTACTGCTGCCTTTATTGTTTCACTTGCTACAAAACTATTGCTATCCCAATTACCGTCACTATTATTGTTGCCACTACTATCAAAATTATCATATTACTTTTCTACTGATCACTTTGCTGTAGATAATTAATCTCCAGGTGTGGTTGAATTGACAACTCAGCTGCTAATACTTACAAATATTCTTTGCCTCCCCTTGTGTCGAATCTATAAATTTGGGTTGAATACTGTACTCTCGAAAACTGTTGCGATCCCCAATACATGTGGGTTATCAGATGTATATATGAACGGAAACGTACTTCTTGGATTAACTGTGTGGGATGTACATACTAACGTAAACTTAGTCCTTGGATTGACCGTGTGGACTGTACATACGAACGGAAACGTTTAGCGGGGACTCACTGTGTGGGATGTACTTACGACCTGAAACGATTTGGCCTCTATAATTGTATTTGAGAACAATTGTACATATAACCTTATTTGATTGCTCGCCGGTCGCACACGACCTCATTTTGCCGAGCGTGTGTGCCAGGAGGGCATATCCCCGACGGTTTTTGGGTCGTGTGGGAATGACCCCCTTTCATAGTCACTTACTAGGCGACTGTTCAGAACGACGTCGGGAAAAGGGGTTAAAAACTGTTTATATAGCACCTTGATGTACCAGTGGTGATTAGACCCTTAACAAGGAAAAGTAGCAGTTTTTAAGTTCTTCAAGTTAAGGTGGAGTTTTAGCACAAGTTTAAGCACTCATAATACATTTCAAGCAAGTATGACAAGAGTTTGAGCAGCAGAAAGAGTTAAGCATGCTAATTGCAAGAAAGTAAAGGGATGGGATTGGAGTGTGCAATTCAACCGTTACACACATTTGACCCAACTCGGTCAGACCGAAGAGAAGAACTCGGTGAGACCGATTTAGTTCAAAATTTGAACGTTAGGAATCTCAATGGGACCGACTGGAACAACTCGGTGGGACCGATGTGCTAGGGCTGGGGCAAAACCTCATCTATGTAACGCCAATTGCTTGAACTGGGTGAGACCGATTTCTGCAAAGAGTAGACAGAGAGTTGGTCAGGAAAACTCAGTGAGACCGAATGCTCATTTCGGTGAGACCGAAATATTACAAAAGAATCATAGAGAGTTTGCAGGGCCATCTTGGTGAGACAGAGATCCATATGGTGTGACCAAATTGTTAGGGTTTCTGGCAGTGGTTATGTCATGAGAACATGGTGGCGCCGGATAGGAAGAATCGGTGAACCCAAGTTTGACTTAGGAGTTTGGACATATTTGGAAATGAGAGGGTTCCACATCCTCGTGTCCTTTCCATGCCATTGTTGAACTTATCTTAAATACACTAGATAAAAGCATTAGTCCAACAAGAAATATATTGACATTAATTACCAAAAACACCTCGGGAGCACATTCTTTTAATCTCCCCCTTTTTGGTAATTGATGAAAACATACATTAAATCTTTAGATAGAAGATTTGAAGAGTACCAAGTAAAGCTTTGGAAAGACATGTAACACGCATGATCTGCCCCTAAATGTATGCAATCATGTGAAGATAGAATATACTAGCATGTGAATGCATAATCATGACAGAGTAAGCCGAGAGTTACATGTATCTTGGCTATATGCAACAGAGCAAATGCTGTGATTTAGAAATGTACCTTCATGTTCATGAATCCCTCTTGCAAACAATATCTACACCAGCAAGAGATCATCATGCACATGAGTGTGATGCATATACTTACCTTGTTGTCTTAAGCTGGCTTGTAAAAGAATGGGCTTGAGAAAACAAGGTTGTATAACACAAGAACACTCTTGATAAAGCAAGTTAAAGAACCACTAGAATACCAAGACTAGGATGCCATATAACTGGTGAGTACCGAGTACTTCATTAAGATATAGACATGTCCCCAAAGATTTGAATATATGCAATGAATTCCTAAGATTTTTGTAGCCTTAGACATGAAGACTTTCTTCCCCCTGAATCTGATATTGGATAATGGGAGAAGATAGGGTGAGATAAAATTAGAGCAAAGATCAAAGCAAATATAGCAATAGCTTAGAACAAACACATTGACATTTCTTTCCCCTCTTAAAGACATGTGACTTGTCTCCTCTTTCATGACAGGCATTTGTGAATCATATGATAAGGTTTGATGTCTCACATATGGTAAGCTTTGATGTCTCTCTCTCTCCCCCTTTGACATCAATTTCAAAGAAGGGTTCTTCTGGAACATGAGTTAAGTAGGTGTGATCCTTGAGAAACACTACAAAGCAAGATGTAGTGTATGATGCGGATGGAGCGACGAGACGGGCCTTGTTGCGTACAACTTGTCCATCTTCATCTTGCTTATTCCAAAACACCCATTTGGTTCCAATGACATTGTGCTTGTTGTCCGGCTTTTCAACCAATGTCCATACTTGATTCCTCTGAAAGTTGTGTAGCTCTTCGTGCATGGCATTCACCCAATCCGGATCATCAAGAACTTCTTCAACCTTCATAGGTTCAACACTATAAATGAATGAGTAATATTCACAAAAATTAGCCACAGGAGATTTAGAGCGAGTGATTCCCCCGGTTTGAGTGTCTTTGAAGATTTGTTCAATGGGGTGATCTTTGGATATTATTGCTCTAACTCGTGAGAGCTTTTGTTTGGGTTGGGGTGGAACATCCTCATCATCGCATTCTTCTTATTGTCCTTCTTGGTTGTTGTTGGCATTGTCGTTCTCTTGTGGAGGTGGAGAGGGAGGTCGTGACGGTTCATCTTGTTGCACTTCCTCGTTTTCTTTGTCTTGACGTGTTCCACTTGTGGATGCCTACAAGTCAACTTGTGGTTCACATTGACATGAAGTTGAGGCGTCCACTTGAATTGATGAAGTACTCTCCTTCACCTCCGTAGGACAAATCTTTCCAATGGACAAATCTTGGATTGTTTCCGAAGGATTTTTTCTCCTACATCAATTGGCAATTGCTCTACTTGCGAGCCGTTAGATTCATCAAACTTCATATCTACTGTCTCTTCAACCTTTCGGGTGAAATTGTTGTAGACACGGTAAGTATGAGAGTTTGAGCCATAACCAATTAGGGAACCTTCATGGGACTTAGGAGCAAACTTAGAAAAAGGATGCGTATCAAGAATGTATCACTTTGAGCCAAATACTTGAAAGTATCCAACTTGGTGTTTGCTACCGGTTAGAAGCACGTATGCCGTTTTGCCGACAAGCTTGTGAAGATATTTTCGATTCGTGGCATGACAAACTGTCTCAACCGCTTCCGCCCAAACGTGTTTTGGTGTCTTTTATTCATCAAGCACTGTCCTTGCCATCTCAATCAACGTTCAGTTCTTCCTCTCAACGAATCCATTTTGTTTAGGTGTGTACCTAGCCGAGAACTCATGTGAAATCCATTCTTTGTCGAGGAAGGTGTCCACATTAGCGTTCTTAAACTCTGTTCTGTTATCACTCCGAACCTTCTTGATCTTCACGTCAAGCTGATTTTGGGCCTTCCTAGCAAATTAATGAAGATATTTTGGACCTGTGATTTATCATCGAGAAAGAACACCCACGTAAATCTAGAAAAATCATCAACAATGACCAAACCAAATGAGTTACAATCGAGACTATTGTAGGTGTTTGGACCAAAAAGATCCATATGAAGTAGCTCAAGCAGTCTTCTCGTGGTCATGATGTTCTTCATGGGGTGATGTCCTCCAACTTGTTTTCTTGCTTGACAAGCACTACAAAGTCTATCCTTGTCAAATATAACATCTTTAACACTAAGGATATGGTCACCATTAATAAGCTTATTGAGATTTCGCATACCCACATGACCTAACCTTCTATGCCATAACCAACCTTTAGAAGATTTAGCAATTAAGAAAGTGTGAGGTTGAGCTTTCTTAGTAAAATCAACAATGTATAGGTCACCTCTACGAATATCAGAAAAGACCATTTTATGATTATCTCTACGAAACACTTGGCAATCTACTTTAGTAAATAAGGCATGGAAACCGAAGTCAGCAAGTCTAGATATGGAAAGTAAATTGTAGCCAAGAGATTCAACGAGCATAACATTTTGGATAGAGCTATCATGGGAGATGGCCACCTTACCAAGGCCAACTACCTTACCCTTAGAGTTGTCACCAAAGGTGACATACTTGCGAGGGTCGTCATTCTTTGCAAGCTCACATAACATGTCCTTATCTCAGGTCATATGATCAGTACATCCACTATCAAGAACTCGTTAATTTCCTCCGGCCATGTAACCACGTAGGTTAGCCATAAGACCGAAGCATCATAATAGCCATGCTCAACATGGTCATCAATATGATCATCACCTAGGTCAAGTGAGTCATTATAAGTTTGACCATCAATGTTCAAGCGTATGAATTCTTATAGCTTCTAAGATGATATCACCTATAATTCTAGCATCTCCTTTTGCACGCATAAGATCACGAAGTTCAAAAAGACATTCATCAAATTTGGGATCTCTAGTGTCCATTTTATGAAAAGCAATTGTCTTGTAAAGAATTTCATCAAGGTTTTTTAGGGAATAGTTTGGGAACCGTTTCTCAAGATAATTCCATATAGTGTAAGAACATTTAAAAGTACGCAAGCAAACAAGCAAATTTCTAGACAAACCTCTAGCGATAAGACCAATAGTTCTTTGATTGCGAACCATGTCAAGATATTCATCGGGTGTTGGATTCAAAGGGTCAATGGGAGGCACATAAGGGATAACAATATACTTGTTCAAGTTTTATTCATTAAAATCTCAAGCATCTTATTTTTCCAAGAGCCATAAAACTCCCCATCAAGAAGAGGTACTCTACATCTAATACTCCTGAATATAGACTCATCCATCTTCCTCTAATGGTGATTAAACTAAAGAAATGGAGACCAAAGCTCTGATACTAATTGAAATCATCGAGAAGAGGGGTCTAGAGGGGGGGGTGGTGGTTAGACCCTTAACAAGCAAAAGTAGCAGTTTTTACGTTCTTCAAGTTAAGGTGGAGTTTTAGCATAAGTTTAAGCATTCGCAATACATTTCAAGCAAGCATGACAAGAGTTTGAGCAACGGAAAGAGTAAAGCATGCTAATTGCAAGAAAGTAAAGGATGGGATTGGAGTTTGCAAACATAGTGAAGACATAAAGATTTTTGGCATGGTTCCAATAGGTGCTGCTATCATACAACCAAGTTGATGGAGACTTCAACCCACAAAGGGTAAGGGCTGGGCGAATCCACTGAGGGCTCTACCCATGAAGGGTCCATGAAGAAGCAACCTTGTCTATCCCACCATGGCCATCGCCTACAAAAGACTTGCCTCACTCAGGTAGATCTTAACAAAGTAAGTGATCTCCTTGCCCTTACAAATTTCTTGGTTCAACTCCACAATCTTTCCAGAGGCTTCCAACTGACACCTAACCAATCTAGGAGAAACCACTCTCCAAAAGGTAATAGTGTTGGGGAACGTAGTATTTCAAAAAAATTCCTACGATCACGCAAGATCTGTATACTAGATGCATAGAAACGAGAGGTGAGAGTGTGTCTACGTACCCTCGTAGACCGAAAGGGGAAGCGTCTAGTGACGCGGTTGATGTAGTCGAACTTTCATCGCGATCCAACCGATCAAGCACCGAACGTACGGAGCCTTCGCATTCAGCACATGTTCAGCTTGATGATGTCCCACGAGCTCTTGATCCAATAGAACTTTGCGGGAGAGTTTTGTCAGCATGATGGCGTGGTGACGGAGGTGATGAAGCAACCGGCGTAGGGCTTCGCCTAAGCACTGCAACGATATGACTAAGGTGTGTTTCTGTGGAGGGGGGCACATCACACGGCTGGGAGAGATCAACTTGATCACCTTGTGTGTCTAGAGGTGCCCCCTGCCCCCATATATAAAGGAGCAAGGGGGGAGGTCGGCCGGCCTCTATGGCGCGCCCTAGAGGGCCAATCCTACTAGGAATAGGATTCCAATCCTATTCCTAGTAGGAGTCCACCAAGAGGGAGAGAGGGGGAAGGAAGGAGAGGGAGACGGAGAAGTAATGGGGCGCCGCCATCCCTCCTTTCCTTGTCCAATTCGGACCAAGGGGGAGGGGTGCGCGGCCCAGCCCTTGCCGGCCCTCTCTCTCACCACTAAGGGCCCACGTGGCCCATTATTTCCCCCGGGGGGTACTGATACCCCCTGGCACTCCGGTTTAATCCGAAACTTTTCCGAAACAATTCCGGTGTCCGAATATAGTGGTCCAATATTTCAATCTTTACGTCTCGGACATTCTGAGACTCCTCGTCATGTCCGTGATCTCATCCGGGACTCCGAACTAACTTCGGTACATCAAAACTCATGAACTCATAATACCGATCATCATCAAACGTTAAGCGTGCGGACCCTATGGGTTCGAGAACTATGTAGACACGACCGAGACTCATCTCCGGTCAATAACTAATAGCGGAACCCGGATGCTCATATTGGCTACTACATATTCTACAAAGATCTTTATCTGTCAAATGGCATAACAACATATGTTGTTCCCTTTGTCATCAGTATGTTACTTGCCCGAGTTTCGATCGTCGGTATCTCAATATGTAGTTCAATCTCGTTACCAGCAAGTCTCGTTACTCATTTTGTAATACATCATCTCGTGACTAACTCATTAGTCATTTTGCTTGCAAGGCTTATTATGATGTGTATTACCGAGAGGGCCCAGAGATACCTCTCCGACACTCGGAGTGACAAATCCTACTCTTGATCTATGCCAACACCACGAACACTTTCGGAGACACCTGTAGAGCATCTTTATAATCACCCAGTTACGCTGTGACGTTTGATAGCACACAAGGTGTCCCTCCGGTATACGGGAGTTTCATAATCTCATAGACATAGGAACATGTATAAGTCATGAAGAAAGTAATAGCAGTAAAACTAAACAATCATAGTGCTAAGCTAATGGATGGGTCTTGTCCATCACATCATTCTCCTAATGATGTGATCTCGTTGATCAAATGACAACTAATGTCTATGGCTAGGAAACATAACCATCTCCGATTAATACAATTCTAGCATGAATAAAAGACATTTATCATGGTATAAGGAAATACAAATAACATCTTTATTATTGCCTCTAGGGCATATTTCCTTCAGCTTCCCACTTGAACTAGAGTCAATAATCTAGATTACAAAGTAATGATTCTAACACCCATGGAGTCTTGGTGCTGATCATGTTTTGCCCGTGGAAGAGGCTTAGTCAACGGGTCTGCGACATTCAGATACGTATGTATCTTGCAAATTTCTATGTCTCCCTCCTTGACTTGATCGCGGATGGAATTGAAGCGTCTTTTGATGTGCTTTATTCTCTTGTGAAACCTATATTCCTTCGCCAAGGCTATTTCTCCAGTGTTGTCACAAAAGATTTTCATTGGACCCGATGCACTAGGTATCACACCTAGAGCGGATATGAACTCCTTCATCCAGACTCCTTCATTTGCAGCTTCCGAGGCAGCTATGTATTCCGCTTCAAACGTAGATCCCGCCACAACGCTTTGCTTGGAACTGCACCAACTGACAGCTCCACTGTTTAATAAAAATACATATCCGGTTTGTGACCTAGAGTCATCCGGATCAGTGTCAAAGCTTGAATCGACGTAACCGTTTACGACGAGCTCTTTGTCAACTCCATATACGAGAAACATATCTTGGATCACTAAAATTTAAATGAAGAGTCTTGAGCTTTAGCCAGTGCATGTCCTCGACACCTTGAAGGGGTTACATATCCTCTTGTCCTTTCCACGCCATTGTTGAACTTATCTGAAATACACTAGATAAAAGCATTATTCCAGTAAGAAATATGTTGACATTAATTACCAAAATCACCTAGTAAGGAGCACTTGTGCTTTCAATCTCCCCCTTTTTGGTAATTGATGACAACATACATCAAAGCTTTAGATAAAAGATTTGAGGAGTACCAGGTAAAGCTTTGGAAAGACATGTAACATGCATGAGCTCCCCCTAAATGTATGCAATCATGTGAAGATAGAATATACTAGCATGTGAATGCATAATCATGACAGAGTAAGAAGAGTGTTACATGTATCTTGGCTGTATGTAACAGAGCAAATAATTTGATTTAGAAATGTACCCTCTTGCAAACAATATGTACACCAGCAAGAGGTCATGATGCACATGAGTGTGATGCATATACTTACCGTGTGGTCTTGAGCTGGCTTGTAAAAGAATGGACTTGAGAAAACAGGGTTAGATAACACAAGAACACTCTTGATAAAGCAAATTAAAGAACCACTAGAATACCAAGACTGGGATGACATGTAATGGGTGAGTACTGAGTACTTCATTAAGATATAGACATGTCCCCAAAGATTAAAAGATATGCAATGAGTTCCAAAGATTTTTATCACCATATACATGAACACTTTCTCCCCCTGGATCTGATATTGGATAATGGGTGTCAGTGCAACAAAACTTGGTATGTTGCCTAGACTGTACACATGTACGAGGGCGAGGGTGCAATGACAAGACAACGCCAAGCTAAAGATATAACTCTTTTTAAGTCAAAGGGTAGAACAAGAAGACCAAGACAAGGCGAAGGAAGAATATATCACCAAGGGAAAACCTCCCTTGCTGGGCACGCGAGCCTGGCCAGGTCGAGGCTGCGCCAAGGCAAGCCTCAAGACTCCCCCGGCAAGCTTGCTGAGACGCCAAGGGTGGGTTACTCCGCCAAGACACCACTGCTCCACCGCACAGAGACTCATGTCACTTATCAGTGCGGTGTCGAGCCTTCAGATGATTAAGTGGCATCCACCGAGCATGTGGCAACCACCCTGAAGTTGTTTTTCCTCCAAATGATACCCATCCAGCGACGTGTCAGGCATATAGGGCAAGAGACAAATAGAGTAGCGCAGCAAGGCTTGCTGGGGTACTCCATGACATGACACTAAGTGGTGTATTTAATGCACCCTGTCCTATCTGCAGTGTTAGGTATGATAACACTGTTGGCCATGTGATCAACCAACAATGATCATGTCGGCACCGTGGATTCCCCTTGGACTATAAAAGGAGGACTGAGGCGAGCTTAGAGAGGATTCAAACCCTTGTATACTCATACGCGCGTACTCCCTCTTCCCGAGGCGCTACATGCTCCTCGCAATCCCTCATCCAATCCATCAAAGCAGGAATAGGGTTTTACGCTTTGCAGCAGCCCGAACCTGGGTAAAAACCACCATGTCACCATTCCCGTGCTGCCCCTGCGGCCTCTGCTCCTTGTGCAACATGCCATCCACCCTCACCGAACCACAAAGGGGACGATAGTCCCATAGGTGATCATGTTTTTCCATGACATCTTTGGCACGCCAGGTAGGGGGAAGCGTTTGCGCGAATTCGAGGGTGTAAACAGTGCGTCAATCTTCATCGTCATCTTCTTCATCAACGACTCCATCATCCATGGCGCCCAAAAAGAAATTTGGTGTGGCAGCGTAGCCCTCCAGCTCAAAAGCTCCTTCGCATGTAGCCGCCGATGGCACGGGCGCTGCGATGGTGCTGGGGAACGCTAGTGCCATGGAGGATGTGGACGGCTTAGGCGGCGCTGTCATCGTCTCCCCCGCGGCTGAAGTGAGAGTGGAGGACGCCGGAGGAGGATGCCATCTGCAGCATCCTGATGGTCATGCTCCGCAAGGCGCATGCAAAGGGGGGTAGTGCCTGCATCCTCACCGCGCTGGAGGACATAGTCACAGCGACAAAGCCCGCTCTGGTACGAGCCGCTACCTCCCCGCTGCGCCCATCATGGGTACACCCGCATGACACACATCTCCCCCAGAGCAGGGTGACCAAGTCGTGCCACCTAATGGGGGTATCAACCCACAGGCTCATCCTCCTCGTCGCCATGATGCCACAACGGCTGGCTCGTGACAACAGGAACATAATGACGCCACCAACACTGGTGCCGCCAGAAATCGGGCAACGTCGCATTCTGTGTCATCGTCCATGCCAAGCTCCGCTTCGGAAGCAATGGTGCGAGTCTAGCTCCTGCCGAGATTCCCGCTAGTGCCAACCAAATATATAAATGGAGAGCCACCATTCAGAGTTTGATTGGTTTTGCTGAAGCAGGAGGATCGCAACGAGCGGTGCTGCCACGACAATCACAAGCGACAACAACGGCCCAAACTGTTGCCCACGCTGGAGGCCCCCCCCGACAGTGCAGTCCCCTCTACGGTCGCTGGCGTAGGGGGTGCAGGAAGGACGGTACAACCAAGAAACCGACGATGTATCGATGGCTTTGTCTGATCCTCAAGCTCATCAAGATCAGCGGCGGGTCCTGGAGGACAAGCGGAGGGAAGACGTGCGCGTCACCATCGAATGATGCCACGATACCCACCGCCAATCCAACAAGCGCAATGGACCCGATGGTCCAAAAGTATAGGGGATCAATCATAGTCCTTTCGATAAGTAAGAGTGTCAAACCCAATGAGGAGCAGAAGGAAATGAGAAGTGGTTTTCATCAAGGTAATGTCTGCAAGCATTGAAATTCTAAGTAGCAGATAGTTTGATATCAAGACAATTTGTGACGAGCAAGTAACGACAACGACAAATAATAGGGAGCAAGATAGCCCAATCCTTTTGTGGCAAAGCACAGGCCAAAACAGTTTCTTATAATGAGCAAAGTGTTCTTGAGGGCACACGGGAATTTCATCTAGTCACCTTCACCATGTTGGCTTGATTCGTGTTCACTACTTTGATAATTTGATATGTGGGTGGATCGGTGCTTACGTGTTGTTCTTACTTGAGAAAACCTCCTACTTATAATTAACCCCCTCGCAAGCATCCGCAACTATGGGAATCATATTAAGATAAAATCTAACCATAGCATTAAACTTTTGGATCCAAATCGGTCCCTTACGAAGTAGCGCATAAACTAGGGTTTAAGCTTCTGTCACTCTAGCAACCAATCATCTAATAACTACTCCACAATGCATTCCCTTAGGCCCTAATATGGTGAAGTGTCAGGTAGTCGACGTTCACATGACACCACTAAGGGAATCACAATGTAGATATTATCAAAATATTGAACACATATCAAGTTCACATGATTACTTGCAACATGATTTCTCCCATAACCTCAAGAACACGGGTAACTACTCACAAATGACAAACATGTTCATGATCAGAGGGATATTAAATGGCATAACAAATCTAAACATATAATGTTCCACCAAATAAACCATATAGTGATCAACCACAAGATGTAATCAACACTACTAGTTACCCACAAGCACCAATCTTAGGTTCCGGTAGAAAGATTGAACAAAAGAGGTGAACTAGGGTTTGAGAGGAGATGCTGTTGTTGAAGATGTTGATGGATATTGCCCTCCCCAAGATGGGAGAGTTGTTGGTTATGATGATGACGATGATTTCCCCTCCGGGACAGAAGTTCCCCCAGTGGAATTGCTCAGCCGGAGGGCAAAAGTGCTCCTCCCCAAGTTCCGCCCCGAGACGGTGGCGCTCCGTCCCGAAAGTCCACCCCTTATTTTTTTCTAGGTCAAAATGACTTACATACCAGAAGAGGGGTCAGGGAGTCCAGGATTTGGGGGTCCACGAGTGTCTGGTTTACTAAAGTTGGGCCAGATAGATGGGCCATGAAGTTGAAGGTAAACTGACATCCACTGTGTCCGTTCAGGACTCCTGTGTATGTAGAAAGGCATGATAGATGTTCGGATGTAATGATTCCTTTCTTCCCAAGTAATCTTTGTAACCCTAGGTCTCCTTTAGTGGATATATAAACCGAAGGGTCTAGTCTATACAGGGTAGCAGAATAACAGTTGCCTAGACTAGACTCCTAGGGTTTTAGCCATTACGATCTCGAGGTAGATCAACTCTTGTAACCCTATATTCATCAAGATCAATCAAGCAGGAAGTAGGGTATTACCTCGATCGAGAGGTGCTGAACTTGGGTAAACATCGTGTCCCCAGCCTCGTGTTACCGTCGATCCTTAGACGCACAGCTTGGGCACCCCTACCCGGGATCTGCCAGTTTCGACACCGACAATGGTGCTTTCATTGAGAGCTCCGTTGTGCGCTCGCGAGAAGGGATTGATGGATCCTCTCATCATGAATGACGATATCACCCTCGAAAACAACCTGACTTTGGGCCAGAGCCTCCAGCTCGGGGGGTTCGCTGTATGCGCCCACGTGGCCGCCAGGCCAGCCGCTCTCTCCGCGGTCATCGAGAACCACTCCTATATCAGCTCCAAAAACTCTTAAGAAACGACTTCGGCGGATTCCTCGTCCTTAAACAAGCTGCTGGATCGTAGTGCCGCCATGGGGCTTTCATCGCGTAATGATCAGATCGAGCTTAAATTCGGTCAGGACAAAGTCAATTCGACCCCGATCACTCACCTGGTGGCAATAATCGAGGACCGGGCCAAAGATATTGCTCCTCTTGAAAATGATGCCGACACTATTCGAATCTCCAAACCCTTCGAGCCGAACACCCCTCTTTTTGATGGCACTTCGTGTCTTTCAAGCTGAGGGACAAGCGCCGAGCCCGCGGGACATTCAGATCCTGCAGGACCCGGATCGTCCACAACGGAGGTTGTGCAAATCCCGGACACTACATTGGGTCGAGACGCAAATTTATCCACACCCACCCACCACAGTACATGCTCTCCAAGTAACTCCAGATTTCCGGACATAGGTGATATCACGAACATACAATAGCAGCCCCAAGAGACGGTTAATCACTTCTGGGCCAGATCCCTGCTTGTCAAAAACAAGATTAAGGACTGCTGCGACGACGACATGGTTCCCATACTTCACCACAATTGCATGCACGAGGGAGTCTTGAACGCCCTCAACCGCCGTCGAATACGGAGTTTCGCAGAATTTTCGCATTTAGTATGAAAGTACTACACTATGGAAATAACTTGGAAAGCCCAAAATACACCTCTAGAATAGTCCATCTTCGGACAATACGCAGCTAAAGCAGAACATACATACCCTTGCACGGTAGCCGATAACATGCCCATTGGCAAGAAAAATAGACCTTTCGCAGGACACATGTCCGTTTTGGACGAATTGTTAGATAAACCTTGCCAAATACATGTCGCCCCAGACATTATACAAACCCACTGCCTTAGAGCATGTCGGGTACTCCGGCAGGTAGCGAAAAGAGGTGAAGCAATCCTCGCCACTGCAACTCGAGGGGAGAATTTTTTTGATGTGTTTACTGTCTTTGAGACATTCTCCTCAAACAACCAACGCAAGAGAGCAAATCGCGAACTTGCCGAGGATCATCAAATCAGCACTGCATGCCCATGGGGCGACACATCAATCACCTTTTCCGCCGAAGACGAACCACGATTCGAGCCGGTTTGAGCAACAGTCAATCTTGTACTAAACCCAATAGTACACGGCTTTCGCTTCACTAAAGTACTCATGGGCGGTGGTAGCGGACTCAACCTCATATATGAGGACACGCATGCAAAAATGCAGGTTGATAAATCCCGCATTGAACAAAGTAATACAACCTTCATAGGAATTACTCCCAGCCAGGATGCCCAATGTTCCGTAAGCATTAAATTTGATGTAGTATACGGTACACCCGAGAACTATAGGTTGGAGGAACTGCTCTTCCACATTGTCCCCTTCAACAACGGATACCACGCCCTTCTAAGGCGGGATGCTTTCTCACGCTTTCAAGCCATACCCCATTACGGGTACATGAAACTCAAAATGCCAGGGCCCAATGGAATAATCACAGTAGCAAGTGATCTGGACAGAGCACTCCATGCCGAGAACAAAATCTCATCATTAGCCCTAGGGGCACTATCGGAAACCCTCGCGACCGAAGAGATAACCACCTTACAATCTACGGTGGAAAAGGATGATGTAGTCCTTGACAAGAGATCGAAATCTACCTCCTTCAAGCCAGCAGATGAAATTAGCAAATTTCAAGTGCATCCAACGAACCCCAACAAGACAACATCTATTGGGGCACATCTGGACCCGACGGTAGACATCGCCTTGTGCACCTTCCTTCGCGAAAACTGGGACATATTCGCCTAGCATCGCTCAGATATGCCGGGTATCCCACGCAGGTCGGCCGAACATAGCCTTACCATCATCAAAGGGTTCAAGCCAGTCAAGCAGTCACTACGACGATTTTCTGAACCCAAAAGACAAGCGATGGGGGAAGAGTTGGCCAAGTTACTGGAAGCCAGATTCATAAGGGAAATTAAACATCCGAAATGGCTAGACAACTTAGTCATGGTACCAAAGAAGGACAAATCCTAGCGTCTTTGTGTCGACTTTACGGACTTAAACAAGGCTCGCCCTAAGGATCCTTTTCCACTGCCCTACATTGATGAAATTATCGATGCAACCGCAGGACATGACTCATTGTGTTTCCTCGATGCTTACTCCGGATACCATAAGATAAAAATGAAGGAATCCGACCAGGCCGCAATGGTGTTTATCACTCCGTACGGCCCCTTTTGCTACAAACAATGCCATTTGGGCTCTAAAACACTGGTGCCACGTATCAACGCATGATTCAAACATGCTTAGGGAAACTAATTAGCAAGGCAGTGGAGGCATATGTCGACGATGTAGCCATCAAGACTAAATACGACAAAACGTTGGTGCATGATCTCCGCCTCACATTTGATATCCTCCGAACATATGACATACGGCTTAATCCAGAAAAATGCGACTTCGGCGTTCTGGCCGGAAAGCTGTTAGGGTTCATCGTATCCCATAGAGGAATTGAAGCGAACCCAGTTAAAATTCGGGCCCTGTCATAGCTAACTACGCCAACTGATCTAAATCAAGTCCAAAAGCTAGCAGGTTATGTAGCGGCCTTGATCCGCTTTATCTCCAGATTAGAGAAAAAGCATTACCACTTTATAGACTGCTGAGGCACACAGACAACTTCGAATGGACGGATGCGGCCACAACCGAATTGTAGGATACTAAAACCCTATTAGTGGGAAAGAAAATCCTAGCCGCTCTAGGTGTTGGCGAACCTATGCTTCTTTATATCTCCGCCACTCACCAGGTAGCGAGTGCGGTACTCGTCATCGAACGAGAAGAAGAGGGGCATAAATTCCCCATCAAAAAACTAGTATACTATGTATCAGAGGTCCTCATACCATGTAAATCACGAGAAGAAGAGGGACACTCCTTTCAAGAGTGTTCGATCATAGTGGCATCCGAAGTACCACTCAATGATATAATAAACAATAAAGATGCCACATGACGCATAGCCAAATGGGCCATCGAGCTCCTCACGTTTGAAATAGCATACAAACCATGCCGGACTATTAAGTCTCAGGTGTCAGCTGACTTTGTCACAGAATGGACTGAAGCCGAACTCCCTAAAGAGTACGACGCATACTCCCACTGGACCATGTATTTCAACGGCTCCAAAATGCTAGCCGGACTAGGGGCGGCGTCATCTTGATATCCCCAACAGGGGATACAACCCGTTACGTACTGGAAATCATGTACATAGACTCAAACAATGCGGCCGAATATGATGCACTACTGCACGGTCTCCGCATGGTCGTATCCATGGGCATACAACGCCTCGAGGTGCACGGAGACTCAAACCTCGCAATATCTCAGCTAAACGGAAAATTTGATGCGAAGGATTCAAAGATGGTCGCTTATCAAAATGCCATATTAAAAATGTAAGTTCGATTTGAGGGGCTGGAATTTCACCATATAGCTTGGGACAGTAACCAGGCAGCGGATATACTCGCTCGTATGGGCGCTAAGTGCGACCCAGTCCCGCCTAACACCTTTGTAGAAAGGCTGTTCAAGCCATTAGTGACATGGAAGGACGAGAGCAGAGATGCTAATTGATACGTCTCCAACGTATCTATAATTTTTTATTGTTCCATGCTATTATATATTTTGTTTTGGATGTTTAATGGGCTTTATTATACACATCTATATTATTTTCGGGACTAACCTATTAACCCAAGGCCCAGTGCAAATTGCTGTTTTTTTTGCCTATTTCAGTGTTTCGCAGAAAAGGAATATCAAACAGAGTCCAAACGGAATGAATCCTTCGGGAGAGTTATTTTTGGAACGATATCTTCACAAGAGACTTGGAGTACAAGTCAGCGAAGAAACGAGGTGCCCATGAGGGGGCAGGGCGCGCCCAGGGTGGGTAGGCGCGCCCCCACCCTCGTGGGCCCCACATTGCTCCACCAACGTACTTTTTCCTCCTATATATATCCATATACCGTGAAAACATCGAGGAGCACGAAAAAACCCTAATTCCACCGTCGTAACCTTCTGTTCCCGTGAGATCCCATCTTGGGGCCTCTTTCGGAGCTCCGCCGGAGGGGGCATCGATCACGGAGGGCTTCGACATCAACACCATAGCCCCTCCGATGAGTTGTGAGTAGTTTACCACAGACCTTCGGGTCCATAGTTATTAGCTAGAAGGCTTCTTCTCTCTCTTTGGATCTCAATAGAAAGTTTTCCTTGATCTTCGAGGAGATCTATTTGATGTAATCTTTTTGCGGTGTGTTTGTCGAGATCTGATGAATTGTGGGTTTATGATCAGGATTATCTATGAACAATATTGGATTCTTTTCTGAAATCTTTTATGTATGATTATAATATCCTTGCAAGTCTCTTCGAATTGTTGGTTTGGTATGGCCTACTAGATCTATAGTTCTTGCAATGGGAGAAGTGCTTGGCTTTGGGTTCAATCTTGCGGTGTCCTTTCCCAGTGACACCAGGGGAAGCAAGGCACGTATAGTATTATTGCCATCGAGGATAAAAAGATGGGGTTTATATAAAATTGCTTGAGTTTATCCCTCTACATCATGTCATCTTGCTTAAGGCGTTAATCTGTTCTTATGAACTTAATACTCTAGATGCATGCTGGATAGCGGTCGATGTGTGGAGTAATAGTAGTAGATACAGAATCATTTCGGTCTACTTGTTACGGACGTGATGCTAATAGATAATGATCATGCCTAGATTTTCTCATAACTATGCGCATTTCTATCAATTAATCGATAGTAATTTGTTCACCCACCGTAGATTTCTGCTATCATGAGAGAAGCCACTAGTGAAACCTATGGCCCCCGGGTCTATCTTTATCATATTACTTTCCCATCAACTAGCCAATTTCTTTCGCCGTTGTTTATTTCCTTTATTTACTTTCTGTTTCTATACCAAAAATACCAATAATATTATCTTATCATATCTATCAGATCTCACTCTCGTAAGTGACCGTGAAGGGACTGACAACCCCTTATCAGGTTGGCTGTGAGGTTCTTATTTGTTTGTGCAGGTGCGAGGGACTCGTGTGTGGTCTCCTACGGGATTGATACCCTGGTTATCAAAAACCGTGGGAAATACTTATTCTACTATGCTGGATCACCCTTTCCTCTTCGAGGGAATACAACGCAATCTCGAGAAGTAGCAAGAAGAATTTCCCGCGCCGTTGCCGGGGAGATCTACGCAAAAGACATATATCAAGTACCTATCACAAAGCCTTATCCCTCACACTACATTATTTGCCTCTCGTTTTCCTCTCCCCTACTTCACCCTTGCCGTTTTATTTGCCCTTCTTTTTTTGTGTGTTTTACCGTTCGCTTGCCTCTTGTTTGCTTGTGTGTTGGATTGCTTGTTCGTCACAATGGCCCCCCCTATTAGTGTTGATCCTCACCTTAAGAGGTTGGAGGAGATTGAAAACAATGTTAGAAATTTTATGTCTGTGCAATTTGAGCTTAATGATTTCTTCAGAACCGAGCTTAAATAATAGAAAAGTTTTATGGAATACATGAATAAAGAGCTTGATGATATGTCTAAAGAGTTTTATGGTTTGAAATCTCAGTTTTCTCATCTTGAGAACTTAATAGCCCAAATATCAGACAAGCAAGCCACCTTAGTTAATAAGATGGCTGCTAAATTGGAAGATTTAGAAAATAAAGATGAAGATCTAAAAGTGATTTATGTATCTCCTATTAAATCCTTGTTTTCTAGTATGAATCTTGATAAAGATGGGACTGAAGATGAGTTTACTTTAGTTAAATGGCGTCCCAATGATTCGGAGTTTTTAGATCTTGATGCTAAAATTGTTAAAAGTGGGATTGAAGAGGTCAAAACATTACATAGCAATGAACCAACTATCTTGGATTTCAAGGGATTTAATTATGAAAATTGCTCTTTAATAGATTGTATTTCCTTATTGCAATCCATGCTAAATCTCCGCATGCTTATAGTCAAAATAAGGCTTTTACCAAACACATAGTTGATGCTTTAATGCAATCTTATGAAGAAAAACTTGAATTAGAAGTTTCTATCCCTAGAAAGCTTTATTATTAGTGGGAACCTACTATTAAAATTATGATTAAAGATCATGAATACTTTGCTTTGTGTGACTTGGGTGCAAGTGTTTCCACAATTCCAAAAGCTTTGTGTGATATGTTAGGTTTCCATGAACTTGAAGACTGTTCTTTAAATTTGCATCTTGCAGATTCTACCATTTAGAAACCTATGGGAAGGGTTAATGATGTTCTCATTGTTGCCAATAGGAATATGATGTCCCCGTAGATTTCATCGTTCTTGATATAGATTGCAATCCTTCATGTCCTTTTATTCTTGGTAGACCTTTCCTCAAAACGATTGGTGCAATTATTGATATGAAGGAAGGAAATATTAGATTCCAATTTCCGTTAAGGAAAGGCATGGAACACTTTCCTAGAAAGAAAATCAAATAACCTTATGAATCTATTATGAGAGCTACTTATGGATTGCCTACCAAAGATAGCAACACCTATATCTATTCTTGTATCATGCCTAGCTAGGGGCGTTAAACGATAGCGCTTGTTGGGAGGCAACTCAATTTTATTTTCTTTGTTTTTGCTTCTGTTTAGGAATAAATATTGCATCAAGATTATTTTTAGATGTGGTTTTGTGTTTTAATTAGTTTTTGTGCCAAGTAGAACCTTTGGGAAGTCTTGTGTGAAGTTCATGTGATCATGCTGTAAGAAACAGAAACTTTAGTGCTCACGAGATTGGCTGTCATTTTTTACTGGAGAGTGATTTTTAGTTGATTCTTTTTGCAGATGATTAATAAAAAAATTCCTCACGTCCACCAATTTATTTCAATATTTTTCGAGTTACAGAAGTATTCGAAAGGTATAGATTACTACATATTGTTCTATTTTTGACAGATTCTGTTTTTCGTGTGTTGTTTGCTTATTTTGGTGAATCTATGAGTAGTATCGGGGGGTATGAATCATGGAGAAGTTGGAATACAGTAGGTTTAACACCAATATAAACAAAGAATGAGTTCATCACAGTACCTTTGAGTAGTGGCTTGTTTTCTTATACTAACGGAGCTCACGAGATTTTTTGGCTTAGTATTGTGTTGTGAAGTTTTCAAGTTTTTAGTATGGATTTGATGGATAATGGAACAAACAGTGGCAAGAGCCTAAGCTTGGGGATGCCCAAGGCACCCCAAGGTAAATTTAAAAGATAACCAAAAGCCTAAGCTTGGGGATGCCCCTGGAAGGAATCCCCTCTTTCGTCTTCGTCTATCGGTAACTTTACTTGAGACTATATTTTTATTCACCATATGATATGTGTTTTGCTTGGAGCGTCATGTATGATTTGAGTCTTTGCTTTTTAGTTTGCCACAATAATCCTTGCTGGGCACACCTTTTGAGAGAGATGAATATGATTTAGAATTTATTAGAATACTCTATGTGCTTCACTTATATCTTTTGAGCTAGATAGTTTTGCTCTAGTGCTTCACTTATATCTTTTAGAGCACGATGGTGGTTTTATTTTGTAGAAATTATTGATCTCTCATGATTAACTTATATCTTTTTGAGAGTGTCTCAGAACAGCATGGTAATGTGCTTTGGTTATCAAACTAGTCCTAATATGATAGGTATCCAAGATGAGTATAGTAAGAACTTTCATACAAGTGCATTGAATATTATGAGTAAGTTTGATACTTTATGATTGTTTTGATATATGAGGATGGTGATATTAGAGTCATTCTAGTGGAGTAATTGTGAATTTGAGAAACACTTGTGTTAAAGTTTGTGATTCCCGTAGCATGCACATATGGTGAACCGCTATGTGATGAAGTTGGAGCATGATTTATTTATTGAGTGTCATCCTTTGTGTGGAGGTCAGGATCACGCGATGGTTAACTCCTACCAACCCTTCCCCTAGGAGCATGCGTTGAATACTTTCTTTTCATAACTCATAGAATTTTTCAATAAGTATATGAGTTCTTTATGACTAATGTTGTGTCCATGGATTATACGCACTCTCACCCTTCCACCATTGCTAGCCTCTCTTGTACCACGCTACTTTCGCCGGTACCATACACCCACCATATACCTTCCTCAAAACAGCCACCATACCTACCTATCATGGCATTTCCATAGCCATTCCGAGATATATTGCCATGCATCTTTCCACCGTTTCGTTATTATGACACGCTTCACATTTTCATATCGCCATGCATGATCCTGTAGATGACATCGTATTTGTGGCAAACCACCATTCACAATTCATTCATACATGTCACTCTTGATTCATCGCACATCCCGGTACACCGCCGGAGGCATTCACTTAGAGTCATATTTTGTTCTAGCTTCGAGTTGTAATCTTTGAGTTGTAAGTAAATAAAAGTGTGATGATCTTCATTATTAGAGCATTGTCCCGTGTGAGAAACAAAAAAAAAGGGGAGAGAAAGGCCAAATAAAAAAAGGAGAAGGTCCAAAAAAGGGGAGAGAGGGGCCAAAGAGAAAAAAAAAGAAAAGCCCCTCCAATAAATAGAGAGAAGGGACAATGCTACTATCCTTTTCCACACTTGTGCTTCAAAGTAGAACCAAAATCTTCATGATAGAGAGTCTCTTGTTTTTTCACTTTCATATACTAGTGGGAATTTTCATTATAGAACTTGGCTTGTATATTCCAAGAATGGGCTTCCTCAAAGCACCCTAGGTCTTCATGAGCAAGCAAGTTGGATGCACACCCACTTAGTTTATTTTGTTGAGCTTTCATACACTTATAGCTCTGGTGCATCCGTTGCATGGCAATCCCTACTCACTCACATTGATATCTATTGATGGGCATCTCCATAGCCCATTGATACGCCTAGTTGATGTGAGACTATCTTGTTCTTTTGTCTTCTCTGCAACAACCACTCTATTCCACATAGAACTATATCCATGACTCACGCTTATGTATTGCGTGAAAGTTGAAAGGTTTGAAAGAATTGAAGTGTGAAACAATTGCTTGGTGGAAACCGGGGTTGTGCATGATTTAAATATTTTATGTGATGAAGATAGAGCATAGCCAGACTATATGATTTTGTAGGGATAACTTTCTTTGGCCATGTAATTTTGAGAAGACACGATTGCTTTGTTAGTATGCTTGAAGTATTATTATTCTTACGTCAATATAGACTTTTGTTTTGAATCTTTCGGATCTGAACATTCATGCCACAATAAAGAATATTACATTGAGAATTATGTTGGTTAGCATTCCACATCAAAATTCTATTTTTATCATTTACCTACTCGAGGATGAGCAGGAATTAAGCTTGGGGATGCTTGATACGTCTCCAGCGTATCTATAATTTTTGATTGTTCCATGCTATTATATATTCTGTTTTGGATGTTTAATGGGCTTTATTTTAAAATTTTATATTATTTTCGGGACTAACCTATTAACCCAAGGTCCAGTCCAAATTGCTGTTTTTTGACTATTTCAGTGTTTCGCAGAAAAGG
Source organism: Secale cereale (assembly GCA_902687465.1). Lineage (NCBI taxonomy): Eukaryota > Viridiplantae > Streptophyta > Magnoliopsida > Poales > Poaceae > Secale > Secale cereale. The sequence goes on from LR738714.1 coordinate 213,634,642, forward strand.
AATATCACACGGAGTCCAAACGGAATGAAACCTTCGGGAGAGTAATTTTTGGAACGATATCTTCACGAGAGACTTGGAGTACAAGTCAGACAAGAAACGAGGTGCCCACGAGGGGGCAGGGCGCGCCCCACCCTCGTGGGCCCCATGTTGCTCCACCGACGTACTTTTTCCTCCTATATATATCCACATACCCTGAAAACATCAAGGAGCATGAAGAAACCCTAATTACACCGCCATAACCGTATGTTCCCATGAGATCCCATCTTGGGGCCTGTTCTAGAGCTCCGCCGGAGGGGGCATCGATCACGGAGGGCTTCTACATCAACACCATAGCCCCTCCAATGAGTTGTGAGTAATTTACCACAGACCTTCGGGTCCATAGTTATTATCTAGATGGCTTCTTCTCTCTCTTTGGATCTCAATACAAAGTTCTCCTCGATCTTCGAGGAGATCTATTCGATGTAATCTTTTTGCGGTGTGTTTGTCGAGATCCGATGAATTGTGGGTTTATGATCAAGATTATCTATGAACAATATTGGATTCTTTTCTGGAATATTTTATGTATGATTATAATGTCCTTGCAAGTCTCTTCGAATTATTGGTTTGGTTTGACCTACTAGATCTATAGTTCTTGCAATGGGAGAAGTGCTTGGCTTTGGGTTCAATCTTGAGGTGTCCTTTCCAAGTGAGAGCAGGGGCAGCATGGCACGTATAGTATTGTTTCCATCGAGGACAAAAAGATGGGATTTATATCATATTGCTTGATTTTATCCCTCTACAACATGTCATCTTGCTTAAGGCGTTACTCTATTCTTATGAACTTAATACTCTAGATGCATGCTGGATAGTGATCGATGTGTGGAGTAATAGTTGTAGATGCAGAATCGTTTCAGTCTACTTGTTACGGACGCGATGCCTATATATAATGATCATGCCTAGACATTCTCATAACTATGCGCTTTTCTAACAATTGCTCGACAGTAATTTTTTCACCCACAGTAGAATTCTGCTATCATGAGAGAAGCCACTAGTCAAACCTATGGCCCCCGGGTCTATCTTTATCATATTACTTTCCCATCAACTAGCCAATTTCTGTCGCCATTGTTTATTTGCTTTATTTACTTTCTGTTTCTATACCAAAAATACCAAAAATATTATCTTATCATATCTACAGATCTCACTCTCGAAGTGACCGTGAAGGGATTGACAACCCCTTATCGAATTGGCTGTGAGGTTCTTATTTGTTTGTGCAGGTGCGAGGGACTCGCTTATGGTTTCCTACTGGATTGATACCTTGGTTCTCAAAAATGAAAGGAAATACTTACGCTACTGTGCTGCATCACCCTTTCCTCTTCGAGGGAATACAACGCAAGCTCGAGAAGTAGCACTAATGCGGACCCGAACACGCCGCCACCAGCCGAACTCAATACAAATGTCATCAGGGACTCAGACATGGATATAACATCCTCGGCTCATGAGATCATGGCTGCTATAGCCCCCTGGACAGAAAATTTCCTGGCCTACCTTAATAGGCAGGAGCTCCTCGATGACCAAAATGAGGCCCGCCACATAATTCGGCGTTCTAAAGCCTATAAAGTTCACGAAGGTGAATTATACAAGAAAAGCACTACTGGTGTTCTCCAAAGGTGCAATTCAGAAGAGGAGGGACGACAACTTCTATCAAAAATTCACGCTGGCATGGGCGGCCATCACGCCGCTACTCGGGCTCTCGTAAGCAAGGCTTTTCGAACTGGTTTTTTCTGGCCAACTGCCCTAGCAGATGCTCAAACCCTGGTCAAACATTGTGTTGGATGCCTGATGGCTTCTTGCCCCTCGTTGGTTACTCCAAGTGAAAGGTTTGAGATGCAGTGTAGCGGAAGTTTTCCCTAGGCAAAGATACCAAGGATCGATTTCCCCTGAGACTCCAAGGTTCAACAAGAAGGTGTCAACTGCTAACGGCGCCAGATACTTAGCAATCAACTTGGACCTGCACACAGATACAAATAACTTTGCTCCCAACGAGTACAAAGAGGTTGTCAATCCCTCCGGCCTTGTCGTTTACAAAGGATCAAACACAAGAGATAATAGTGATAGATATTGCTGCAACTAGTAAGTAAAACAGAAAGTAAATAGCGGATGTGATCAGTGATGCTAATATGGACCGGGGTCCCATGATGTTCACTAGCGATGTCTCTCTCCCAAAAGACGATAAAACAGCTATGTGAGGTAAACAAATTACAGCTGGGCAATTGACAGAATTATGTGCGCAAACCAATGCTAACTATGTTGCAAGAAAGGTAGAGGTTCGAAGCATGGGCGGTACGCCAAGGTAAGTAGACCGAAATCCATCTGCATCTACTACTAATCATCCACCTTGAGATATCTATCCAAAACATCTCACTGGTATTAAGTTGCGAGTCCCACCCATAGTGTAAACTCAAAGCAACAGACAACTGCATTAAAATAACTTTGCGTAAAGTAAACAATCCTTGCACCCGCGAGTACAAGCACCGTTGTTTTCCCCCTTGTGGCAACAACACATCCCCTAGACTCATGTTTCTGTCACTCAAGCTAGTCATCGAGGGGCATGAACCCACAATCGAGCATAACGTTCCCTCTTGGAGTCACTACCTACTACTTGGCCAAAGCAATAAATAGCAACGAAGAACATGCAAGAATTACATAAGAACATAAATATAAAAGAGGTAAATCAAATATATTACTCAAACACAATCTGAACATAATCTCACAATCCATCGGATCCCAGCAAACTCAACATAGCAACAGCATAAGGATTACATATGTGCCTCGATCATGTAGGGCAGCTCATGAGGTCTAATTAGTGAAGCACAAGAAGGGGAGGAGAACATCACATAGCTACTGGTCATGGACCCATGGTCCACGGGAGACTACTCACAACTAATCCGGGAGGCGTCCATGGTGGTGGAGAGGCTCCCGGTGGTGATCCTCCCCTCCGGCAGGGTGCCGGGAAGAGTTCTCCTGGTGCTCCCGATCTTGGAAGCGCGACGGCGGCGGAACGGAGATGAGATCGTGAAAAAGGGTTCCGTCCTCGAGGGTTTCGGGACGCGTGTTAAATATATGCCAAAGGGGGCATCAGCGGAGGCCTGGGGGGCCCAGGCGCCCCCCCCGGTGCGGCCAGGAGGGGGGCCGCGCCACCAGGGCGCCTGGAGCCCTGGCGGCCCCCCTCCGGCCCTACTTCGGCCGTGTGGAAGCTTCCGGAACGCTGATTTTTTGTATAATTTTTCCGGGATTTTTCTGGCAGTTTACGTGACGGGAAAACCTGAAATACAAAAACAACAGAAAACAGAAACTGGCACTGGGGTGCACTGAGTTAATAGGTTAGTCCAAATATGATCAAAAGTGTATGGAAGTGTATAAATATCATAGCAATATCACCCAAAAGAGGCATGGAGCAAGCAGAAATTATAGATACGTTTTGGACGTATCAACATCCCCAAGCTTAATTCCTGCTCGTCCTCGAGTAGGTAAATGATAACAAGAATAATTTCTGTGGTGACATGCTATTAACCATATAGGACTTTTCATAGTCATATGACAAAAGCTTACTGAGACAATGAAACTGTAGTAATTAAGTTGCCTCATGAGAAAATCACAAAGAACTGAAAGTTTTACAATATGATACTGAAACATCAAATAGATTTGTAATGAGCATGGTGTGCAAATATGATGAAGTGGTATCTCGCTTGCCCCCTTTAGTGAAGCAAAACATAAATGCAGGGGCACCGCCAAGGTTTAAGTGATGACAAGATACAATGATTTCAGAATAAACGATATCACAATCATGCAAAAGACAATACTACTTTGGGACAATGCACATTACACTCAGAATGACAATCATGCTCTCAGTAGTTGGTGCTTTAAAAGAAGGTGGAGACTCTCGAACCGTGGCTTTTGTTGGCAAAGTTGAAAACCCATGGTCGGAAACAAATACAAAACATGTACCAGAGCTCTTGGTTTTAAAAACAGAGGTAATAATTATTTTTTTAGATTATGCATATTCCGTCAATGAATGCTAGCAGACAACTCAATCACTTCTTGAGATGTACAAGTTTCGAGGAACGGCTCCCGAATGAGGACGATCACATCCTCTTAATCTCCTTTGTTTATCACTGCCAAAGTTTTCTGATTTCTCATGAACAAAGCGTGAAGGAGGGTTTGTTTGTTATATTTATTTTGAGCCGGGCGCACTCTTTGCCAGTTCCTTCTCGTATTATGGGTTTGCACATTAGACATGCAATCCCGGGGTGAAGCTTGTCCAACTTAAAAAGATCATGAATTAACTACTACTTCCTCATGAACTAAAACAGAGGCACAAAAGAGGAATGCTTTTTTTTGAATAATTTCGAGATGGCACATGAAAGTCTTCATTAGGAATGGCAGGTAAATACCATGTATAGGAAGGTATGGTGGACTCATATGGCATAACAGGTTTAAAAGAATTTGGATGCACAAGCAGTCAGTCCGCTTAGTACAGGTGGAGGTTAGCAAAAGACTGGGAGCGACCAACTAAAAGAGCAATGACGGTCATAATCATGCAGAGCGACAAAGCAACATTGAATCAGGCATGGAAGTTATATCGCTACTCAGAAATAAAAGATCATCAAGGCTTGACAGACTTTCATTACAGTCTTAAATATGCGTGAGCATACGCCAAGTCAATCAAAATAAATTCTTGAAGGAAGATATCACTAAACCATACCACATCATAGGCAAACAAATCATGTTGGTACTCCAATAACACATTGGGAACCCCCCAGCTATTTGAGACTAACCATAAGAAAACATGAACTACTAAGCACCATTATGCACGTAGCATTTTTATCATAGACATATCGACCAATGCAACAGAAGCCAACTCTCTTAATAAGGTAAGCATGATAAATAAAGAGAGTTCCAACGACCAACTAAACAAAAGCTCTTTAAAAAGATAAGCATGAAAACTAAAAGCTAAACATGATAGTAGCTATTGAAAGACAAAGAACACACACATCAAAGATAGACATGAAAATTCTATGTTATGTTCTAGGTTGAAGTGGAGCGTGTTTCTCTCCCACACAAAGAAAGCTGAGTTCCGACTCGTTATGAAAAGCTAAAGAAAACTAAAAAGGAAACTGAAAGCAAGACGCTCCAAGCATAGCACATAACACATGAAGTGATAAAAATATAGTGGAACGAAAGACGAACTAATAATGTTGATGGAGAAGGGGATGCACGGGGGCATCCCCAAGCTTAGACGCTTGAGTCTTCTTGAATATTTCTTGGGGGTGCATGGGGGCATCCCCAAGCTTGAGCGTTTGACACTCCTGAATCTTTTTATCATCTTCCCTCGCACACTTGAAAACTCCCTTCATACATAACTCATCATAATCTGATTAGCAAGGTTAGTACCCATAATAATATAATTGTTCCTTGCTGGAAATAAGGATATTCTTGAAGGTCTACTGTTTCTCAAGATTGCCAAAAGGTTTTTGCAAAGAAAAAGCAAGCTCAAGGTTTGCAAAATGAAGGAAAGGCAAAACAGGACAGAATCTGTGAAAAACAGAATAGCAGGTAGTAAATGATTTTTTCGGGGCACTTCTGCAACTCTAAACAAAAAACTCAGAACAGACGCCCGAAAGACAATTGTATAGAGCACGCTGTCGAAAAAATTCAGACCAAAAAGATGATCTGGTGATTTTATACGAATTTTTCTATCCAAGGACAGAATCTGTTTCCTGGACAGCACGTCACAACTTTTGAACTTTCTTGCAATCAGAGGCTACACTTGGCACAAAGTTGAAAAGTAAAGATACAATGATGATGCTACTGTAGTAAAAACATCAAGACACAACAAAAGAAAAATAAAATTTTATTCATGTGGGCTGCCTCCCAAAAGCGCTTTCTTTTATGCCTTTAAGCTAGGCATAATGCAAAGAGATCAAGTTTTATCAAGAGTAAAAGAATAGCTAGCCCGTATAACGGACTCAAACTGTAACTTAATCTTCTTTCTAGGGAAGTGTTCCATCCCTTTCTTGAGAGGAAATTGGAATTTTATATTCCCCTCTTTCATGTCAATGATGGCACCAACGGTGCGAAGAAAAGGACGTCCCAAAATAATTGGACAAGAAGGTTCACATTCAATATCCATAATAGTAAAATCAACGGGAACGTAGTTGTCATTGACAATGATAAGAACATCGTCGATCCTCCCCAAATGTTTCTTTATGAAAGAATTAACAAGACGAACACCAAAAGAACAAGAATCAAAAGGTTTCAATTTAAGCATATCATATATTCTTTTGGGCATAACGGAGGTACTAGCTCCAACATCACATAAAGCATAGCAAGAGAAGTTATTCAACTTAATTTTAATCATAGGATCCCAACCATCTTCTAGCTTTCTAGGTATGGAGGCTTCTACTCTAAGTTTCTCCTCCCTAGCTTTGATGAGAGCATTAGTGATATGCTCTGTGAAGGCAAGGTTAAGCGTGCTAGTGCGGGGATCTCTAGACATCTTGTGAAGGAAATCAATAACTTCGGTAAGGGTGCAATTATCAAAATCAAGGTCACTACTATCAAGTAAGGTGGTAGTGGTGCCCTTTAGTTTCACTTGTTTGGTAGTTTCTATGGTCATAGCATCACCATTAATAGGTCGAATGGGACCAAGAGTGCATTGGGTGCTAAGAGTTTGGATATCCTCAACAACTTGGATAGTAGCAACAGTGTGGTGGGTAGGAAGGTTATTAATTCTTTCTTCTTCCTCCCTTTCTCTAGCCCATCTCTCTTTAAGTTTAGCCAACATCCTAATGTTTTCATTAATTTGCACTTGAATAGCATTCATAGGAGTGACCTTCCTCTCCTCAAGAGGAGAAGTTCTAATTTTAAGCAATTCTACCTCATGGGCTAAATTGTCTACCTTCGAAGAGAGATTATCTAGTTTGTTTAATTTTTCTTCTACACTATTATTAAAGGCTTTTTGGGTAGTGATGAAATCTTTAAGCATAATCTCTAGTTCAGAAGTGGAGTTCTTGGTGTTAGGATAAGCATTGTTGTTCCCATAAGAATTAGAGGGGAACGGTCTGGGATTGCTACCAAAATTACTCCTATAAGCATTGTTGTTGAAATTGTTTCTAGTGATAAAGTTCACATCTACTTGTTCTTGAGCAATCAAGGAATTTAGAGGAACATCACGAGGATCTATAGAAGATTGCTTCGAAAGTAGAGACATGATCAAGTCAACTTTTTCATTTAGGGAGGAAATCTTCTCGACAGAGTTTACCTTCCTACCTGTTGGAGCGCGTTCGGTGTGCCATTGGGAATAATTGGTCATCATCTCATCGAGAAGCTTCATGGCAGCACCAAGTGTAGTTGTCATAAAGGTTCCTCCCGCAGCCGAATCTAACAAGTTCCGCGAGGTAAAGTTCAAGCCTGCATAAAAAGTTTGGATAACCATCCAAGTAGTCAAACCATGAGTAGGGCAGTTCTTGACAAGAGATTTCATACGCTCCCAAGCTTGGGCAACGTGTTCATTATCCAATTGTTTAAAATTCATTATCTTACTTCTTAGTTGGATAATTTTAGCAGATGGATAGTATTTTCCAATAAAAGCATCTTTGCACTTGTCCCATGAATCTATGGTATTTCTAGGCAAAGATTGAAACCAAATTTTAGCTCCTCCTCTCAAGGAGAAAGGAAAAAGCTTAAGCTTAACAATATTACCATCTATTTCTTGGTACTTTTGTATATCACAAAGTTCAACAAAATTGTTCAAGTGTAAAGCAGCATCATCTCCAGCACCGGAGAATTGATCTTTCATGACTAAGTTCAGTAAAGCAGATTTAATTTCATAAGAAGGTGCTGAAGTGGCAGGTGTAGTGATAGGCGTGCAGATAAAGTCATCGTTGTTATGACTAGTGAAGTCACACAACTTGGTGTTCTCGGTGGAACCCATAGCAGCAAACAAGCAAGATAACTATTTTTTTGTGATTTTCGATAGAGTATACTAAAGCAAAATTGAAAGGTAAACTAACAAGACTAAAAAGTAAAGGTAAAAGATAGCGTGCAACTCCCCTATCTTGAAGAGTGGAGTCCCCGGCAACGGCGCCAGAAATAGCTTGATGTCTACGCACGCTTCTACTCTTGTAGACTATGTTGGGCCTCCAAGCGCAGAGGTTTGTAGGACAGCAGTAATTTCCCTCAAGTGGATGACCTAAGGTTTATCGAACTCAGGGAATTAGAGGTTGAAGATGGTCTCTCTCAAGCAACCCTGCAACTAAAATACAAGAAGTCTCTTGTGTCCCCAACACACCTAATACACTTGTCAGATGTATAGGTGCACTAGTTCGGCGAAGAGATGTCAAATGGCAAGTGATATGGATGGCAAAACAAAGTAATATAAATCTGTAATAAAAAGTGCAGCAAGCAAACAAGTGGTAAACGTGAGCACAAATGGTATCGCAATGGTGGAAACAAGGCCTAGGGATCATACTTTCACTAGTGGCAACTCCCAACAACATTAACATAATCGAATCACATGATATTTCCCATAAAACATGCAATGGAGACGCACCCGGAGGTCATTCCTTCGTGGTCAAGAGAGGACGAGAATTTATGTAGGGCTACAAAAGCACACCTCAAAGTTCGTAGTTCTCAATCTATGGATTTCCCAATGTCATCGCGGCCATCCAAAGAGAGTTCCACAATCACCACAACATATCTAAAGGATAGTCAAAGACAAGCACCAAGAGACTCTCAATCTTCAATCAACACACGAAAGAGGAAATCACTCATGAAAATATTCTTCTAATCCATGTCCAATAGACCGCTGTCACCTTGGTCTCGGGGATTATACTAGATAAAGACAAGTGAGTACATCAATCCAATACATAGAGGAAGGGGAAATATCATGGGATCACCCTAGATTAACATAGCCTATGATCACAACGAAGATCACATCATGGGAGAGAGAGATAACCACATAGCTACACGTACAAGCCCTCGGCCCCGGAGGAAACTACTCACGCATGGACATGGTGAGGAGGAGGTTGATGATGGTGTTGATGGAGAGGTGCAGCCCCGCGAGGAGGCGGCGGCCGGCGGCGGCCACGGAGGCGGCGGCGGCTGGGAGGAGACGGCGGCGGCCCTAGGGGGCGGCGGCGGCCCTAGGGGGAAGAGGCTCCTTGGCCCCCCTTCTTCCTTGTGGATGGTGCTGCAATGGTGCTGGTCCTCCCCTCCAAGACGGCGGCTTGGGAGGAGGAAAATTCGTGGCCCTTGGTGACCTAGGTTTCCTCTCTTTATATAGACTCTCGGATTCCCATCATCAGATTTTGGGCCTCAGTTAAACAGGCTTTACTCAGCCGTCCGGACTCCGATTTGGACGAATCTTATATCCAGAAGCATCGCCTCGAAATTCCCCACAACTTTCGCAACTAGGCTTTTTCCGTTTGACGTCGTATTTGGGCCGGAACGTGACCATCTTTAAAAAACGTTCTCAGACAGATTTCAGGAAAGTCAGAGTCCTACTCCAATACGACTCCTTTTGCGTTTTTGTCAATTTCCAAGTAATTCCTACACAATAAAGTGTAAAACAAGAACATTGTGCACTTTTGCAACCATTAGTAGGTTAGTCCAAATATGATCAAAACTGTATGGAAGTGCATAAATATCATAGCAATATCACACAAAAAAGGCATGGAGCAAGCAAAAATTATAGATACGTTTTGGATGTATCAATGCCAGTTTTTCGCTAATCAAAGTCATATGCCTCCCACTGCTCTGAGAACCATCCCCATTACTTGGCCCTTTGCGGTCTGGGGGCTGGATATGGTGGGACCTCTTAAACGGGGAAGCCACAAAAAGAAATATTTGCTAGTCATGGTGGATAAATTCACTAAATGGATAGAAGCCAAACCAGTCAGAACAGCTGAGGCAGGGCCAGTGATAGATTTTATGTCCATTTTAGTACACCGTTATGGTGTCCCGCACAACATTATCACAGATAATGACTCCAACTTCACAGCTGATGAAGTAAAAAACTGGTGCACCAAGTTAGGCATTAAACTTAATTACGCCTCCGTGTACCACCGTCAAACAAATGGTGAAGTCGAAAGGGCCAATGGCTTGATAATGAGCGGCATTAAACCCCAACTGGTGCGCTCCCTGCGAAAGTCAGATAAACACTGAGTTGAGGAGCTTGACTCTATACTCTGGGGGATGCGGACCACTCCTAACCGGACAACCGGATACACACCTTTTTGATGGTGTACAGCGCAGAGGTTGTTCTGCCCTATGATATTATTCATTACTCACCTCGAGTGCGTATGTATGAAGAGCGAGAGGCTGAGCTCGATCGGTAGGACGACCTAGACAGTCTCGAAGAGGAGCAAGATATCGCGCATGCTCATTACGCATTCTATCAACAACAGGCCAGGCGATACCAAAGCAGAGAAGTGCGGGCCAAAACATACAACGTTGGCGAACTCGTTTTGTGCCTCCCGGGGAACAAAAAATGATAAGATCAAACTAAGATGGGAGCCCCCCTTCATAATTGACGAAGTACTCACCGGAGGAGCCTATCACCATCGAAATGCATCTGACATTCGCCTTGAGCCAAATCCATGGAACGCTGCCACGCTCCGACGATTCTACGGATAGTTCGGTAGTACCTTTTATTCTCTTTCTTCAGATTAGGTCTTATCCTTTGTTTCCTTTTAGTTTTTTCTCTTCATTTCTTATTTCCCCTACCGGAAAGTGTTTGGCTGAACTGAACTGTTAAGGGGTGAACATCCTCAAAATACCTGGGGGCTTATATACCGAAGGTCATTGTTACAAGCTTATTGCTTATAGTACTCATGCCGTCTGTTTTATGCAGTCTATTCGCCATTATATGAACCTTTATGACTTAAGTTTTTGCCAACCTGGTTTGCCTGGCTCCTGTGTTTATACCATACGTTCCCGATTGTTCGGCTAGGGTGTAAAGGGAGCATCACTACGATTGTTACAACCGGGTAATTTGGACCTATACCTCAGACGGTTGAACCCGAAAGCTAGCATTCTTAAGGGACTTATTGGTCAGCGGATAAGTGAAGAATTGCTTTTTGGCACATAATCTTTCAATCTTATAGGATAGGCTTCATGTAATACTATTCTTAGGATCAAACTGTAAGCACGCATACATACACATGCTGACCCAGGGAAAGGAACCCTTAACGGAACTATTGTCTCTTAAAGATGTTTAAGCAGCGATGACCGGATTGCCTAGTTTCTGAACATACCACATGTTTACCACATGTATAGTATTCGGAAACACTCCAACCCTTGGGTTTCAGAGGTTAAACTGGAAGGTCTTGCATGCCAAAAATTTAATAGATTTGGTCGAAGATAAGTTTGATGATAAAGTACATTATTACATGGAATCAAATGCCTACTCTTCATCTATACCATCTATAAGACTGTCTAATCTACAGTCTTGTTGTGAAAAATTGGCGGCTGTCTTTACTTGGTCATATACCAAGCTCACGGGAATTTCTTGTCTGTCCGGTCCTCGAGGTCCAACCCGGGCCATATGATTCGTATCAATTACGATGTAGCGTGTCTCACCATAGCCCAAGCTTCTCGGGAACCTTCTCGACACGCTGATGCCTTCCATAGTTCAAAGTGGTGCCGAGCTCCTCTGAATAAATTCCCCAGTTCCTCCATAATTTCTGGAGGTGAATCAGCTAGCCATAAGGATTTGGCCATATTCTTCATGGCTTTCCGAGCTCGCTCGTTTACCTTGGAGAGATCTTGCAGTAGATCTCCTTGAAATCCGGACACTTCTCCCTCGGGCCGCCCAGACAACAAACCTACAGGAACAATTTTGTAAAAATTCTGAATCGAGGGACTATACGAAAGCTAGATTCAAGGTCATAATGAATATGCCACCTTTTAGCTTCCTGTTCTCTTATAAGACATCCGAGAGTTGGGCTCATATGTCCTTTAGCTCTTTGGCTTGCTTGGTATTTGCATCCTGCAGTTTGTTCTTATCCTCTATGGTCCGTGTTAATATACGTTGACCAGCGGCCGCTTGGCCTTCGACGTGTTTTTTGTCCGCCAGAGCAGCGCTTAGCCTCTCATCCAGTTGGTCTGTCGATCCTGCCACTGTAGTTAAAACAATGAATATTTAAAAATCACTGTTGGCGCATGATCATACTTTCTGGACATTATTGTTCTTACCATCAGACCCCTTCTTGGACCTCTTCATATATTCCAATTCGGCGGTGATAGCAGTTAACTTTGTCCGGCTTTCTTCAAGCTCCTTGGATAATGCACTATTCTTTTCCTTGAGTACCTGAGGATATCGCGATCCTTAAATCAGTTGGGCCAACTCCTTGAAGTCTCGGGGGCTACTGGCATATGATTATTGAATCTACATGTTCTTACCCGCATATCCTTTGAAATATGGTGAGTGGCTCCGGCAAGTCCATCTCGAGTAGCTCGGATATATGCATCTGCAGAGCTGAGGGCGCTGAAAGCTTCTTCAGTAAAATTTGGATCGCGCATGGCCTATTTTCGCCGCCGATGATTCATCGCACTCTCCACTTCGGCATTGGTAACAGATACCTCATCCAAATTCTCTTGGAGAGGAAAATCCGGTGTTATGCCCGTATGAACCCTAGTCCCTGTGGATGGGTTCGGTGCCGGATTGGTTGGAGCATGGCCAGCAGGATTCCCAGACACAGTATGGCGTATGCTCCTCCTAAAAGTAATTACAAAGCGGAAAATATTACAACCTGGCTTTCCTAGAAGAGGTTCGGTGGTGTCTCCGGTCTCCTTTCGTTTCAAAGACTCGCCCTGCGCGGGCGTCGCTTTCCTAGAAGACGCCCTTGATGTAGTATGGCAGGACGAGCGTCGCCCCTTTTGAGCATGAGATAGTGCGGTGGGTGAGGCGCGATGGGAAGGTTCTCTTTGAGGAGGTCTCTCCCGGGTACTTACATGGGAGTAGGGAAGAAGGCCAGGGTAATCGGCTACAATGGCCACCTCAGTGCCATCATGGCTTGCTTGGTAGAAAACCCCTTCCTTAAGCTCTACGCATATGTCCGGATCTTCCTCAAATCCTAGGTCCATGTCTTGAACACGGTCCTCTGGCTGCGGAATAGGGCTATGAATTCCTTCAACCACCTTCCTCCATTCCTATTGGATGTAGTCAGATTTAGTTCGGTTAGCATCTCTCAGAAAATAAATTGAGCAAAAAGCTAACAAACAAAGAAAGACTCAGCCAGTCAATGGGGTTGTACATTGCGAAACCTTCCCGACATTTCAACCGAAGAAAGTCCTCCTTCTCCCCTTTTTAAAGATCTGCTAAGATAGCAGCCAGGGCGGAGGGACTGTCCGGACCCTTGCAGAGATAGCGTGAGGCATCGTCCTGCCCATTATAATGCCACATAGGAAACCCTCTCATTGAAGTGGTGAACGCATCACTTTATTGAGATTGCCATTACTTCAATTATTATCAGCTCGGATTGGGCAAGTACTTTGATCTTGCTTACTAGCATCTTAACCTCTGCATTGTCTTCCTCCTTGAGGCTTCGGGGACGCTAGTTGAAACACTTCTTTAAAGGAGTGCTGGAGAATTTGGGAAGTCCGCACCGGATTGGGTCCGGAAGAACAATGTCTTCAATATAAAACCATTCCGAGGGCCACTTGTAACGCTCGGGTAATCAAGCTATAGTAATCTACTGCTAATGATGCCAGGTCATCACTCTTACTGTTGCCAATCCTTGCTTGATCCAACATAATTCAATTCAAATTCAAATTGAAGTCCAAGATTCAAATTTCTCAAACATGAAAAACAAAATGTTCAAGGTGTTGTAAATAATCCCTGGATATTTGTCATGTTGAAACCCATATTCTAAATTGTTTAAATGTCCTTAAATGAATAAAATAGGGGTCAAAACAATATTTTATATCACTTTTAAAGTTATAAAAATTCTAAGGCTTTTCAACGGCTTCTCAAACTTCTTGAGGCAGTGCTAAATATTACATAGTAATTATTGAGACAAGCTACACATTTTACAAAAGTCTTTTGGAGCAAAAAGAAAATGCAAAATAGAAAAGACAATGGGAAAACAGAAAAGTTTTTGTCAAAGAAAATGAGAGAGGCCCACTGCCCCTTGACCTTAGCCATCTGGGCGGCCTAACCCCGTAGCCCACCTCCACGGTTGTCCTCCTCCTTCCCTGTTCTTCCGACCGGGGCTCCTCCTGCGCGTCCCCGCCACACCACATCGTCGGTGTCGCCCCGGAGGGAATAAGAATGACGCGACCCTCCCTCCTCGGCCTCGTCAGCTTCCCCTCGCACAAGTATCTCCCTCTCCCATCTCGATTCGATCCAGATCGGGCCAAACCCGGTGCCCCGACGCCAACCGCCCCGTCGCCGGACCTCCTCCCCGCCGTTGCCTCCTAGCCCTTCCTTCATTGCGCGTCGCTCGCCAGGAGGCCTCTGCCACGCCTCGACGACCAAGGTCGCCGACCGCCTCCCCGGCTCCTCCCCGAGCCGACTTTTGCACAACTACAGGGCTCCGGCGAGGCCTAGTCCACCCTTGCTCCGTTCCCCTTTGCTCCGGTCGTCGTAGGTCGCCTCACCGCACGCGCCGCTGCTAGCCATCCCGCCGTGCCTTCGTGTCGCGCCCGCCGCGATGCCACGTGTTGCGGTCCACATCGCTGCGCTGCTCTGCTTGCAACACTGCTGCTGCGTGCGACCACTACCGCGCCGCTCCGCTCGTGCAGCCCTCTGTCGGCGCCCGTCGCCGCTGGCCTCGCTGCCTCTGTCTCCACCCCGCACCGCCTTGCCACGGTACACGCCCAGCCACCACACCGCCGCGCCCGTTCGACCCTGCCCTGCTCCGACCCCGCGGTGGCGCCCGAGCACCGCCGCGAGCCGCCGGTGCCGCGCTCGCGCGCCCCCGCTCCTCGCCTAGCCACGGCTCCGTTCCGGTGCTGCGCCGCCGTGGCCCCTGCCTCCTTCCCCAGCCAACGCCCCGCGGCCACTCTGTGCCCCAGTGCCCGCTGCACCTGGGGCCGCACCGGCCGAGCCCAGCGCCCAGCCGCGCCGCCCCGTCCTACTCCTCCCTCCCCTTGCCGCCGACCGCCGCGCCGGTGGGCTCCTCCGCCGGGGCCTCCCGCCGGCCGCCGCCGGGGCAGCGCTGGGGCCTCACCTGGCCGCGACTGGGCAGGCGCCCGATGCGTACGCTCAACCCATTACGCCCGCTCCGCCAAGGCCCCAGTGGGCCACTGACCACTGGGCCTGCTGCCTTAAAAATATATTTTGAAAATAAAATTAATTAATTAACGAAACAATTAATTAATTAGTAGACATAGTTAATTAGCTTAATTAACTAACTTAATTAGCTTAATTACCTAATTTAGTTAATTAACAATATTAGTTTAGTTTCGTCAATGACAGATGGGTCCCACTACTCTGTTTGACCAGTCAACGGTCATCGTTGACCGCTGACGTCATGATGACGTCAGGCTGACGTCACCTTTCCTTTTTGAATTAATATTAATTTCAGAATATTGTTTAAACTTCGGAAATTCATATAAAATAATCTATAACTTGCTCAGAACGACGAGACGAATTCGAATACGCGGACATTCATCCGCCACACATCTCTATCATACCGAACATGGAACAATCCTCCTCCGGTTCGCTTGAATGAAAATGCCTAAAACTGGGAGAACATTCCCAGATGTTATCCCTCTTCGCCAGTAGTGTGTAGCACCGCGTTAGAACACCCTAGCACTACGTGTTGACTTGTCGTGCTTCTTTGTTGCATCTATTTTCTTTATATTTACTGTTTCTTCCCCCCTCTTCTCTCCGGTAGACCCCGAGGCCGATGATGCCCCGGTGATCGACTACGGTGTTGACGACCCCTCCTTCTTGCTAGAGCAACTAGGCAAGCCAACCCCCCTTGATCATTCCGATATTGCCCACTCTCTTCTCTCTTATGCTTGCATTAGAATTTCTACTGCTTTTTGTATGATCCTATTCTGATGCATAGCCTGTTGTTGATACCTGCTTTCATACCTTACATGTTTATACTAAACTTCTTAGTATAGGCTGGTTAGAGATCCACCAGTGACCCCCCACATTGTCCCGACTGCCTCGCTGGATTATTAGAAGACCCGATCAATAAGATCGAAGACCAGGCCCCGGCACCGGACATCACATTCCCTTAGTTGCTCGACACTACTAGGTTATTATTGAGTGCCGAGGGTGAGACCTCATCAGCACTCCTGGTGTTAACCTTGTAGGTTAGTTCATCAGTTATGGTCATCGAGGGTGAATCCTCCTTCTCCACTCCCGTTAGCGACACTATCGTGCAACTCCTCAAGAGTGGACCTCGAGGGTGACTCCTCTTTCGTTCACCTTGACGATAAACATCAGGTGGAATTCCATCGAGGGTGATTTCCTCATGTTTTTCCTTTGGTGTTAAGAAACAATTACTATGGTTACTATGACTTTACAATTGTTACTTGGAAAGGCGGGTCCACCCCGAGGGGTACCCGCGAGTGATGTGGAGACGGGTTGACCTGGAGGGTACCCGAGAGTTGAATACGAGGCGTGGTCGGGCATTCTTAGCCCTTGCCGCAAGTCCTCGAGACGGGGTGACGGGGTCACATCTTTCGTGAGTCTCTGCTCGTTACCGCATTCACAAGACACTGAACCGTTTTGATATTTGATCCAAGGGGCCTCTGGCCTGATAGCGCTAACAATCACGTAGGCATAGTATGGGCGTTCTGCGTCGTATGCATCAGCTGAAGCATAATTGACGTCATTGGGGCTGAGCGGCGCGCGCCGGGTTGGACCACGTAAGCACCTTCCTTTTTAAAAAGGTAGCCCAGGTCTGCTCACCGGCCGCCCATGCAACGTGCATGAGTTCCTGGGGCGATTGGCCAATGACCCCTGGGGGCATAGGGTTTAGTCCGGTGTCCATGATCTCTCTATTAAGCCTAGGTCGGGTTGCAGCGTATTGTTTGGACGAGGCCGGGCATTACCTGATGGTGTGTCTGGCCGGAGTTAAGCAAGCGTGGTGGGTAAGTTGGTGCACCCCAGCAGGGAAAAAACATCTATCGATAGTCTGTCCTATGGTAACGGACACTTGGAGTTGTATCCCGATCGCTACAACTAGAACTGGATACTGAGACCTGAATGGATATGTGGCTCCGGGATTGCTTCCTCGCAGGGAGTCGAGGAAGGATCTCTAGACGTTATTGCTACAACATGCTTGATAATTATAATATGTTATTCTGTACTCTCTTCTACTGCTGCAAGATTGGTGGTTTCCAGAAGATGCTAGTCTGCGATGGGACTAGCTTCTCCCCCTCTTATTCTGGCATTCTGCAGCTTAGTCCACATATACAACCCCTTTTCATTGATACCGATGCATATGTAATGTAGATCCTTGCTTGCGAGTACTTTGGATGAGTACTCACGGTTGCTATGCTCCCCCTTTTCCCCCTTCTTTCTTCTTTCTGGTTGATGCAACCAGATGGTGGAGTCTAGGAGTCAGATGCCACCCTTGACGACTCCTACCACCCCGACGGAGCCTACTACGACAGCTCACGACCAGGAGTAGTTAGGAGGTCCCACGCAGGAGGCCTTGCCTTTTCGATCGTGTTGTTTTGTGCTAGCCATCTTAAGGCAAACTTGTTTAACTTATGTCTGTACTCATATATTATTGCTTCCGCAGACTCTTGTGTATTCGAGCTTATGTATTCGAGCCCTCGAGGCCCATGGCTTGTAATATAAAGCTTGTATTATTTAATTTGTGTCTAGAGTTGTGTTGTGATATCTTCCAATGAGTCCCTGATCTTGGTCGTACATATTTGTGTGCATGATTAGAGTACGATCAAATCAGGGGCGTCACAAGTTGGTATCAGAGTTGACTGCCTGTAGGAATCCCCCTTTCCCACTCCTTGGTCGAAGTTGAGTCTAGTCTTTGCAAATTTGTTTTACTAACATGGCTATGTGGCTTATGGTCCCACGTCGCCATTGGGTGGTATTAGGATCTTTTATTCATCGTCTATACTCTGGGACTCTGAACTCTCTTCTATTCGGGTTAAATGATTTTGCTACAATCTAACTTTATGTTCTCGAAAATAATTCTCTTGGAGAGCCCCTTCAGTCAAGATGGTCGCTTGCTTCATCAGAAGATTATGGAGATAATATTCGATGTTTTCCGAGATTCTTCTAGCCTCCTCCTTCTACAATTCCTTACCATCGTTATATACATATGGATAACAACTTACACTTGTCATTCTTACAATCAATTCTCCGTTACTCTTGTTATTACAAGATACCCGAAAGTATTCTCCGACTTTTGAAAATCCTTTTTCCGACTGCCTTGCAGCTCTTTTTCCGCCTGAGTACCCCTACAAATAATTCCTCACACTTATCGGGGATTCGTTCATCCCAAGTTGATCATATGCCTCACAAAATCCTTCGAATGCAATCCAATCTCCCGAAGTTCCTCTGCAGCCTATTGCTCACAAAAGTCTTGCCTTCCTACATTATGGTTAATCCATATGTCTAGCAATATTCGTTAAATACTTTGTGATTGACATGCTTACCCTAATGATTCAACATGTGTGCGAATGCACGCAATGATCAGTTGATCCTATTAAATTATCTTTCCAGCTCAGACGTCATTTTGAACATGAGCTGGTTCTCGACCAACCAAATTGTCTTCTATTGCACCCCTAAGTCATTACAACTTACCCATCCTTAATCAGAGCGTTTTCTTCTGAACCCTTGATTGGAAATCATAATTCCTTTTGCATTTGAGTTTTCAAATAGTCAGTTGCTTATATAAACTAATATCCTTGCATTGTTTATTCTTCTGGTTGAGTACCGATGCTCACATCAGGTCCCTTGCAGACCACCGGATCCTTTGTTGGATTTGATCTGACAGCGTCCTTCGTATTCAAATACCCTGTGAGTTCATCCATGATATATAATGCCCTGGGTAAAATATATCATCTGCTTTCTCAACCATGCTCTGCTTTCAAGCTTGTATAAATTGCTCCTGAAGTTCGCGTAGTATGAGTCTACGATGCCCCGTCGGGTTGAACTTATGCCTTCCTTAATCTGTGCGAATCGGAATGTTTTCCAAGGTTCATACTCCTGTGGTAATTCACCAGGCAAGTCTTCGCAATCAATTCATTTTTAATAGAGAAATGAATGAAAGATTATGCATTGAAGAAGTGGGAGTCAACCTTGAACTTCTGTCCATGCCCATGGACACGGTGTAGATCTTATCATTAAAGCTTCTCTTAAATTAAATATCCCCTTGATATAAGTGCAGCTTATATCTGGGATCTGGCCTTTTGCAATCATGGTTCCGACCATGCTCTCCTTTAAATACCATTTCTCGGAAAAGTTAAACAACTTCTCCTCTGCAGGTTAATGCACCTATCCAACCTCTATTATGTTCTACCTTCGAGCATTACCTCGTGGTATCTCGATAATGTCACAGAATCATATTACTTCTTATGAGTTCTTCATTATGTGTCACATTTCACTGACTGCAATTTTCCTCGGGTTCTGAGATGTTTGACACTCAAGGATATCGATAAGTGAATCAATTCCACACTACGATTCAATACTCTAAGTAATCTCCATTTCTTACGAGTTTATTAATTCTTCAAGTCATATCTAGCCTGCTCGGCTATATCATCATCGTGCATCTTTTTTTTAACTGTGCTACCTGTTCCTTCTTTCTGGAGCGCAATTTCGGCAATGAGCTAAGCTTACGCCGATCTTCCTCGGCACATCATTTTGCCTTGAACAACTAGCTTGATTTCAAGTTTGTATTGTACTAGCGGTTTCAATAATGTTTAGCTCCATCATTCATTTGACTTGATGTCATCGCCGATCGGGTACATCCTAATGAAATTCCTCGACAAATGTGTCGTGATCATCATCAACAATGATTTGCCTTCTTCCAAGTTGCGAATCGAAGTCATGATGGGAAAGACCATTCTTTCCCCTCGATGATTTGTATTAACATCAACAAAATTCTTGCTTTCCCTACAACACAAACTTGTTCTTGATTTGTGTTATACCTTGAGTTCCTTGTTATCTGACTTACGATGTGCTCTACCTTGGAGTACTACCATCTTTCATGTCAATAATGTCATGCGAATTTCACCACCCCTTATGAATTCTTGATACAAGTAATACTTCTGGCCATCCTCGTTCGTTCCATGGTCCCTGTGTTGTTTCTTACAAGAAACCCAACAATTGTAGTATGATGTGCGAATTCAAAACTTCTAGCAAACCGAATGCTTATTGAATGGTCGATAGTTTCATTCCAACCCTTATGGTTATTAAACCTCCATGCTAACATCGATCTTGCTACTTGGTACGTATTTCCAGGTGCATTTCGTTCAGTACTTAATTGTGGATGTTCTCCACGAACACACTTCATTATGGATCCTTGTGTATTCAAAGTCTGATCTTTACCAATGACCATGTCGGGGCTATCTCGAAGCATGTCGGTGGTACTCCGGAGATCCACAAGAACATCATAAGCGCAATGCTAAATGTTTCTTGATCAACTATCCAACATCGTCGTGTGGGTACATATCATAATTCCTCTTACCCGTTTTGTCTATATGGTCTTGAATTTGATCTCCTGACACGTATATCATGTCCTGCTTAATCTTGGGAATGATATACTCCTTTTCATTGTGTTTAAACACATTTTCCTTTCCATTGTTTGTTTGACCTTCCTTTGATCTACATATAATCTAAGCAGTAATAAATTTTCTGCTTACGTAAGCACCTTGGTGTACAACTCTGTCAGTAAGACCCTGTTACTATTGTTGATAATATTCCAGTAACCACCGATGGACGAGAACTTTGCCTATTGGTCCGCCTCGTTTCTACGAGCAGGGAAGTGGTTCTCTTCATCCCTCGCCCTTGGTACCAACGTTGTTGCCGACATGACTAACCGGTTTTTTAATTCGATATTCATTACTTTTATAACCGCGCCGGATGTCAGTGCCCGTCCTACTTTATCCCATATGGTGGGCCCATAACCCATAGTTCCACATGATCGAAACCTGACTCTCCTGTACATCCCTATTTTCCAAAGTTGATAATCTCACTTGTCTTCGTATGTAAATCACGAGCCACATTCCCAGTGATCTATTTTGGCATCAGACGCAATACTTATTTTCATTGCTTTGAACCCATTGCAACCTCTGTTTCAGGCAACGAACGATTGCTTACCCAGTTGAAGTTTCTAATTGCACTCATTACTTTGCTCTCGATGGCTTTCTTGAATTTCAACTCGAGAGATGCATCTATGCCACATTCACTGAGATAGTCCCCAGGAACCTATCTTGTGTTGAGCTCCGTCCTTCCCGAGTCTTTCTCCCCTTACTCTACCTCCTAAATCTCGGGATGAGATTTCTTGTAGTGAAGGAGATTTGTAACGCCCGGCTAATGAAGCTACAGTAATCTCCTGCTAATGATGCCAGGTGATCACTCTTACTGTTGCTAATCCCTGCTTGATCCAAAACATAATTCAATTCAAATTCAAATTGAAGTCCAAGATTCAAATTTCTCAAACATGAAAAACAAAATGTTCAAGGTGTTGTAAATAATCACTGGGTATTTTTCATGTTGAAAACCATATTCTAAATTGTTTAAATGTCCTTAAATGATTAAAATATGGGTCAAAACAATATTTTATATCACTTTTAAAGTTATAAAAGTTCTAAGGCTTTTCAACTACTTCTCAAACTTCTTGAGGCAGTGCTAAATATTACATAATAATTATTGAGACAAGCTACACATTTTACGGAAGTCTTTTGGAGCAAAAATAAAATGAATAATAGAAAAGACAATGGGAAAACAGAAAAGTTTTTGTTAAAGAAAAGAGGAGAGGCCCACTACCCTTGGACCTTAGCCATCTGGGCGGCCCAATCCCGCAACCCACCTCCACGGTCGTCCTCCTCCTTCCTTGTTTATCCGACCGGGGCTCCTCCCGCTCGTCCCAGCCACACCACGTCGTCGGCGTTACCCCGGAGGGAATAAGAACGATGCGACCCTCCCTCCTCAGCCTCGTCAGCTTCCCCTCGCACAAATATCTCCCTCTCCCCTCTCGATCCGATCCAGATCGGGCCAAACCCGGTGCCCCGACGACAACCGCCCCGTCGCCGGACCTCCTCCCAACCGTTGCCTCCTATCCCTTCCTTCGTCGCGCGTCGCCCGCCAGGAGGCCTCTGCCTCGCCTCGCCGACCAACGTCGCCGACCGCCCTCCCGGCTCCTCCCCGACCCGACTTTTGCACAACTACAGGGCCCCGGTGACGCCTCGTCCACCCTCGCTCCGGTTGCCGTATGTCGCCTCACTGCACGCGCCGCTGCTAGCCATCCCGCCGTGCCTTCGCGTCGCGCCCGCCGCGATGACACGCGTTGCGGTCCACATTGCTGCGCTGCTCTGCTTGCGACACTTCTGCTGCGTGTGACCACTACCGCGCCGCTCCGCTCGTGCAGCCTCTGCCGGCGCCTGGCGTAGCTGCCCTCGCTGCCTCTGTCTCCGCCCCGCACGCGTTGCCACCGTGCGCGCCAATCCACCATCCCGCCGTGCCCGTTCGATGCCACCCTGCTTCGACCCCGCGGTGGCGCCCGCGCACCGCCACCACGCATATCGCCGCCCGCCGCCGGTGCCGCGCTCGCGCGCCCCCGCTCCTCGCCTAGCCGCGGCTCCGTTCCGGCGCCGCGCCGCCGCGGCCCCAGCCTCCTTCCCCAACCAACGCCCTGCGGCCGCTCTGCGCCCTAGCACCCGTTGCGCCTGGCGCCTCTCCGGCCGAGCCCAGCGCCCAGCCGCGCCGCCCCATCCTAGGCCTCCCTCCCCTTGCCGCCGACCGCCCCACCGGCGGGCAACTCCGCCGGGCAGCGTAGGGGCCTCGCCTGGCCGCTCCCGCAGGGGCCTCGACTGGCTGCGACCGCGCGGGCGCGCGACGCGCACGCCCAACCCATTACGCCCTCTCCGCTAAGGCCCCAGCGGGCCACTGACTTCTGGGCCTGCCCCCTTAAAAAAAGATTTTGAAAATAAAATAAATAAATAACCGAAACAATTAATTAATTAGTAGACATAGTTAATTAGCTTAATTAATAACTTAATTAGCTTAATTACCTAATTTAGTTAATTAACAATGTTAGTTTAGTTAGGTCAATGACAGATGGGTCCAACTACTCTGTTTGACCACGTCAGGCTGACGTCACCTTTCCGTTTTGAATTAATATTAATTTCAGAATATTGTTTAAAGTTTGGAAATTCATATAAAATAATCCGTAACTCGGATGAAAACGTTTTATATATGAAAGTTGCTCAGAACGACGAGACGAATTCGAATACACGGTCCGTTCGTCCGTCACACATCTCTATCATACTGAACATGGAACAATCCCCGTCTGGTTCGCGTGAGTGAAAATGCCTAACACTCGGAGAACATTCTCGGATGTTATCCCTCTTCTCCAGTAATGTGTAGCACCGCGTTAGAACACCCTAGCACTGCGTGTTGACTTGTCGTCCTTCTTTGTTGCATCTGTTTGCTTTATATTTACTGTTTCTCCCCCCCCCTCTTCTCTCCGGTAGACCCCGTGACCGATGATTCTCCGGTGATCGACTACGGTATTGACGACCCCTCCTTCTTGCCAAAGCAACCAGGCAAGCCAACCCCCCTTGATCATTCCGATATCGACCACTCTCTTCTCTCTTATGCTTGCATTAGAACTCCTACTGCTTTTTGTATGATCCTATTCTGATGCATAGCCTGTTGGTGATACCTACTTTCATACCTTACATGTTTATACTAAACTGCTTAGTATAGGCTAGTTAGAGATCCACCAGTGACCCCCCACATTGTCCCGACTGTCCCCGCACCACCAGGCCCCGGCACCGCACATCACTTTCCCTTAGTTGCTCGACACTACTGGGTTACTATCGAGTGCCGAGGGTGAGACCTCATTAGCACTCCTGGTGTTAACCTTGTAGGTTAGTTCGCCGGTTATGGTCATCGAGGGTGAATCCTCCTTCTCCACTCCCGTTAGCGACACTGTCATGCAACTCCTCAAGAGTGGACCTCGAGGGTGACTCCTCTTTCGTTCACCTTGACGATAAACATCAGGTGGAATTCCATCGAGGGTGAGTTCCTCAGGTTTTTCCTTTGGTGTTAGACACACTGTTACTATGGTTACTATGACTTTATAACTATTACTTGGAAAGGCGGGTCGACCCTGAGGGGTACCCGCGAGTGATGTGGAGACGGGTTGAACTGGAGGGTACCCGAGAGTTGAATACGAGGCGTGGCTGGGCATCCTTAGCCCTTGCCACAAGTCATCGAGACGGGGCGACGAGGTCACATCTTTCGTGAGTCTCTGCTCGTTACCGCGTTCACAAGACACTAAACGGTTTCGATATTATATCTAAGGGGCCTCTGGCCTGATAGCGCTAACAATCACATGGGCATAGTATGGGCGTTCTACGTCGTATGCATCAGCCGAAGCTTAACTGACGTCATTGCGACTGAGCGGCGTGTGCCGGGTTGGGCCACGTAAGCACCTTCCTTTTTAAAAAGGTAGCCCAGGTCTACTCACCGACCGCCCACTCAACGTGCAGGAGTTCCCCGGGCGATTGGCCCATGACCCCTAGGGGCATAGGGTTTAGTCTGGCATGCATGACCTCTCTATTAAGCCTAGGTCGGGTTGCGGCGTATTGTTTACCCGAGGCTGGGCATGACCTGATGGTGTGTCCGGCCGGAGTTAAGCAAGCGTGGTGGGTAAGTTGGTGCACCCCTGCAGGGAAGAAAACATCTATCGATAGCCTGTCCTACGGTAACAGACACTTGGAGTTGTATCACGATCGCTACAACTAGAACTAGATACTAAGAACTGAATGGATATGTGGCTCTAGGATTGCTTCCTCGCAGGGAGTCGAGGAAGGATCTCTGGGCATTACTTCTACAACATGCTTGATAATTATAATATGTTATTCTGTACTCTCTTCTACTACTTCAAAATTGGTGGTTTCCAGAAGATGCTTGTCTTCGATAGGACTAGCTTCTCCCCCTCTTATTCCGTCATTCTGCAGCTTAGTCCACAGATAGTACCCCTTTTCATTGATACCGATGCATATGTAGTGTAGATCCTTGCTTGCGAGTACTTTGGATGAGTAATCACGGTTGCTTTGCTCCCCTTTCCCCCCTTGTTTCTTCTTTCTGGTTGATGCAACCAGATTGTGGAGTCCAGGAGTTAGATGCCACCCTTGACGACTGCTACTACCCCGACGGAGCCTACTACTATGTGGCGACAGCTGACGACCAGGAGTAGTTAGGAGGTCCTAGGCAGGAGGTCTTGCCTTTTTGATTGTGTTGTTTTGTGCTAGCCTTCTTAAGGAAAACTTGTTTAACTTATGTCTGTACTCAGATATTATTGCTTCCGCAGACTCTTGTGTATTCGAGCTTATGTATTCGAGCCCTCGAGGCCCCTGGCTTGTAATATAAAGCTTGTATTATTTTATTTGTGTCTAGAGTTGTGTTGTGATATCTTCAAGTGAGTCCTTGATCTTGGTCGTACACATTTCCGTGCATGATTAGTGTACGGTCAAATCGGGGGCGTCACACCACTCTTCGGATGCCTTCTTAGGAGTGCCGGACAGGTAACCTGTCCCTGCTATGCGCCACACTTCGGCGCCGCCCACCTCAAATATAGATCCCTTTTGGGAGCAGGGGACAAGGCAGAAGAATTTTCGCCATAGCTCGAAATGAGCCTCACATCCTAGAAACAGCTCACAGACAGTGACAAAGCCCGCGATATGCATGATAGAGCCTGGCGTAAGGTCGTGCAGTTGGAGACCATAGAACTCCATAAATCCCCTGAGGAAAGGATGGATAGGAAATCTTACGCCTCTCAAAAGGAAGGAGACAAAGCACACCCGCTCCTCTTTGGTTGGATTGGGGAAATTTTCTGCCAAGGCTTCGCCGTCGACAGAAGTTAATCCAGCCCGGAAGGGGACTAGATCCGCGGGAGGGAGATATCCCTGCGTCTGAAGTTTACTCAGATGCGCATGGGATACTGAGCAGCTTTCCCACTCGCCTGCTTGAGGGCCATGAGGCTGTGAGGAAGAACTCGGAACGCCGACCATGTTTGGGAAATTTTCTGTGGCAAGCTCTAAGGATTTTCGCGTGGCGTGAATGGCATCTGAGATTTAGTCTCCTTAAATAGACGCCTTCCTTGCATGGTGAAGGGGTTATTTGTAAAAGTACCCAGATGGTTCGCATTCATCTGACACGTGGAAGCCGAGGCGACGGCGGCAAGGAACCGACATGATATAATATTAAATATGGAGCCGGACTATCATCTATTCCGAATAAGAACCTGACTTTCAAGACCGAAGACATGAAGCCGGATACAATCTCGTCATTAAAGGCAAGTTCGGGGGATACTGAGGGAGCCCTGGATTTGGGGGGTCCACGAGTGTTCGGTCTACAAAAGTTGGGCCATGAAGATGAAGATAAACTGACATCCCCCGTGTCCGATTAGGACTCATGTGTATGTAGAAAGGCAGGATAGATGTTTGGATGTAATGATTCATTTTTTCCCAAGTAATCTTTGTAACCCCAGGTCTCCTCTCGTGGATATATAAACCGAAGGGTCTAGTCTATAGAGGGTATCGGAATCACAATTGCCTAGGCTAGACTCCTAGGGTTTTAGCCATTACGATCTTGAGGTAGATCAACTCTTGTAACCCTATAATCATCAAGATCAATCAAGAAGGAAGTAGGGTATTACCTCAATCGAGAGGGCCTAAACCTGGGTAAACATTGTGTCCCCAGCCTCCTGTTACCATTGATACTTAAACGCATAGCTTGGGCACCCCTACCCGAGATCTGCCGGTTTTGACACGGACAATGGGCAAAGGAGGTGGGCCGAGGAGGGCATAACCCACCAGGGCGCACCCACGGGCCCTAGCACGCCTAGGTGGGTTGTGCCCACCTGGTGGGCCCCCTCTGGTAGTTATTAGGTCCAATATTTCTTATTTATTCAATAAAAAATCCTCGTGAAGTTTCAGCCAATTTGGAGTTGTGCAGAATAGGTAGACTATCGTTGCTTTTCCCAGTCCAGATTTCCAGATGCCTGTATTCTCCCTCTTGATACAAACCGTGCATATCATGAGAGAAACGACATTAGAATTACTCCAAAAGGCATTATTATGCATGAAAACACTATGAATAACAGTCGGAAAACTTGATGCAAAATGGACGTATCAAGTCCCCCAAGCTTAGACCTTGCTTGTCCTCAAGTGAAAAACCAAAATCGAAAAACATGTCCACATGCTTAGAGAGAGAGAGGTGTCGATAAAAACAAAATACGACATAGAAGCATCATGCATGTTATTATAACAACAACAAACTTTGTTAAAACTTAATAAACATAACTCTATCATATAACTTCTCATGAGCAAGTAACAATTCATCACACTATTGAATTATATAGCATAAACTCTATTGAAAACCGACAAACTATGTTCTTAGTCAACTTTGCAATTACAATTCGTCATTTTCAGGAAGGGTCGCGTATCGGAGCCCTTTGGCAAGTCCACATAATCAACCATCATATAATCTTCTATGATTGCTAACACTCTCCTCATACACATGAGCAAAAAGTTTCAACCGGACACATAGAAAGATAAGGGCTGATAGTTTCGCCACCCACCATACTCACCTCAAGGTGATGTCAACAATAATTACTCATGCTCACCCATATCCAACTGGACATATGTACCTAGATCTTTCATCATCACCATGATGCTTGCCGAAAGATAAAACAAAAAGGAATAGAGAGGTAAACTTTGACTCAACATAAAAGTAAAAGATAGGCCCTTCGTATAGGGTAGCAAAGGTTGTCATGCGCTTTTTCGTTTGTATGCTCAATCCCTTAGTGCAAAAGAACGTCACATTATATTGCCCCTTATGATGGCAACCTTTATTATGCAGTCTATCACTTTTATTCTTTGCCATCACAAGTTCGTACAACACTCAATTTTCTCTTACACTAAATGATCTTACACATTTAGAAGCAAAATTTATTTCTTTTTTGCACCGATGACAACTTACTTGAAGGACCTTACTCAATCCATAGGTAGGTATGGCGGACTCTTGAAAAATATTTGGGTTTAAAGGTTTTCAGATGCACAAGTAGTATCTCTACTTAGTGCGGAATTTTTGGCTAGAAAAGATATTGAGCAAGCACCGCATGTTAAAGGATCTATGACAATATAGCTTCTAAGTGGATATGAACAAATATAAGTCATTATGTTTTCTTCCTTGTCCAACGTCAACCATTTTTACATATAATATTTTGATGGAGGCTCACAATCACAAAAGGTATCTAAGATAGTATATTTGCATGTGAATCTTCTCTTACCTTATCAATTCTTTCATGAATTGCATGATTGACCAATGCTATGTTTGTCAATCTCCAATAAATTTTACTACTCATACTTTTCCTTATGTGATGTCATTACTTACCATAAGATTAGCATATGATCTTTTTCATCTATTTCTTTTCTATTTATTTAAGCAATGAGGTAAAGAAAGCGAAACTCAAACTAACTTTATTATATATCTCGCACACGGTTACATAGATAGATATATAGATCACTAAGCAAACACCTTAAAGAAAGATCAAGCTAATTTTTTATTCAACTAAAGCAAAGGATAACTATAGATCTAACTAAGGTAGATAAAGATAAAGATAGTGGGGTGATACGAGGGGAGTGTCCATACCCGATACTCAATTCTCCTTTGGGGTTGAAGAAGGTGTTGGTGGTGGTGAGGTAGTAGCGAGCTTGTCCTTCACGATCAAGAGATTCTCCAGTCTACGGATGATGCTTCGTAAGACGTGATGTGCTCTTGCAATAGAATATTTTCACGAGTGAGATATTTGTTTTTAACACCAACCGTTTCAATGACCCTAAAAGCTTCAATTTCAGTGGGGATGAGACGTTCATAGTATAGTTCGAGGATATCTTCTTCTTCTTCCGCGTGCAGAGCTTGATCTATTGCTGGAACTTGGTCTTCAAAAGTTTCCTTGCTCTTGTCACCCTTGCTGGTTTCCTTAGCTTCCTCCCTCTTCAATTCTATCTTCATCAGCCAAGAATCATCTTCTAAGTTGTTGGAGGAGGAAGAAGACATGATACCTAGCTTGATAGATCTGCCAGAAAACAACAAGAAAGAAGAACAGAGGATTTCTCTGTGATATAGAGGTCAATAGGTTCGGGGGGTATAAAATATTTTTTATCTTGGGAAACTAGGAAACGGGAGAAAAACGGAGTCCGGAAGGTACCTGTGGTGGGCACAACCCACCGGGGTGCGCTTGGCATGCCAGGCGGGCCCTGGTGTATCGTGCCCACTAGGGTTGCCTTCCTAGGTGCTTCTTATTTTCCTAATTTTTGCAATATTCGAAAACCGACAAAAAACATTTTTGCGGATTTTCCGGAGTCCGTTTACTTACTGTATTACATAACTCCCTTATTTGATGATTCTGGAGTGTTCTGGAAGGTTTCTTTTTTGTGTTCTTCTGGTTTCATGGTTTGGATAATATTGCTTTCAACATTAATAGGCGTACCAGAGATATAATGTTTGCTTCTTTGACCATCACTGGTACGCGTCGGTGCTATACAAATGGTTTTTAACCCCTTTCCGCGATGACATTTGGAACCGTCACGAAGCGAGTGTGGGCGATAGGGGGGACCTTCCCACATGACCCACAAACCGTCGGGGATATGCCCTACTGGCACACACGCTCGGCAAAATGAGGTCGTGTCCGACCAGCGAGCGCTCAAATACGGAAATACGTATAGTAGAGCTAAAAAAATACAATTATATGGCGAAGTTGTTTTCAGTTGCAAGTACATCCCACAAAGTCAGTCCCCGGTAAACGTTATCGTTCGTATGTACATCCCACACAGTCCCTCCAAGGAAAATGTTTCCGTTCACATGTACATAACACACAATTTTTCCTGTTAAATCGTTTGCATTATTGAATGTATCACACACGATCTGTTGAAGAAAATGTGTGGCAAAGGCAGTCCATGACACACAGTTTTTATGTGGTAAACGTTTGCGCAAGGTGGCCTAACGCAAACAATTTTCAAGAGAAAGTCGTGTGTGATTGTTCATTGATCCAACACAGTTTATTCCTAGAAACTATGTGCGTTGCCTGAGGTCATTGCCCACTTTATTTTTTCAATAACCATTTTTTCGGATCGTGGGTTCCGGCCAACCCTTGAGGTTCGAAAACTATGGTGCACACGAAGATCTCTCCTTTCCGCTCTAGCTCGCTCTCGCACCGATTCCTAGGCCTAGCTCGTCAAACATGAAGAACAAGAGACACGAGGATTTATACTGGTTCGGGCCACCGTTGTTGTGTAATACCCTACTCCAGTGTGGTGTGGTGGATTGCCTAGTAGGCTGTGGATGAACAAGTACACGGGAAGAATAGCCTCCTGAGGAGAAGTGTTCTTGTGCTCGGTGAGCTAGTGGGTGTAAGGGTTTTCTGAATCTCATCTCCTATGGTGGTGGCTAGTCCTATTTATAGAGCCCGTGTCCTCTTCCCAAATATCGAGCGGGAAGGGATCCCACAACGGCCAAGTTTGAAGGGGGCAGCTAGTACAAGCTATCCTGACAAAAGGTGGTCTTCGCCTGCCAAAGGCTCTGGTGGTGACGTCGTCGTGGGCTCCGTGGTGATCTTTGCCCTGCCGTCCTGCTGGTCCTTGTCTCGATGCACCGATATGGAAACCTTTGCCTGATGCCTAGGGACTCCTCGCCTGCGCTTGCCCCTTTAGCACCAAAGAGGAAACTGGCTTCCTGAGCCCGCTGGCACCCACCCGGCCTTGGTCGTCATGGCTCACGTCATGCGAACCTCATGAGGTGTCCCTTGCCTTGATATCTCTGCTCCTCGGGAGCCAGCCTAGTGAGGCCGCCCCAGGGGAGGTCTTGCATCTTCCGCCTCGCGAGGCTTGGCCCCTCGCAAGGGTCCTGAGTGGTTTGCTAATGAAGATGGGCCGTACCAGGCCGCTGGACGAGCCACACTCTGGGCCGTAGGCAGGCAAGTCTGGGTACCCCCGTTCCCAGAACACTGGCAGCAGCCTTTGGGCCCAAGGCATGCTCGGACTTGGCTTCGCGGCGAAGCCAAGGGTCAAGTGCAGAGCGCCGTAGGCCGCAATAGTCTGCGGCCTTGATTGACAGGATGTGGGCGTCTCCACTTCCCCATGCCACCTCGGTAACCGCACGACTTGATGAGTCCCTGCATGCACAGAACCATCATTACCTACGATTATGGAGGCCGGCGATTGGCCTACTCCTGGCTATAAATGAGGCGACGGGCGGAGCCCCCATCGCCCATCTCTTCCTCCATTCCGCCTGCTTCTTCTTCTTCCTTCTCGCTCCTTGCTTTGTAGCGACACCTATGGCACCGATACGGTGATTTTCCGCCACCAAGAAGGGAATAACCCCTCGCAAAGAGCCGGGGTCGCTCCCACCAAAGAAAAGGCCGTTCTCCTCTCATGACACCGTCCAGAGGCCGAAAGTGACAAGACCTTGGCGCGCGTGGCATCCCCCTGCTATACGTTGCCCTTGTACGCCCGGGTGCAAGGCTCCGGAGGGGAAGGCAGTGCCCAGTGCCGCTCACGCCTTGGCCGCGCCGAGCATGCCGGTGCAGTGCGCGCTGTCGCCTCGCGAATGCACGTTGGAGGCTCATCGCGTGAATTCGTGGTGTGGGCGTTGATGACTCCGAGCTCCGGGATCCGCTTCCCGCAATTCTTCTCTGAAGAGATGCCGTCGAGAGGGCCGCTCAAGCTCTGGTTACATCACGCTGAGTGCCGGGCCATGGCGGCAGGGGCTGTGGTTGAGGTCGTCTCCTCGGGCAAGATCTTCATGACCCGCGGATGGGGCGAGGACTCCCGCGTCTGCCGCGTGGAGGGCGCCCTCGCCATCCACTTCGAGTACGATGGCGCCTCTGTGCTGCTTTTCAAGGTGTTCGACGAGGAGGGATGCCCCCTGGAGTGCTGCCCCGGAGGGGGCCGTCAGGGTGGCACATCGACTGGCACCATGCCTGCCATTGGTTCCGCCGTCGGCTCTCCTAGCAGCAGCTATTGCCCTTGGGAATCCAGCGACTCTCCCGAGGCTGACTAATCTCCGGAGACGAGCGACGATAGCTATGCGCCTCCAAGCTACGTCGCCGATGGTGATTTGAGCGGGGTCGGAGATGGCCACTCGCGTGGCCCTCTTTTGATGATAGCGTCGACGATGGTAGCTGTAGTTAGGGTCTCCCAAAATCTCTCTCTTTTGCTACCTGCGAGGAATCAAAGACAACCCCATGGGGGCATGTAAAGAACCTGTAACGCTTTTGCCATGATAATTATTATCCTCGCTAAGAGACCATGTTTGCAAGCCTCGTTCCGGCAGTGTCACTCCTTTTTACCCTTTCAGTAGCTTGGTGTTCTACGTCGGCAGGTACTAGTCCCAAGGCAAGCTACAGCCGTCGCTGGTATGCCAGGTCGCAATGCCGTGGTCAAGGCCAGGAGGTGAGCAGCCCGGGGTCCGATAAGAGCTCCTGAGGCGCGATGATCGAGAGGCCCCCCTTGGCGTGCAAGCAGCTTCCGGAGGCTAAAAAGGGAGGTGACATTGCCGATGCGTGACTGAAGAAACCAACTCTTCAAGTGATCGCGGCACGCCGATGCGATGCATGACTTATCTTGACGGGTCTGAGGTGATTCCTCAAACGATGCGCTTGGCTTGCTTAAGACGCCGCGTGGCTGAGATTTTGCGATTTTCTTCCGCTTACCCTAGAGCTCTGCATCGACAGAGCCCGACCCCGCGCATACCTTAGCCGCCACTGGCTCGTCCGGATTGCCAGGACGATACCAGGGAGTGAGGGGATACATGGCCAGTTAGGGCCCTGAGACGCGATGCTCGGGGGTCCCCCTTGACGTACGAATGGCCCTCGAGAAGGAAATGCTGGACTAGGCCTTGGTGTTCTGCGTCGGTAGGGCCCAGCTCCGCGCGTACCTCAGCCTCCGTTGGGTCGTCCGGATCGCCAGGATGAGACCAAGGGGTGAGGGGCTACGTGGCCAGTTAGGCTCCTGAGTCGCAATGCTCAGGAGTCCCCCTTGATGTATGAACAGACCTGAGCTATCGAAGCTGGCCTCCCCTCCTCTCGTCCTTCCTGGTGCTCTTCCTCGGGTCCCGACCCTTGAGCGAAGCTCAGCCGCCGCTAGTATGCCAGGTCGCGGTGCCGTGGTCAAGGCTAGGGGGTGAGGGCAGGAGAGTCAGTAGGAGCCCCTGAGAGGTGATGCTCAGAGGCCGCCCCTTTAACGCGCAAGCGAATTACGTGGGCACGGGAGACCGGCAGGGTCGCCTGCCACCATGCTCTTGAGATTCCTGCGGGTTAGTCTGAAGTAGCACAACTTAGAACCATGCCTACCGTTGGGCCACTGATCACTCTGCAGGAAGACGAAGGCAACGAGGACCTAGTGAGCTGACGTAAGCAGGGCAGACCGCGAGTCAGAGCTCGATCTCTCATATTTGTCTGCGTAGCAGGGACAGACCCGAGCACTAGCGCTGTGCCAACGTGTGCAGCCCCCGTTGCGGGATGAGCAGAAGTCCATTAGGCAGCAAGGGAGGGCAAAAGAGGTGGTGAGTGAGCAGGTGATGTCCATAAGGTAAATCATAAGAGGAAATGAGCTAACCCAGGCGACGTAAAGTGTGATACATGCCACAGGGACGGACCCGTGCGGCCTGGGGATGATGCAGCCCGAGGGGCGCCCCCAACAGAGTAAGATAAAGATGCAAAAAGGATACACACCGCAAGGGCAGGCCTGTGCGACCTAGGAATAATGCAGCCCGAGGGGCACTCCCAGCTGAACAAAACTGGAAAATGTCACTTGGCACAGTTGCTGAAGTGGCGCTGATGTACCTGAAGACGGTCGATTGAGAAGTCGCTCCTCACGAGCCGCCTGACAACGGGGACTCGCGAGGCTTCGGAGGTTTCGAGAGCTCGCGAAGAACCGAGGCCATCTCTGCCAAGATGTCCTAATGCCTGGCCTCGCGAGCCGCCAGGACTTCCTGCATGTGGCGCTGGTTTAGGGCCGCCTGGTTCGGCAAGGCGAAGGGCATGCGAACGTAGCTGTGAGGGGGGTCCTCGCACCGGCCCACCTGCAAGTCTTCGATGGTCTGCTTGATGAACTCCTGAGCACTAGGCGCCTCCCGCCTCATGCCCGCATGAGGGAAGCGTGCGGCGAAGCACGCCTCCACATGGTGCCCGAGCGCCTCCCTCGACACATTGGCTAGGTCGGAGGCCCTCTAGGGGAGAGCCCCCGAACCCAGCCTGAGAGGAGCGCCGGGCGCGCCTTCCTATGCAAGGAAGGGAGGCGCCCCATCCATGGGTGCTTGTTCTGAGGTGGTAACGCTGCCCTCTTGAGGCCCTTGGTGCAGCAGCTGCTTCTTCTTCTTGGGGCCGGCCTCAGGAGGGTAGTTGGCGCCATCATTGTCTGGATCCTCGACCGCCGCAACCTGGTAAGCATGCTCGAGTGAGCACAACGCATCCTTTTCTTCGCAGGCAACCGTGACACCGCCGCTTCTTGACATCTTGAGGACGTTGTAGCCGTGGTGAGTCACTGCCATGAAATTGGCCAGGGCTGGGTACCTGAGGATGGCTTTGTAGGGAAGATGAATGTGGGTGACATCAAAGTCGATGAGCTCGGTGCGTTAGTTGTCGCGCTTGCCAAAGGTGATAGGCAGGCGAACCTGCCCTATCGGGGTGGTGGAGCCGTCAGTCACTCCTGAGAAGGGCTTGGTGGGCCGTAGCTTATCGTATGGCACATGGAGGCTATCGAACGTCTCGACGGACAGGACATTGAGCCCTGCGTCGCCATCGATGAGGGTCTTGATGACTTGAACGTTGCTGATGACGGGTGAGCAGAGCATCGGGAGGGTGCCGGCTGTCGCCACGCACTTGAGCTGGTCTGCTGAACTGAAGGTGATGGCGCACTTGGACCACCTGAGTGGGTGCTTGGCTTCGAGCTTGGGGAGAGCCGCGTTTACTTCTCAGGCGAACTGCTTGAAGAGGTGCTGAGAGACTGGGGCCCACGCACCGCCCAAGATGCAAGCGATGGTGCGAGCCTCCTGGAAGCCCCCAACCCCCTCGTCCTGATCATCGTTTTTCCTGGGTGGTGGCAGCAGAGGGAGGCTGGCCATGCCCTGCGGACGGTCCTCACGAGGCCGGTCCCTCCAGGCTCCCTCGCGGGGCTGGTCCCTCCAGGCACCCTCACGAGGCTGGTCCCTCCAGGCACCCTCTCGTGGCTGATCGTGCGAGCGGTCCTCACGAGGCTGATCACGCTACTCATGACGGGGGCCGCGGTCGTCCCAGTGCCCCCTGGTCCGGCTTCCTCCATGGCCGTAGCCCCGATTGCTGCGCTCGGGGCGTCGGCCGATGCGACCTTCACGGATGGCCATGAGCTCTTAACAATCGTTGATGTTGTGGATGTGCACGTTGTGGATGGCGTAGAACGGATGGTTGCTCTTGGATGACTCCGGGTGGTCGCGACCACGCTTCATCTCTGGTTCGGCCGCGAGCACGGCCACCCCTTTGCGCTTCACGTCCTTGCTCCTGGCCTTCTTGTGTTCAAGGTCAATTATGGGGAGCTCGACGAGGGAGAGGCGCCCCTCCTCGACTCTAGCGCACTTGGTCGCGAGGTTGAATAGCTCCAGGGTCGTGCATAGATCTTCGTGGATAGCTAGCTCCTCCTTCATCTTAACATCGCGGACGCCATCGGAGAATGCTGAGTTGATGGCCTTGTCCGTGACCTTGGGGATCTTGACGCGGACGCTGTTAAAGCGCTGGATGAACTTCTGTAGAGTTTCTCCTGGTTGTAGCTTGATGCGCCGTAGGTCACCTGTGGCTGGGGGGCGGTCGCGGGTGCCCTGGAAATTGTCAATGAACCACTCGCACATCTCACCCCAGGAGGAGATCGATCCCGCGGGTAGGTTCAGGAGCCACGAGCGAGCGCCGTCCTTGAGAGCCATGGGGAACCAGTTCGCCATGATCTTCTCGTCGTCGTTGGATGCCTTGATGCTCAGCTCGTAGAGCTGCAGGAACTCAGCATGGTCGGGGGTGCCGTTGTAGCGTGGAGGCATGTCGGGCTTGAACTTCCCGGGCTAGTTGATGTTGCGCAACTTGGGGGCGAGGGCCTTGCAGCCTGCTGTTGATACCAGAGCTTGTCACGGAGGCAGAGCTTGGTCTTGGTTCCCACGCGCCACCATGGCGGAGGGCGCACGGTCTTGACGCGGTGGAGGAGGGAGTGCTGGCGCTCCTCCTCGAGGCCGATGGATCTCTTGATAGCTTCCTTCTTCAAGCAAGGGCGCCCCACGCGTGGGGTCGTGCTGCGGGGCCATGTGTCTTGGATCATGGACGGCGCCTTGATACGGAGGTGCTGGAGGTGCTTCATGGGCTACTTCGCCTGCAGAGGGAGGCGGGCGAGGTAGCGAAAGGGATGGTGCTGGAGAGCCCCCAGCGGTGCTGACGAGCTCGGCGATGTGGTCGAGCCAGTCTTTGTATAAGTCATTGATGGGGCGGTAACACATGAGCTCGCGTGCCATGAGAAACATAGCCTGCGCGTCCGCGGGTCCACGACGAGCGTGGGACGATGATCCTGCCGGACTCATCGACGGGGTGGCGGTGCGTCCGTCCTGTGGAACGAAGGGGCGCAGGGATGACGCCTGCTACTTGTGCCTCGTCGGGCCGGTGGCGGTGTTGGCAGCAGGCGATGGAGAGTGGCGGGGAGGTCCGCCGGCGGGAGCTGTGTGGGCAACGCGGGCAGCAAGACCGGCCCGACACTCAGCACGGGCTCGGCGAGCGTCGGCCATGGAACCAGTGGGACGATGGAGCGTGGATCGACGGAGGGGAAGCTTCGGCGCACCCCTATATGCACGCCAAATTTTGGATCATCGGTTCTGGCAAATGATGGGCCTCTAACCCCTCGTTGGTTACCCCAAGTGGAAGGTGTAAGATGCAGTGTTGTGGAAGTTTTTCCTTTAGCAAAGATGCCAAGGATCGAATCCCCAGAGACTCCTAGGTTCAACAAGTAAGTGTCAACTGCTAACAGCGCGGATTAGCAATCAACGTGGACCTGCACACAGATACAAATAACTTTGCTCCCAACGAGTAGAGAGAGGTTGTCAATCCCTCCGGCCTTGTAGTTCACAAAGGATTAAACGCAAATGATAGTAGTGATAGATAATGTTTGCAATAGTAAATAATAGCGAAAAGTAAATAGCGGATGTGATCAATGATGGTAATATGGACCGGAGTCTCATGATGTTCACTAGTGATGTCTCTCTCCCAAAAGATGATAAAACAACTATGTGAGGTAAACGAATTACAGCTGGGCAATTGACAGGACCACAAACACAAACCAATGCTGACTACATTGCAAGAAAGGTTGAGGTTCAAAGCATGGGCGGTACGCCAAAGTAAGTAGACCGAAATCCATCAATATCTACTACTAATCATCCACCTTGAGATATCTATCCAGAACATCTCGCTGGTATTAAGTTGCGAGTCCCACCCATAGTGTAAACTCAAAGCAACAGACAACTGCATTAAAAGAACTTTGCGTAAAGTAAACAATCCTTGCACCCGCGGGCACAAGCACCGTTGTTTTCCCCCTTGTGGCAACAGCACATCCCCTAGACTCATGTTTCTGTCACTCAAGCTAGTCATCGAGGGGCATGAACCCACAATCGAGCATAACATTCCCTCTTGGAGTCACTGCGTATTACTTGGCCAAAGCAATAAATAACAACGGAGAACATGCAAGAATTACTTATGAACATAAATATAAAAGAGGTAGATCAAATATATTACTCAAGAACAATCTGAACATAATCTCATAAACCATCGGATCCCAGCAAACTCATCATAGCAACAGCATAAGGATTACATATGTGCCTCGATCATGTAGGGCAGCTCACGAGGACTAATTAGTGAAGCACAAGAACGGGAGGAGAACATCACATAGCTACTGGTCATGGACTCATGGTCCAAGGGAGACTACTCACAACTCATCCGGGAGGCGTGATGACCCTCAACCGTAAGGGATCTGTTGCAGCGTTTTCGATAAGTAAGAGTGTCGAACCCAACGAGGAGCAGAAGGTATTGATAAGCGATTCTGAGCAAGAAATTACTGCAAGCACTGAAAGATAACTTTTTACGGGTTTTCTCGACATAAGCAACAGGAATGTAAAGTCAAGTAATGTAAAAGGTACTGAGAGTAACAAGTGGCCCACTCCTTTCTTAGCAAAGGAGAGGCCTAGCAACTGAACTTATAAAGACTAAAGCATTCTTGAGGACACACGGGAGAGGTAGTCATGTGCTTTCGCCATATTCCGTATCGATACTATGTTATGTGCTGATAAGTGTTGGTGGGTGGATCTATGCTAGTGCACTCTCTAGACTAAGATGAATGCACTCTTATGATTAAACACCTTGCAAGCATCCGCAAATACAAGATAGAATTTAAGGCAAAAGCCTAACCATAGCAATACGATCGAGGATCCATTATTCCCTTATGCAAAAGCGTGCGAACTGGGGTTCAGGTTTCTGTCACTCCGGCAACCAACCATAAGCATTCTTTATACACAATGTATTCTCCTAGGTCCATAATAAGGCGAAGTGTTGGGTGTTCGACTCACACAACACCACTAGTAGAATGACAACGCAACTTAAGTATCAAACAACACATATTACTTCAACAGCACATGACTACTAACAACAAGACTTTCCCCATGTCCTCAAGAACTAAGGTAACTACTCACAAGACATAAAAGAGATCATGATCAGTGTGGATAAATATGTGATAAACAATCTAGACATAATAATATTTCTCCAACAAAACTCAATAGCATTCACCACAAAGTAGTAATCAACACCAATGGAGTAGAGAGGATAGGTAGTACAAGTTACAACACGAGTTGCGATGGAAAGATGAGATTTGGATGAAGATGGAGATGATGCTGGTGTTGGGGATGATGTTGATGATGATCTCGATGATGCCCGTGACGATGGTGATGACGATGGCGACGATCTCCCCTTCCGGGAGGTGATCTCCCCGGCGGAATCTGCCCGCCGGAGATGCCCTTTTCTTCTCTGTAGGTTTCCGCCTCGAAGCGGCGGCGGAACTCCGTAAAAAGTCCCGTGCCTAGGGTTTTTGGAGGACGGGGAACATATATGCAAAAGGGGGCGACTAGAGGTGGGCCAGGGGCTCCAGGCGCCCCCCCCGGCGCGGCCGGGGGGGGGGGGCGCCCCCAGGCCGCCTGGGCACCCTGTGGCCCCCCTCTGACTCCCCTTTTGCGTGTCTTCGTTATTCTTCTAAAAAATACCTCCCGTCAGTTTTCAGGTAATTTGGAGGTGTTCTTCTTCAGCAACTCAGCATCCACTTTTTCCTGCTGAATCATGCGTCTGCTGTTTCGGTATCGGAAAGTTGCAAACTGTGTAAAATAAACCAAAACAACATAAGAACATCATCATAACATGAAATATATCAATGAATAAAGATAAATTATAGTACAAAATAGTGATGCATTTTGGACGTATCAACACCACCAAGCTTAGACCTCGCTTGTCCCCAAGCGAATATGAACTCGGTAAACCTGTCCACAAGTTTAGAGAGTGAAGTGTCGATAAATAGAATACGGACAAGAAGCATCATAGTCTCTTCACCAACTCAAATATCCTCAGCAGCAATCTTCAACTCATAAGGTTCTTATGAAAGAGTGTCAACACTTATATTCGAAAGTAGGACCAATGGAAACTCATTATATCATGGCAAACATGTCCTTTGGTCAAAGAACAACAAATAATTTTAACTTTTGCTTTTGATGGGATTAATTGAAGATTTTTGAAATAACAAGTTAATAAGCAAGAAGTGAAAGTGTTAACACGAAGGAAGATATTTGCCTTAGCTGGGCATGATAAACAACTTACTTATCAAATGATAACGTCAACAAGGATATGATATGACAAATCTTAATGCAGCTTTATATGAATGAATCCTTATCAACATCAAACGTCTGCTCTTTTTTAGAAATAGAGGGAAGTAGAAATAACTGACTCAACTTAAAATTAAAAGATAGGCCCTGCTCTAGGGTAGTAGCGAAAACTCATGTGCTATCCTCAAAGCAAACAGAATGGAAACAAGTTTTTGAGAGGTGCATGATTCGTCAACGAATGCTAATAGATAACTCAATTACTTCTTGGACTGGACAAGTTTCGAGGAACGGCTCCCGTATGAGGACGATAACATCCTCTTATTTTCCTTTGTTTATCACTGCCAAAGTTTTCTGATTTCTCATGAACAAAGCGTGAAGGAGGGTTTGTTTGTTATATTATTTTTAAGCCGGGCGCACTCAATGCCAGTTCCTTTTCGTATTATGGGTTTGCACATTATACATGCAATCCCGGGGTGAA
This sequence comes from Secale cereale, assembly GCA_902687465.1. Taxonomy (NCBI): domain Eukaryota; kingdom Viridiplantae; phylum Streptophyta; class Magnoliopsida; order Poales; family Poaceae; genus Secale; species Secale cereale. Next base: position 213,675,243 of record LR738714.1, read on the forward strand.
GCTTGTCCAACTCAAAAAGGTCATGAATTAGCTACTACTTCCTCATGAGCTAAAGCAGAGGCACAAAATAAAAGCTTTTGAACATTTAAGGATAACACATAAATTATATACTTTAGGAGGTGGTAGTGGAGTACCACGAGTAGGTAGGTATGGTGGACTCATATGGAAGGTATTGGCTTAAGGGTATGGACGCACAAGCAGAATTCCGCTTAGTACAGAGTTAGGCTAGCAAAGGTTTTGAAAGAGCAGACAACTGATGATGACTAAGATGCAAAGCAATATAAAGCATGAACATTGAAATAAACATAACACATCAAGTTGTCTTCCTTGTCAACATAACACTTCAAGCATAATAACATAAAGGTTTTGGCTATGTTGATACTTTAAGAACATCATGCTTGTTGTTATGACCAAAGCTATGTTTGCCAAGATTAAATAAAGTTTCATAGTCATACCTGACATAAGGTCAATACTCCCCATAAGAATCATCACATAAGGTCGATTGCGTGAAGAGAATACCGAGTGCAGCAAAAAGGAACCGATAAACTTCTCATTAATATTCCATCATAAACGACTCCACACACACGGATACAATTCTTCACCAAAGGGGTGATAGACCTCAATGCACACACCTATCTCAGATAATAACCTCCCTAGACATGATACGACTCTACTTGACTTCTGAAAGACAAAAGGTAAAAGATAAAGATACCGGGCACTCCCCCAAGCTTGGAACAAGCCAAGGGAATGCCATTAACCACGGAGATTTCGCCCATACTTGTTGGCGTTAATCACGTAGTCCTTGGTGAAACGCTTCCATGGATATCTTGCTAAAGTCTCTTGTGAGAGGCTCATCTCCTGAATCCTGCATTCAGCACCCAAACTCATGCGCATAAATCTTAGTTCATACTCACAGTTTTGGTTATATAAATCATTAATTTGCCCTTGGAGTTCTATAATTCTGTTATCAGACGCGGCGATTCTTTCCCACATCTCCTTCATCTCCTTCAGAAAGTAGTTCTTCAGCTCGTTGGTGATGTCAAAGTTAGCTTCGACACCACGCTCGGTCATCTTCTTGTTCTTGAAGACTTGTTGCTCCACTTCTTCCAGCCTGGCCTGGACGCTCCCCTCCTTGATAGGTCCCTTCAGATCTTCTTGATGAAGGACGCCCTCCTTCATCTAAACAACCTGAGGGTCCTTCTTCACCTCAGCGAGGTAAGGGTTGATGACGTTGACGACGAACGTGTCCTTGGGGGAACTTGGAGAAGCCATGGCACCTAAATTTAGCTGAAAGATTTCCTGGCAGAAACAGATCGAAGAGAAAACACGCGAAATCGCAAGATACGTTGCCGGAACACCCCGGGCAAATATATAGGAAAAATTTATGCACAGAAAGGAAGGTAACGGACCAAAGCGGGGTCGGAGACGGGCTCCAGGGTGTCCAGGCGGCCTGCCGGCGCGGCCCAGGAGGGGGGCGCACCAGGGGGGCCCCTGGACTCCCTGGTGGTCGTCTCCGGCTCCACTTCGACTCGGAATTTTACTAATTTTACAAAAACTCGTAATACGGAACTTTTATGATGTTTTGCGGTGTTTTCTTATCGTACTACATACCTTTTCTTTATTCTGCTTCTGCTGGCGTCTGAAACAGGGCTGCAACATGTTCTTCGTGGGTTGTTGTGTATATTATATTCACATCAACATCGACAGGGTCTCCTGCTATGTAATGTTTAAGTCTTTTCCCATTCACAACTTGAGGTTTGGTGCCTTCAAAATTATTAATCTTAATTGCACCAGACTGATAAACTTCTTCAATATGAAATGGTCCTTCCCACCTGGAAAGTAGTTTACCTGGAGAAAACCTGAAACGGGATCTAAACAACAAAACTTTATCACCAATATTAAATTCACGTTTCAGAATCTTCCTATCATGCCACCTTTTTACCTTTTCCTCGAACATTTTAGCGCTCTCGTAAGCTTCACTTCTCCATTCATCTAGAGAAGTCAAGTTCATGAGACGCTTCTCACCAGCTAGTTTTGGGTCAGCGTTAAGCTCTCTAACAGCCCAGAAAGCTTTGTGCTCTAGCTCTAATGGCAAATGGCAAGCCTTGCCATATACCATCTTATAGGGGGACATGCCCATGGGGTTTTTGTAAGTAGTTCTATATGCCCACAAAGCATCTCCTAATTTATTTGACCAATCCTTCCTATTTCTGTTTACTGTTTTCTGCAAGATCAACTTAATCTCTCTATTGGTGAGCTCAACTTGCCCACTAGTTTGAGGATGATACGGTGAAGCAATTCTATGATTAACATCGTATTTAGCCAGAGCTTTTCTAAAAGCTCCGTGCATGAAGTGTGATCCTCCATCGGTCATGAGGTACCTTGGTACACCAAACCTAGGAAATATTACATCCTTAAGCATTTTCAAGGATGTTTTGTGATCAGCACTTTCAGTGGGGATTGCTTCAACCCACTTGGTCACATAATCAACAGCTACTAAAATGTGAGTGTACTTGTGCGAAGAAGGAAAAGGACCCATAAAATCAAAACCCCAACAATCGAAAGGTTCAATCACTAGTGAGTAATTCATAGGCATCTCATTCCTTCTACTAATGTTACCAACTCTCTGACATTTATCACAAGCTAAAACATAATTTCTAGCATCTTTAAAGAGTGTAGGCCAATAAAAACCTGATTGAAGAACCTTATGTGCAGTCCTCTCACCGGCATGATGTCCTCCATAGGGACTATCATGACATCGTCGGAGAACGTCCTTCTGCTCATGTTCCGGAATGCATCTTCTCACGATCCCGTCGGGACCTTCTTTGAAAAGATGTGGGTCATCCCAAAAGTAGTGCCTCAAATCATGAAAGAACTTCTTCCTTTGCTGAAATGTTAGACCTGGAGGCAAATACTTCGCAACAATAAAATTAGCATAATCTGCGTACCAAGGGTCGGAAAGAGGTTGTATTTTTACAACGGCAAGTTGCTCGTCTGGAAAACTATCGTTAACTGGGATGGGGTCATGCGGTATATCTTCCATTCCTGAAAGATTGTCCGCTACCGGATTGTCTTCACCTTTCCTATCAACAATCTGCAAATCAAATTCTTGGAGAAGGAGTACCCATCTAATAAGCCTTGGTTTGGCATCCTTCTTTGTCATAATATATTTAATGGCAGCATGATTAGTATGAATAATAACTTTAGAATCAACAATATACTGCCTAAACTTATCACAAGCAAAAACTACAGCTAAGAATTCCTTCTCAGTAGTAGCATAATTTCTTTGAGCACTATCAAGGGTTTTACTAGCATAATGTATAACATTCAATTTCTTATCAACCCTTTGTCCTAAAACAGCTCCAACAGCAAAATCACTTGCATCACACATAATTTCAAAAGGTAAATTCCAGTCAGGTGGTTGTACTATAGGAGCAGTTATTAAAGCTTTCTTAAGGACTTCAAAAGCTTCCTTACAATTTTCATCAAACGCAAAAGGAACATCCTTCTAGAGAAGATTAGTGAGGGGTCTCGAGGTTTTATAAAAGTCTTTAATAAATCTTCTATAAAAACCTGCATGACCGAGAAAACTGCGAATACCTTTGATGTCCCTTGGATAGGGCATCCTCTCAATAGCTTCGATCTTGGCTTTATCCACTTCAATTCCCCTTTCGGAAATCTTGTGACCAAGAATAATTCCTTCATTAACCATAAAGTGGCACTTCTCCCAGTTGAGTACCAAGTTTGTCTCCTCGCATCTCTACAAAACTTTATTAAGGTTGTGAAGACAGTGGTCAAATGAAGTTCCATAGACGAAGAAATCATCCATGAAGACTTCCATAATATCCCCGCAGAAACCATGAAAGATAGCAGACATACACCTTTGAAAAGTAGCAGGGGCATTACATAAACCAAAAGGCATACGTCTGTAAGCATAAGTATCAAAAGGACAAGTAAAAGTGGTCTTCTCTTGATCGGCAGTGTTAACATGAATTTGAGAGAAGCCAGAATAACCATCAAGATAACAAAAGTGGGTATTTTTGGATAACCTTTCAAGCATTTGGTCGATGAACGGTAACGGGTAGTGATCCTTCCTGGTTGCCTTGTTCAACTTCCTGTAATCAATACACATTCTATATCCAATAATAATTCTCTGAGGTATTAGTTCATTTTTATCATTTGGAACCATAGTTGTACCTCCTTTCTTAGGAACACAATGTACCGGACTTATCCACTTACTGTCAGCTATAGGGTAGATGATACCTGCAGCTAGAAGCTTGAGAATCTCAGTTCTCACGACATCCATCATCTTCGGGTTCAACCGTCGTTGATGATCAACAACTGGTTTAGCATCAGGCTCAAGGTTGATAGTATGTTGACAGATAGATGGACTAATCCCCTTAAGGTCATCAAGGGTATAGCCAATTGCGCCTCGGTGTTTACAAAGTACTTCCAATAATCGCTCTTCTTCATATCCTGAAAGGTTAGAATTGATAATAACAGGATATACTTTCTTTTCATCTAAATAAGCATACTTGAGCGTATCGGGAAGAGGTTTAAGATCGAACACCGGGTCTTCTTTCGGTTTTGATAAAATTCCCAAAGGTTCAACCGGAAGGTTGTGCTTCAGGATAGCAGGCTGCCTCAAGAATATTTCATCTAGTTCATTTCTTTCCTGCATATGCAAATCATTCTCGTGGTCCTCCATGTATTGCTGCAAAGGATCATCAGGGGGAATAGCAATAGAGGCAATACTTTCAATAATTTTATCATCACTAGGTAAATCAGAACCACGAGGCTGCTTTGAGAACTTAGAAAAATTAAATTCATATGGCTCACCATTGAATTCAATAGAAACTTTACCTTTCTTGCAATCTATTATAGCTCCACAAGTTTTAAGAAAAGGTCTACCAAAAATGATGGGACAAAAATTGTCCCTGGCTGAACCAAGTACCAGAAAGTCGGTAGGGTATTTTAACTTTCCACATAGGACTTCAACGTCCCTCACAATTCCGATAGGAGAGATAGTTGATCTATTTGCAAGATGAATAGTAACATCAACTTCTTCAAGTTCACAAGGGGAAATCTCACCGATGATTTCTTCATAGAGTGAATAAGGAATAGCACTTGCACTCGATCCCAAATCGCATAGCCCATAATAATTGTGATCTCCTATTTCAACAGATACCACCGGAGTACCTGAAATTGGGCCTTTGTTATTGGCTGTGACAAGGTTAGTGGAAACAGCACAAAAAGTTATATTGGAATCCAAAACATCATCAGTAGCAAGGTCTTTAATCAATGCAACTTGAGGATCGACCCTGATCTGGTCCTCAGGTTCATCAACTCTTCTCTCACTTTTATTTATTATGCCTGTCACAAGAGAGTGTTCCTTTATCCTCGTGGGAAAAGGAGGCTTTTCATATATGACTGCAGGCAAAATAGGCTCAGCAACATAAATATCAATAGGTGGTTCTTTAAAAGGTGCATGGTGCTGGTCTTTATTCTTTTTAAAAGAATCAACATGAGAGGCAAAATTCTTACATAAATCAATCACTCGATGGGAATCAAGACCAATCTTAGAGCAAAAAGTATTGAAGTAATCAGTTTCCACATAGCTCTCAATATAGTCATGTTCATAATTTATAGCGGGTTCAATACCTTTATCAATTTCCCAATCTTCGGTATTCCTCTGGATTCTTTCAAGGAGATCCCACCTTTCTTCAACACTCTTTTTCTGAAATACCCCACTAGAGGAGGCATCCAGCATCTCCTTATCCTGACGAGAAAGCCTGGCATAAAAATTTGTAAGTATGATTTCCTTGGGAAGCTTATGAATTGGGCATTTGAGCATTAGAGACTTCAATCTCCTCCAAGCTTGAGCAATGCTTTCTCCGTCACGAGACCTAAAGTTATCGATAAAATTCCTGTCTCGATGAATTTCATGAAGAGGATAAAATTTAGTATAAAAGAGAGACATAAGCTCCTGCCAGTCCAGCAAGTGTGGGTTATCAAGAAGCCCATACCAATCTGAAGCTTTATCTATAATGGATACGACAAAAAATTTCCTCATGACAAAGTCCCTCGATACACCTGCAAGCTTAAATAATGAACATAGTCGTGACAAATATAGCAAGTGTTCACCGGGATGTCTGTCTCCTGCATAACGATTAGCCAAAACATAATTGATAATGCCAGTTGGTATTTTATAAGGCACAATTTCAGTAGGGGGAGGATCAACCACCACAGGTGTGGGGCGTCTTCCCTCAAGCAACGCTCCAATAATAGGGTTATCCATAGGGACAAAGAGCAGCAATAGCAAAAAAATAAAAAAATAAAAAACAGAATTATAAAAAGACTTTCTTACCAGTTTCACTTTACCAATAGCGCTACGCTCCCCGGCAACGGCGCCAGAAAACGTTACTTGATGACCCTCAACCGTAAGGGATCTGTTGCAGCGTTTTCGATAAGTAAGAGTGTCGAACCCAACGAGGAGCAGAAGGTATTGATAAGCGATTCTGAGCAAGAAATTACTGCAAGCACTGAAAGATAACTTTTTAGGGGTTTTCTCGATATAAGCAACAGGAATGTAAAGGCAAGTAATGTAAAAGGTACTGAGAGTAACAAGTGGCCCACTCCTTTCTTAGCAAAGGAGAGGCCTAGCAACTGAACTTATAAAGACTAAAGCGTTCTTGAGGACACACGGGAGAGGTAGTCATGTGCTTTCGCCATATTCCGTATCGATACTATGTTATGTGTTGATAAGTGTTGGTGGGTGGATCTATGCTAGTGCACTCTCTAGACTAAGATGAATGCACTCTTATGATTAAACACCTTGCAAGCATCCGCAAATACAAGATAGAATTTAAGGCAAAAGCCTAACCATAGCAATACGATCGAGGATCCATTATTCCCTTATGCAAAAGCGTGCGAACTGGGGTTCAGGTTTCTGTCACTCCGGCAACCCACCATAAGCATTCTTTATACACAATGTATTCTCCTAGGTCCTTAATAAGGCGAAGTGTTGGGTGTTCGACTCACACAACACCACTAGTAGAATGACAACGCAACTTAAGTATCAAACAACACATATTACTTCAACAACATATGACTACTAACAACAAGACTTTCCCCATGTCCTCAAGAACTAAGGTAACTACTCACAAGACTTAAAAGAGATCATGATCAGTGTGGATAAATATGTGATAAAAAATCTGGACATAATAATATTTCTCCAACAAAACTCAATAGCATTCACCATAAAGTAGTAATCAACACCGATGGAGTAGAGAGGATAGGTAGTACAAGTTACAACACGAGTTGCGATGGAAAGATGAGATTTGGATGAAGATGGAGATGGTTCTGGTGTTGGGGATGATGTTGATGATGATCTCGATGATGCCCGTGACGATGGTGATGACGATGGCGACGATCTCCCCTTCCGGGAGGTGATCTCCCCGGCGGAATCTGCCCGCCGGAGATGCCCTTTTCTTCTCTGTAGGTTTCCGCCTCGAAGCGGCGGCGGAACTCCGTAAAAAGTCCCGTGCCTAGGGTTTTCGGAGGACGGGGAACATATATGCAAAAGGGGGTGACCAGAGGTGGGCCAGGGGCTCCAGGCGCCCCCCCGGCGCGGCCAGGGGGGGCGCCCCCAGGCCGCCTGGGCACCCTGTGGCCCCCCTCTGACTCCCCTTTTGCGTGTCTTCGTTATTCTTCTGAAAAATACCTCCCGTCAATTTTCAGATAATTTGGAGGTGTTCTTCTTCAGCAACTCAGCATCCACTTTTTCCTGCTGAATCCTGCGTCTGCTGTTTCGGTATCGGAAAGTTGCAAACTATGTAAAATAGACCAAAACAACATAAGAACATCATCATAACGTGAAATATATCAATGAATAAGGATAAATTATAATACAAAATAGTGATGCATTTTGGACGTATCAAGGCGTCCATGGTGGTGGAGAGGCTCCCGATGGTGATCCTCCCCTCCGGCAGGGTGCCGGGAAGAGTTCTCCTGGTGCTCCCGATCTTGGAAGCGGCGGCGGCGGCGGAACAGAGATGAGATCGCGAAAAAAAGTTCCCGACCCGAGGGTTTCGAAGGATGCTCTAAATATATGCCGAAGGGGGGCACCAGACGGGGCTCGGGGGGCCCAGGCGCCCCCCCGGTGCGGCCCAGGGGGGGGGTGGGCGCCGCCAGGGCGCCTGGAGCTCTGGTGGCCCCCCCGGCTGTCCTTCGGACGCAAGGTAGGTTCTGGAACGCTGATTTTTTATATAATTTTTCTGGATTTTTCCTGGCAGTTCTCGTAACGTGAAAACCTGAAATACAAAAACAGCCGAAAACAGAAACTGGCACCGGGGTGCACTGGATTAGTAGGTTAGTCCAAATATGATCAAAAGTGTATGGAAGTGTATGAATATCATAGCAATATCACCCAAAAATGGCATGGAGCAAGCAGAAATTATAGATACGTTTTGGATGTATCAGCAAACACTTGAGGTTCGAACACTGGGGTGCGCACGAAGATCTCTCCTTTCCGCTCTAGCTCGCTCTCACACCGATTCCGAGGCCTAGCTCGTCAAACTCGAAGAACAAGAGACACGAGGATTTATACTGGTTCGGGCCACCGTTGTGGTGTAATACCCTACTCCAGTGTAGTGTGGTGGATTGCCTAGTAGGCTATGGATGAACAAGTACACGGGAAGAACAGCCTCCTGAGGAGAGGTGTTCTTGTGCTCGGTGAGCTAGTGGTTGTAAGAGTGGTATGAATCTCATCCCCTATGGTGGTGGCTAGTCCTATTTCTAGAGGCCTGGGTCCTCTTCCGAAATATTGAGCGAGAAGGGATCCCACAACGGCCAAGTATGAAGGGGGATAGCTAATACAAGCTATCCTGACAAAAGGTGTTCTTCATCCACCAAAGGATCTGGAGGTGACGTCGTCGCGGGCTCCATGTTGACCTTCGCCCTGCCGTCCTACTGGTCTTGGTCTCGTTGCCTCGATATGGAAACCTTTGCAGGACGCCTCGGGACTCCTCGCCTGCGCTTGCCCCTTTAGTGTAGCGACCAGACCTCAAACAGTCTGATCTCTATGCATCAGTGTCATCCCCGGATCAGTAATGCTGACACGCACAGTACTTGAAGGATTTATAACAGAGTAGCAATCACACACTTATTACATCGAAAGTTCCAACGATGAACTTATTACAATAAAAATGGCTTAAGGCCATCTAATAACGATAACAGTGGAAGGCTTAGAAGATAAGTGAGTCCATCAAATCCAATGGCATCACTGAGTATAGAACCACGACTTAAAAGTACCTTACTCGTCGGCTGAAAAGTCTGCAACATGAACGTTGCAGCCCAAAAACGGGTCAGCACATGGAATATGCTGGCAAAGCAACACATAGAGAGTAATGAAAGAATAAAGCTATACTACATGCATATTTTGTTGGTGGAAAGCTCTATGGTTACAGTTTTTGCATAAAGCAAATTTTTCCCTACTGCAAAGGAATAGATTTTTATTTAACTATCATGGTAGTTGAAACATCATTGAGAAGGTACCTCCAACTCAAACCCAATTAAAGTAATCATTAACCGAACAAATTAGTTTTTAAAGTGATGAGATACACATGATAATCCAAGTAATAGATACTCAATACGTCCATAACCGGGGAGACGGCTAATCATGATTAGTTTGTACACTCTGCAGAGGTTTGTGCACTTTTCCCCACAAGACCCGATCTCCTCCGTTGGGATTCTCGCACTTCATGTTGTTTTAGAGACGGATGATCGAGACATAGTCTTTCAGAAGCGCTAGCACCTTACGATCGGGTGAACCGTACCAACCTACATCCCCACCGTAAGAGTTAGCACGACTTTGTCAACTATGCTAGAGCCCATAATAGCTTGTGGCTGCACACGCAAGTTTCTAGTATGAAGTACCTCATGATCCCTTTGAGCCTGGGTGGCGGTCCATAATTAAAACAGGCAATCGCTGGAATACCCAGGTGCCTCAATCCACCCAGATGTGTGTTTAAGTTGCCACCTTAGGTACAATCATTAATTTAACTATGTCACATCTGTCATGGATACACTCACCCAAACCACGTCTACGAGCATAGCATGATAACCTAAGCATAGCATATAAGTAACTCCCAAGGGTTTGATAACAAAACAGGTAATAGGTACTACCTCATCTACTTCCCAGTCCCACAAGTTAAGGATCCTACTCATGCAAGTGTTTGAGGATATAACTAATGCAATCAAAACTGGGTATTGGAAACTATGATCAAAGTGTTACTTGCCTTGCTGATGATCCGCAAAACCTAGAGATTCAAAGTAGCAAGCGGCGCACTCCGGGTACTCTATCGCAAACAACCAAGCATACAATAAGTACTCATCTAATGCATGGGTAGAACTCAACTAAGAGATCTAACCAGAAAGTTCAACTTAAGAACTCCGGTTGGCAGAAAGAAAGAAATCAAACGAAGCAACGAAAATGAAGCGACGAAAGAACCAACTTCGTTTACTAATCTGGACCTAAGTCCAAATTTTCCAGAAGCAAAAACTTGGTTGACTGGGTTAAACGGAAAGAGGGTTTCGAGACGAAACTCCAGGCGCTTGAATCGCCTGATTCAGATAAACAAGCGAAAATTTAAACTAGAACGAAAATCGGATCAGAAATCGCGATCAGATAATAACCGTGAAAAAAAATCTGAGAAAAGAAAAACTGACGAACAGCTTAACGAACGAACGTTCGTTAACTGAAACTAAATGACGAATTCGTTCGTTAAAACGAATGAACGGGCGAACGCTCGATAAACAGCTAAACCGAAAACAAACCGATCTAATAAAATAAAAAACTAGGGTTTTCTAAAAAAAGGGATCGATTTTCTTCAGAAAACCGGCGGCTTGGCGTGGCTACCTCGTCGTACTTCAGCGACTCGGGGCTCCGGCGGTGGGTGGCGTCGGCGGCGGTAGGCGGTGGCGGCGGCGGGGCTGCAAGCGGCGGCGGCGGCACACGGCGGCAGCGGCTGCTGCTGCGGGAGGCGGGGCAGGGAGAGGAGAGGGGTGAGGCGGCGGCGGGGCGGCGGTA
>LR738714.1:213686348-213730196 GCA_902687465.1 Secale cereale
CAGTGACTTGGGGAAGGGGGCGCCGGCTTGGCCTCGGGAGGCGCGCCTCGGCCGGACTCCGCGGCGGCGGCGGGTAGGACTACCGCGGTTGAAGGCGGGGGGCGGTGCGGGCTTGGCCTGGCTCGGCCGGGCCCTCGGCCCAGTCGGGCGCGGGATTTAAAAAAAAACAAAACCGCCGAATCTAAGAAAATTTCTAGAAAATAAAATAAAATTCTAAAAATGCCAAAACGAATTTTCACCGTTTAAATAAGATATTTAGAACAAGATGAACATTTTTTTGGCCCTAAATGCATTTTTTAAAACGTGCAATTTTTCCTAAATTCAAATAAAATAGCAAAAACTCCAAAACAAAACTTATTTGATTTTTTTATTAAATCCTCAGTATTTCTTTATTTTGGGAGAGTCATTTTACTCCCTCTCTCATATTTTCATTTTAGAAATACTTGAAGATAAAATAAATAAAATCAATGATCCTATTTTCAAAATTTGAGAAAACTCAATTATGAAAATAACGAAATCCCCAACTCTCTCCGAGGGTCCTTGAGTTGCGTAGAATTTCTAGGATCTACCAAAAGCAAGAAAATATGTTATGCATTGATGATCCAGTGTATAACATTCCAAATTGAAATTTTGGGATGTTACAAACCTACCCCCCTTAAGATGAATCTCGCCCTCGAGATTCGGTTTGGCTAGAAAATAGGTGAGGGTGGTCCTTCTGCAGATCTTCCTCTCGCTCCCAGGTGGCTTCATCCTCGGTGTGGTGGCTCCACTTAACTTTGCAAAACCTGATAACCTTGCTGCGGGTGACTCAGCTAGCATACTCAAGAATCTTGACTGGTTTTTCCTCATAGGTCAAATCACTGTCCAACTGAATCGCTTCCAGCGGCACTGTATCCCTCAGCGGTATCTCATCCATCTCAGCGTGGCACTTCTTCAACTGGGAAACGTGGAATACATCGTGAACTCCTGACAATCCTTCGGGCAATTCCACCTTGTAGGCTACTTCTCCCATACGCTCCAAAACTTAGTATGGTCCTACAAAACGTGGCGCTAACTTTCCCTTAACTCCTCGAAGTGGAGATACTCGAAGATAAACTCGGTCCCCGACTTCGTAAACTGTCTCTTTGCATTTTGAATCTGCGTAACTCTTCTACCTAGAATGGGCTACCTTGAGCCTATCGCGAGTCAATTTTACCTTCTGTTCAGACTCCTTAATCAAATCTGGTCCAAACAATTGGCGGTCTCCAACTTCATCCCAAGACAATGGTGTCCTGCACCTCCTTCCGTAGAAGCCTTCGAAAGGGGCCATCTTCAAACTGGATTGATAATTGTTGTTGTAAGAGAAATCTGCATAAGGCAAATTGTCGTCCCAACTAGATCCATAATCTAGCGCACAAGCTCTTAGCATATCCTCCAAAATCTGATTGATTCTCTCTGTCTGTCCATCTCTCTGTGGATGAAAAGTTGTACTGAACTCTAGCCTTGTACCCAAAGTTTCGTGTAACTGATTCCAGAACATTGAGGTAAACTGGGTTCCTCTATCTGATACGATGCTCCTCGGAACTCCATGCAGGCATACGATCCTGGTCATGTATATCTTTGTCAACTTTGCACTGGTGTAAGTAGTCTTCACTGGGATGAAATGAGCTACCTTCGTCAAACGATCGACTACAACCCAAATCGAGTCATAACCTGAACGAGTTCTGGGTAATCCCATAATAAAATCCATGCCTAGCTTATCCCACGTCCATTCGGGTATTGGCAATGGTTGTAACAATCCTGCCGGCTTTTGATGCTCTCCCTTCACTCTCTGACATACATCACAAACTGCTACATACTCTGCAATATCCTTCTTCATTCCAGTCCACCAGAAAGTATCCTTCAAGTCCAAGTATATCTTGGTATTTCGTGGGTGAATCAAATATGGTGAATCATGGGCCTCTTGCAGAATCAACTTCCCGATCTCCATGTCGTTAGGAACATATACGCAGTCTTCAAACCATACGGTGTCATGCTCATCCTCACGAAATCCTTTAACTTTTCCTTTGCTCATCTTCTCCTTTATAGAGGCAACCTCCTTGTCAATTTTCTGAGCTTCTCTGGTCTTATCCATCAAAGTAGACTGAATCTCCATTGTTGCAACATAGCCTCTCGAAACTATCTCCAAACATGGCTCACGAAGGTCCTCGGCTAACTCTTTCGGTAAATCTTCCATCATTAGTGTGTTGACATGGCGCTTACAGCTTAGCGCATCGGTTACCACGTTAGCCTTTTCGGGATGGTAATGCAATCTCATATCATAATCCTTGATGAGTTCCAACCATCTCCTTTGCCTGAGATTTAGCTCCTTCTGAGTGAATATATACTTCAAACACTTGTGATCCGTGTATACTTCACAATGGTTTCCAATGAGGAAATGTCTCCAAGTCTTCAATGCATGAACTACGGCTGCTAAATCTAAATCATGTGTGGCATAATTCAACTCATGAGATTTCAGTTGTCGTGAAGCATAGGAAACAACTCTTCCCACCTGCATAAGCACTGCTCCAAGTCCTCAACGTGAAGCGTCGCAATACACCTCATAGTCCTTACGTTGATCTGGCAGAATCAACACAGGTGATGAGACCAAACGTTTCTTTAATTCCTGGAAACTGGCCTCACATTCCTCAGTCCATTTTAACTTGGTATCCTTCTTCAACAACTCCGTCATAGGCTTTGCAATTTTTGAGGAATTCTCGATGAATCTCCGGTAGTATCCTGCAAGTCCAAGAAAACTCTGGATCTCTCCAACTGTTGTTGGTGCTTCCCAATTTGTCACAGTGTCAACCTTGGTGGGATCTACTGCTATACCTTCTCCGCATATAACGTGTCCGAGGAATCCAACTTCCTTCAACCAAAACTCACATTTGCTGAAGTAGGCATATAGCTGATGTTCTCTGAGCTTCTCAAGTACAACGCAAATGCTCCTTATGCTCCTCTTCATCCTTTGAGTAGATCAATATATCATCTATGAACACCATGACGAACTTATCCAAGAACTCCATAAACACCTTGTTCATGAAGTTCATGAAATATGCCGGTGCGTTAGTCAGACCAAATGACATCAAGGTATACTCGTACAACCCATACCTGGTGGTAAAAGCCGTCTTAGGTATATCCTGCTCTCGAATCTTCAACTGATGGTATCCTCATCGCAGGTCAATCTTGGAAAATACCTTAGCTCCTTGCAATCGATCAAACAGATCATTGATCATCGACAATGGGTACTTGTTCTTGATTGTTACTTCATTCAATCCCCGATAATCAACAACCATTCTTAACGATCAGTCCTTCTTCTCCACTAGAAGTACTGGCGATCCCCAAGGCGAAGAACTTGGGCGAATATAACCTTTATCCAGTAACTCTTTAATCTGCTTCTTAATCTTCTCCAAATCTTTTGCGGGCATCCTGTATGGTCTCTTAGATACTGGCCCTATGCCTGGCAAAAGCTTTATCAAAAACTCAATATCTCTATCTGATGGCATGCCTGGCAACTCCTCTGGAAATACATCAGGAAAATCTTTCACCACTAGTACTTCCTCCTGCACAACTCCTGATAAGGAATTTACTCGGTTCCTCTTCGGCACATTCCGCGATACATACTTGATTCTTCTTCCTTTTGGTGTGGTAAGAAAAATGGACTTACTGGCGCATTCAATGTTCCCTCCATACTTAGAAAACCAATCCATGCCTAATATCACATCCAATCCTTGAGATTCTAATACTATTAGGTCCGAAGGGAATACATAGTTACCAATCCTTAATGGTAACAGATCAAACCATAGACTGGCCATATACTCTGCTCCAGGCGAGGTTACTAACATGGGTGACCTAAGGGCTTGGGTTGGCAGTTTACACTTATCCACAAATCCCCTTGAGATGTATGAATGCAATGCACCCGTATAAAAAAGAATGAGTGCAGTAAATGACTTAACTAAAAACTTACCAATTACTACATCTGGCTGAGCTTCAACCTCCTCCACGCTAACATGGTTGACCTATCCCCTATTGAAAGGGTTCGGCTTCTTCCCAGAGCTTACATTGCCATTTCCATTCTGGGCTTCAGGACATTCATTGGCGTAATGTCCCGTCTTTTGGCACTTATAGCAAGTAACTTGGCTCGGGTCTCGCTTGGCTGGTGTTGATGGGTTGGTACGGTTCTGGCTGTTGCTTCCTCCATTCCTATTACCATTCTTGGGGCCATTATTATGGTGCGAGCTACTTCCTCCATGGGTATGTTGAAATTGTCCTCCCGGCTTCGGGGTAAAACGTGGCTTCTGCTGAGCTCCAGAATTGTACTTCCCTTGTCCATACTTCCTCTTGCGGGCTTCAATCTGCTGCTGCTTCCCTTCAATCATTAGAGCCCGATCTACCAATTCCTGGTAGTTGTTGAAGCTTGCAACCATCAACTGTACGCTCATCTCATCATTTAGCCCTTCCATAAATCTCTCCTGCTTAGCGGCATCTGTGGCCACATCATCTGGGGCATAACTAGATAGATTACTAAACTCATCTACGTACTGAGCCACAGTACGATTTCCTTGGCGCAAGTTGCGAAACTCCCGCTTCTTCATGCTCATAGCTCCAGTTGAGACATGGGCAGTACGGAAAGCTTGCTGGAACTGACCCCAAGTGACATTGACTATGGGGAAAGTGACTGTGTAATTCTCCCACCATGCTGCGGCTGGTCCAGACAACTGATGTGCGGCAAATTGCACCTTCTCAGCATCCGAGCAATTGGCGGTGGTCAAATCCCTTCCAATCTTGCGCAGCCAGTCATCAGCAACTATTGGTTCAATGCTGCTGGCAAACACCGGTGGTTGCAACCTTAAGAAACGTGTCAGGTTGTCCAAGGGTGGTGGTGGTGGAGGGTTGTTGTTGTTCTGGTTGTTCTGGGTGTTCTGGACAAGAAGTTGCATCAAAGTGTTCTGCTGCTGGATCAACTGAGTGAGCTCAGGGGGAAACTGAAATTCTGGCTCACGTCTTGGAGGCATCTGATGGGTGTAGAGGGAAGATATTAGAATAGAAATGACGTCTAAGGGAAAAATCACTACCCAAATGCACATGAGACGAACACAATCATATCACACCAAAATTAAATTCAAACAAGGGCTTACACAGATCTAACGTTACAAAAGTGCTCTAATTTCTACTATATGGAGAAAACTACTAGTCATAGGGTGGTCATCTAGAAATTTTGATCGGCAAAAGATTCTATGATGTCTGCTCCAGCTTCATCTTCATAGTCTTCGTCATCACTATCGTAGGGGTCTGAATCCGTGTCGTCGATGATGATGTAGTCTTCAGGACGAATCTCCTTGGGTTCCTCTTCCTCTTCTTCTCCTCCTGGTGCTGAATCTCCCATGAATACTCCTAGCTTCCATGTCAAATCATCATTCTTCTCCACAAGTATCAACATCTCCTCCTCGTATCCGTCATGTGTAGACTTGAGTTTCTCTTCTAACTCCAGGTTCCGGGTTAGTGCTTTCTTCAAGTCTATCATCCCTGCGCACATCTGGTGCTCCTGTCGACGAATGTGCTGGTTTAACTCTTGAATGAACGCTGCAATGGACCTGTCTTTCCGGGTGCTGATCATGTCCCATCGCTCATCTCGGTGTCCACAAATCTGGTAGATAGTGTCGTTCAGCTCCTGCTTGTATACTTCTCCAATTCTTCCCATAGTGATGTGGGCTGCCATACACCTGCCTAGGCTCCAGGTGGGCGCATCACAGGAAAACTCTATGGGTGCGGTGATAGGCATGAACGTCCTTCCTGGAAGTTGAACTTGAATCATCCAGCGCTCCTCTTCAGGTAAAGTGGCGTTGTAGGTTCCGGTGAAGCTTGCTACTCCAATGCTTAGGTATCTAGTCACTTCCTTCAGGTGACGTCTGAACGGTGTATCTTCATCCGGTTGCGTGAACTTGTTCCTTGGATCCGCCATCCTAAAAGAGAGTAGAAAAGATGAGGAGTCAGAAATGAGAAGAGTGAGTAGTGATCTAGGGCTTTAGCTTAGTGGTCGTGTCCTACAGTCAGCGTGTGCTCTGATATCATCTTGTAGCGACCGGACCTCAAACAGTGTGATCTCTGTGCATCAGTGTCATCCCTGGATCAGTAATGCTGACACGCACAGTACTTGAAGGATTTATAACAGAGTAGCAATCACACACTTATTACATCGAAAGTTCCAACGATGAACTTATTACAATAAAAATGGCTTAAGGCCATCTAATAATGATAATAGCGGAAGGCTCGGAAGATAAGTGAGTCCATCAACTCCAACGGCATCACTGATTATAGAACCATGACCTAAAAGCACCTTACTCGTCGTCTGAAAAGTCTGCAACATGAACGTTGCAGCCCGAAAACGGGTCAGCACATGGAATATGCTGGCAAAGTAACACATAGAGAGTAATGAAAGAATAAAGCTATACTACATGCAAATTTGGTTGGTGGAAAGCTCTATGGTTACAGTTTTTGCATAAAGCCAATTTTTCCCTACTGCAAAGGAATAGATTTTTATTTAACTATCATGGTAGTTGAAACATCATTGAGAAGGTACCTCCAACTCAAACCCAATTAAAGTAATCATTAACACAACAAATTAGTTTTTAAAGTGATGAGATACACATGATAATCCAAGTACTAGATACTCAATACGTCCATAACCGGGCACACGACTAATCATGATTAGTTTGTACACTCTACAGAGGTTTGTGCACTTTTCCCCACAAGACCCGATCTCCTCCGTTGGGATTCTCGCACTTCATGTTGTTTGAGAGACGGAGGACTGAGACATAGTCTTTTCGAAGCGCTAGCACCTTATGATCAGGTGAACTGTACCAACCTACATCCCCTACATTTGCTAGTCCACCACTGTAAGAGTTCGCACGACTTAGTCAACTATGCTAGAGCCCATAATAGCTTGTGGATACACACGGAAGTTTCTAGTATGAAGTACCTCATGATCCGTTTGTGCCTGGGTGGCAGTCCATAATGAAAACAGGCAATCGCTGGAATACCCAGGTGCCTCAATCCACCCAGATGTGTGTTTAAGTTGCCACCTTAAGTAAAACCATTAATTTAACTATGTCACATCTGTCATGGATACACTCACCCAAACCACGTCTACGAGCATAGCATGATAGCCTAAGCATAGCGTAGAAGTAACTCCCAAGGGTTTGATAACAAAACACGTAATAGGTACTACCTCATCTACTTCCCAGTCCCACAAGTTAAGGGATACTACTCATGCAAGTGTTTGAGGACATAACTAATGCAATGAAAACTGGGTATTGGAAAGTATGATCAAAGTGTTACTTGCCTTGCTGATGATCCGCGAAACCTAGAGATTCAAAGTAGCAAGCGGCGCACTCCGGGTACTCTATCGCAAACAACCAATCATACAGTAATTACTCATCTAATGCACGAGTAAAACTCAAATAAGAGATCTAACCAGAAAGTTCAACTTGAGAACTCCGGTTGGCAAAAAGAAACAAATCAAACGAAGCAACGAAAGTCAAGCGATGAAAGAAACAACTTTGTTTACTAATCTGGACCTAAGTCCAAATTTTACAGAAGCAAAAACTTGGTTGACTGGGTTAAACCGAAAGAGGGTTTCGAGACGAAACTCCAAGCACTTGAATCGCCTGATTCCGATAAACGAGCGAAAAGTTAAACTAGAACGAAAATCGGATCAAAAATCGCGATCAGATAATAACCGCGAAAAAAATCCGAGAAAAGAAAAACTGACGAACAGCTTAACGAACGAACGTTCGTTAACAGAAACTCAACGATGAATTCGTTCGTTAAAACGAACGAACGGGCGAACGCTCGCTAAATAGCTAAACCGAAAAGAAACCGATCTAATAAAATAAAATAAAAACTAGGGTTTTCTAAAAAAAACGGATCGATTTTCTTCAGAAAACTGGCGGCTCGGCGCGGCTACCTCATCGGACTCTGGCGACTCGGGGCTCCGGCAGTGGGTGGCGTCGGCGTCGGTAGGCGGCGGCGGCGGGGCTGCAAGCAGCGGCGGCGGCAGCTGGCTGCGGCAGCGGTGGCGGCACACGGCGGCGGCGGCTGCTGCTGCGGGAGGCGGGGCGGGGCGAGGCGAGGGATGAGGCGGCGGCGGGGCGGCGGTATTTATAAGAGGGGGGGGGTGACTTGGGGAAGGGGGCGCCGGCTCAGCATTGGGAGGCGTGCCCCGGCCGGACTCGGCGGCGGCGGCGGGTCGGACTCCCGCGGGGGAAGGCGGTGGCCGGCGCGGGCTTGGCCTAGCTCGGCTGGGCCTTCGGCCCAGTTGGGCGCGGGATTTAAAAAAAAAACCGCCGAATATAAGAAAAATTCTAGAAAATAAAATAAAATTCTAAAAATGCCAAAACGAGTTTTCACCATCTAAATAAAATATTTAGAACAAGATGAACATTTTTCTTGGCCCTAAATGCATTTTTGAAAACATGCAATTTTTCCTAAATTCAAATAAAATAGCAAAAACTCCAAAACAAAACTTATTTGATTTTTTTTATTCAATCCTCGGTATTTCTTTATTTTGGGAGAGTCATTTTACTCCCTCTCTCAAATTTTCATTTTAGAAATACTTGAAGATAAAATAAATAAAATCAATGATCCTATTTTCAAAATTTGAGGAAACTCAAATATGAAAATAACGAAATCCCCAACTCTCTCCGAGGGTCCTTGAGTTGCGTAGAATTTCTAGGATCTACCAAAAGCAAGAAAATATGATATGCATTGATCATCTAGTGTATAACATTCCAAATTTAAAATTTGGGATGTTACATTTAGCACCAAAGAGGAAACTAGCTAAATGTGCCCACTGGCGCTCGCTTAGCCTTGGTCGTCATGGCTCACCTCACGCGAACCTCGCGAGGTGTCCCTTGCCTTGATATCTTTGCTCCTCGAGGGCCAGCCTAGTGAGGCTGCCCCAGGGGAGGTCTTGCATCGTCCGCCTCGTCAGGCTTGGCCCCTCGCGAGGGTCTTGAGTGGTTTGCTGATGAAGATGGGCCGTACCAGGCCGCTGACTGAGCCACGCTTTGGGCCGCAGGCAGGCATGTCTGGGTACCCCCGTTCCCAGAACGTCGACACGTTTGC
Source organism: Secale cereale (assembly GCA_902687465.1). Taxonomy (NCBI): domain Eukaryota; kingdom Viridiplantae; phylum Streptophyta; class Magnoliopsida; order Poales; family Poaceae; genus Secale; species Secale cereale. The sequence continues at coordinate 213,695,493 of LR738714.1, forward strand.
AATATTGAAACCCAATTAGCAAGCTAATTTCCATATTATTGATAATCCATTTATTAATCTAATTGACATTCATATTAAGCACACAATATATTTCATTTCCATATTAAGGAAGTAGAATTTCGTAATTGAAATACTTTATAGTACAACATGATAAGCTTCAGCACTCAGCTACCCCATTACAAAACTGCACCAGCACGAAGTTCCACATGCAACATGTAGAACCTTTCGAAATTAGCATCATAGACGGTATATAGACAGATGCATATCATTTGTAAAACTGCTAAAGTGGAAGGCTAATATTGAGCTCTCATTCATGTTGAATGTCTTTGCAACTTTAGGTCTGTTCCTGTGGATGACCGTCCGTCCTTCGCCCTCTTCTGGACCACTTCAAAATTGAACCGTGGGTGTTGAAGATAACCTTCCTTGACTCCTGACCATAGAGGTGGTTTAAGAGGTAATCATCAGTGTACTGCTTTGGAAAGTCCTGAAATCAAGGATGTGCATAAATATCTTCTCTATATTGAAAATGGGGCAAAGGTATAAAAAGGCAAGGTATAATAGTTAGTACCATCTTGTAGTGAACTGATGTCTTCTTTATTGTGCACACAAAGATCTTGTTTTTTTTGCTAATTTATTTATCCTAACAATCTTTCTGTGTTTCTTGATTTGATTGATATTCATGGACAACTAATTTCTCCATATGCAAAAAGTGTCGAACAGTGGGGCAAAACCTCTGATAGCAGGACCTGCATGTGCAAGACCTAATTGTTAAAAAAATTAGAATGGTTCCTGCAGTTGCACAATAATGTGCTATTAGAGAACGGACCATGCACGTGCTAACCTCGATTGTAAACCTCAGTGCTTCCCATTGTTTCCCTGCAACACATATAAGGTAGTTAGTCATCAGGTTAAGTAAGGGTTCGCATGCTATTAGTAAAATATGTTGATGGAAAATAAGCACATTGCAGATTCATCAGATTAATTCAAGTCACACGGAAAACCCATTTATCCAAACAAAGCATAATTGAGAACTAGGAAATATAGGAATTGTATATGTTTCTCGTGCATTAAGTGCAGCCAAATTTGATTTATTCCTCACATGCACAACAATACAAAATTCTACCCACAACAATTGGACATCGCATTGCAGAATTGAACCATGCAGTTCACTAAACACCACAACAAATGAACCAAACCTTAACTGAGCACCACATTGCACAATATAACCTCCTAATAGAGAATCAGACAGTTAACCGAACAGTTAACTACAGCCAATTGTAGCAATTGTATTTGTTTGTCATGTATTTACTACAGCCAAATTCAATTTATTCCTCACATGGTATACAATAACAGAATGCATCCACAACTATTGAACATCGCCTTGCAGAATTGAACCAAACAGTTAAATAAACACGACAACACAAATGAACCAAACATTAACTGAGCACCACATTGCACAATGTATAACCAAAGCATGCATGCTTGACAACTTGTAAATAAAGCAATTGTAATTGTTTCTCATGTATTTTGTAAAGATAAATTTGATTTATTTCTCACATGGTAGACAATACAAAATTGCAGCCTGAAGAATTGAACATCACATTTGCATAATTGAACCAAAAATTTAACTCAAGACGACAACTAATTAACAAAACAGTTAATAAGTGAGCACCACACTACACGACATATAGAACATATACACTAGAGCAACAGATTGCATGGTAAAATTAGATAGCACAATTCACTAGAATTTGTGAAGGAAAGGCAGGAGCAGCACACGCAATGGGTAAACCGAGCATGCTTAACTGGCATAGCTAGCAAATGGTAAGGTTCTCCTCCAAGATCTGGGGGTCGACACGAATGGCAGCCATCGCGACCTCATCCGCGCGTGCGGCCGCGATTTGCTTCTCCGCTGCCAAATGCTCCTTGAGATCCTGGATATACTGCGTGCACCATGGCTTAGGGAGGCACTTATTTGGTGAAGGGGTTAGTGATTTGGGTGGAAGGTGTCGCGCTCACGCCGGCGGTCGGGCATGTGGGATGTGGAAGGAGGAGGAGGATGGGGGTCGGGTGTGGATTACCTGCCTGGATAGACGAGGCTGAGCAGCGTGAAGGAGGGTCACCGATGAGGAGGCGCCGCTGCAAGCAAGGAGTGAAGGTTTCAACTTGGAAAGGTAGGCGGAAAGAGGGGAAATGTGGATTTTGGTAAGGGGGTGGGGGCGGGGAGGTAGATATTTCGGCGGAAGCCGAAAATTTGGAATCGCTTCAGCCAAAAAACTGGCGCGCAAAGTGTCATCAGGCACGGTCCATTATTCAGAACTGTGTATGATATGTGAACATCACAAACGATTCAGATAGATTCACCCATGTGTGATGAGTTTGAACGTCAAAAGTTTTGGTTCGAATTTCCATGGTTATAGTGATCATACACGTCATTGCATAATATGGGTACACAAAGGAGACTACAGCACACCAACACTTCTTAATCGAGAAAGTTCAGCAGTTAAACAAAGCTAGCTGACCTGAACATCACTCTAACAAATTAAAGACCAGCGCTCTTAATTAAATGAAACATAGAGTACTACTACGGCTGGTGCTCGTTGATCTCCGCTGCCGCCTCCATGTCCAGCTCGCGCACGACGGTCTCCTAGGGAAGGGGCTCCATGGCATTCATCGCACCATACTCGGCAAGCATCTCGCCATTCGTGTTCGCCATCTCTTTGGAAAAGGCCGCCACGAGCTGAGCGTGGGTGGACGCGATCTGGGCTTGGACAGGCTCCGTCGTCGCAAGGTATGCAACGGAGGAACGGACAGCTGCTCGAACGCTCTTGCCGATTGCCAGCTCTTCGTCCGCGCTCTCGCCGGAGTGGGCCATAGAAGTTTCCCTCATGACGCGGGACCACATGCCCATCTTTCACCGGCGACGATTGAATAGTGAAATGATATTTGGGGAGCAAGCTGGTGAGCTTGAGACGCCGGCTATGGACTGTAGCCGATGCACCTTCTCGCGTAAGCCATAGGCCGACTATACAACGATGGTGCTCCATGATATTTTGTGCTGCATCTCACACGGTTGGTGATCATAAACTGTGTGTGGTCTACTTGATATTTCATCTTGATTTGAATTACGTAATGGCGTCACAACGGTAATGGACGGTGTTCGAATTGCTAGACCTTTTATCTGGAGTGAACATGCAACTATATGTGTGTCGTAAAAGAATTGAAATTTTTCAGGGTTCGTTTGAACATTTTATACATTAAATTGGTTTTCTAGCCATTTCAGGTGCACAATTCAAAATTAAACTTCATGCACATGCTCCGGTGCACCAACATGGGTTGTAAAATCATATATGTGTCTATGGGTTTATGCTTATCTCCCATGCAAGAAATGGGGATGAAATTCGAACACCACGGCAGCGTGGCTCTCCGGCAAACATCGACGTACTTGCTTTTGTAATCCTAGTAAATCCAAAATTCGTCCGAAATTCATGAAACATGGCACACTATCATGGAGAGGCATCAACATGCCGTGGTAAAAATTATGTCACATTTGTGGCAGGTTTTGGTATAAGCTTCTCAAAAACCAGAGCTTCTCACAACAAGTGTGATTGTTTCGGTAGGGAACGTTTCACCTTTCTGGATGAAACGATATCCATTGCCTCTTGTCGATTTCAAATTTTTTCCTAGTGTCAACATAAAACAACAGGAGTGTCATGTCAATTTTTGGGATTTTCAGGGTTTGCTTGGACATTTTTATACATCAACCGAGTTTTCTATGCATTCATCTACATAATTCAAATTTGAACTACAGGCACATGCTCTAATGCATATAAATTAGTTGAAAATTCAAATCCGTGTCCTTGGTTGCCTGCTTAGGTCACATGCAAGAAATGGGAATGAATGTTAAACACCCTGCCACCGTCACTCAGCCGCACACATTGAGATACCTAGTTTTTTAATTGTAGTAAATCCAAAACTCTATTGAAATTCATGAAATTTGGCATGCTATCATGGAGAGGCATCAACATGCCATGGTAATTTTTTGTCCCATTTGGGGCAGGTTTGGGTATATGCTTCTCACAAACCAGAGCTTCTCACAACAAGCATGGTGGTTTCGGTAGGGAACGTCCCACCTTTGGGGACGGAACGATATCCATTGCCTCTTATTGCTTCCAATTTTTTTCTCGTTTCAACATACAACAATAGGAGTGTTGTGTCAATTTTTGTGATTGTTCGGGTTCGTTTGGACATTTTTATGCATTAACTGAGTTTTCAATGCATTTATGTGCATAATTCTAATTTGAACTACATGCACATGCTCGAGTGCATATAAGTTGGTTGAAAATCAAATATGACACTTTTATATCTCAAACATTTGTATAATTCAAACCGTGTGCGTTCTGTTAACCATTCACGTGACGCCACATGTCTTGGTTTTAATGGCAGTAGGAGGTGCCGTGTGGACAGCTGCTTGACCTTGACTGAACAGGAGGCGTGTGAGCGCCGTCCGGTGCGTAGGCTGACCAAGAGGCGTGCAAGTTGTCCTCTAATGCGCAGGCTCACATGGAAGCGTGCGAGCTGCATGCTGCGCATGCTCACTAGGAAGCGAGCCCTTTGACTTCCATGGCCGCCCGCCTTGCTGGCATCCTCTCCATTAATGGCGCCCAAGCCACAGTTTAATTCGGTTTTTAAATATAAAACACTCATCGCAAACGTTTTAGTTAGAACACCCGTATGCAAACCGACAGCTTCCCCAGGAAGCAGAGAGAAAATGTGCCGAGCAGGATTTCTGCAGCTCTTGATCGCAAGTATTTTAGATAGAACACCTGCATGCAAAGCGAGAGCAGTGCATGATTTGTGCATCCCTTCAACGCAAATGGTTGTTTGGATGACCCGTGTGCAACCACGTACAAACAATTTCATAAGATTTGTCAATCCTTGTAACACTGCGATTTATCAAAATATGAAGCTAAAAATCACAAACAATATCGAATTTTTGCAAGTAAAATTCAGTTATCAAGCATAGATTTCATTCATAGATTAAGAAGTCCTTCTTAATTTATACAAACAGTTCAACTCGATAGCTGAGCCGACCAAACTTTTCCCCAATTGTTGCCAACCACGTATTGAAATAGCTAGTTGAACTATATAGTGTAGCTAATTTTAAGTATGTTGTACAGTTCCACCACATCTATAGTCAGATGAACTGAACAAAATTGCCCCTAAATACTACTACTACTACGACTACTACTCCGGAGGGGCTTTGTACTAGTTCCGACTACCTCTCCTCTGCCGAGCGCGCTCAGTAAGAGGCGGCGGAGGAGGAGCCTACCGACGAGCTCGGCAACCGCAATACGGTGTCTACCGCTGTTGCAGCTTCAGCGACGCTCACCTCGAACGCCCTCTGCCGCTCCAGACGACCCCTCTCGAAGCAGTGGTTCTCCTTGTAGATCTCCTGATTACTTGCCTCTGAGGCGGCATGTTCCGCGGCCACGACGGCGGTAAAACTCTTTGCGTCCTCCTCCTCCCACAGGAACTCGGTGTAGCGCGCAATGTCACCGACGCACGTGCGGGCATCCACCTCGGCCTCCCGCCTTCGGGCGGCGGCGGCGGAGCGGGTCATGACCCCGGCGGTCGATAGTGGGCTGGCGGCCACGGCGGCCGATGACGGGGTGGCGGCCACGACCACCACCTCCCGCCTTCGGGCCATGGTGGCGGAGCGGGTGATGGACACAGTGGCCGGCATTGGGGTTGCAGCCACGACGGCCACCTCCCGCCTTCGGGCCTCGGCGGCGGAGCGGGCAAGGGCCCTAGCTTTCGACGGTGGTGTGGGGGCAACGACGGCCGACAACAGTTGCCGACAGACATCGGTGGTGGAGCGTGTGGTGGGTGTTCCGCGCACACGCAACGGGGACGTGTAATGCCCAGGATGGGACTATATCTCCTACGTGTTGAGGCACGACTTAGAGACATAACCCCATGCTAGAATGATCGCAAGTCTGGTATCTTTGCACAACTCATGTAAAAGATGGGGATGGAAAACATAAAATAGTTGGCTTACACTCGCCACGTCACACAAATACATTACATGTCTCAATCATCGTTCAATAAAACATCACAACCCTCTAAGGGTAAAATCCAAATGACAAGATACCAAACATAATTTAAATCCACAGGTCGGATCGAATCCTAGTAGAAGTCTCCACTACTGATCATCAGGATAACGAACATAGTATCGACTACGCTCCTCGTCATACTCCTAGTCTAGCTCGGTGCCATCACCTGGATAGCTCATCATCGGACCTACATCTGGTGTGGTGAAGTAACTGTGAGCCACAGAGGACTCAGCAATCCCGTTCCCAGGTAACATGACTATTTAAGCCTTGGGAGAGGATAAGGCTGAAGAAAAGAATAAGTGTCTGCAGCAGCAACTAGCACTAGCTTACGTGAGAGAGTGCGAGAAGAGAAGTGCCTCGGTTGAGAGGTGATCACGAAGTGATCCTAGCTAAAGCTCAACAAACATAACCCCGCCGTGTTCAACTCCCGAATCCCTATTCGGAAATTGACAGTCACGGTACACACGCTGGTAGTGTATTAGAACAATGTGTCAAGTTTTCTACAACCGGATATTAACAAGCTCCCATCTGCCACATAACCGCGGGCACGGCTTTCGAAAGTTCATAACCCTGCAGGGGTGTTCCAACTAGACCCATTACAAGCCCATGATCCGCGGAGTCGCAACTCCAAGGTGGGAAGACCCGAGTATTCTCGGAATCCCGTGCTCAAGATACTCCGAACTAAGGTAAGGCTAATCCAGCAAATCCTCCCGGCATGCCGACACCCTGATAGTAGCCGCGCGTATCTCGTCTCAGGCCACGACCGGATGGGCGAGGCTACGAGTTTTTACCAGACCTTGAGTTTCCTCGAGGTGGCCCCGCAGGCTCCCCGTTTCGGACCAACACTCATGTGGAGCACTGGCCCGGGGTTGTTGAATTAAGAAAGAGGGTTAATTAATCCCTATGCAAGTTTATTTAGTTATTAGGCAAATAGTACCAATGTTGGGACTTGCTGGAAAAGACTTAGCACTTAGCGGTGTATCGAGGGGGTCCCATACACCCCAACCGTGTTAGGAACGCATAATCAAGGAACATAACACCGGTTTAAACGGTTCCTAACGGCATGAGTGGAACAAATCACCAAGCAAAAGGCTTAGCCTTCCACCCTTTCCAATATATAGATGATTTCATTTTAAGCATTATATATAGTGTGATATAACCCAACAAACTTCAACATGAAGCAAGCATCATCAATCTTCACCTGCAACTAGCAATGCTATAAGAGGGGCTGAGCGAAGCGTACTTAGCCATTCAACGGTTTGCAAAGGTAGGGTGGTTAACCATGGTCATGGTTACAAGTAGGAGGCTGACAAGAAAGACATGGGCATCGAGGCAAAACTATAGAGCGGAACTACTAGCAATAGGCAAAGATAGTAATGTTATCGGGGTTCGGTCATCTTGCCTGAAGAGTAGTCGTTCGGATCGCAAGAAGGGTCCTCGTGCTCAACCTCGTTGGTAACCTCGTGCTCGTACTCGTACTCGGTCTCAGCTTCCGGCTCTAAACAATACAATCACACAAGTCACGAATCAACAAGATGCAATGCGCACTCAAAAATGATGGATGCATGATGGATGCACTAAGGAAGCACACGGAGCACGGAAAATAGCACTCAAGAAAAACACTTCAAAACATGATAACAACAGGAGATTAAGAATCTACACGGAAAATCAATCAAGTTTCATATAAGACTCGCTGAAAACGGAGCTACGGGCTAAAAGTTATGCCCGAAACAAGAAACACGCGAAAGCTGAAAATTACAGCAACATAGCAACTTCGGAGCACTAGAAAAATAAGCTACAGCACTCAAACAACATGGCCAAGAGCATGAACATAAACTAGACATATCCTACAGCAAATAAGTCCAAAGGTGCACCCCCAAAGGAGCCACGGATCAATAGCAACAAGCTTGGACATATTGAACTTGACAATAAAATCCTGACAGCAGAATTTTATTGAAACTTTGGAGCAAAAGTTAAATATGCTACAGCCACTTAAATAAGCATGTGAGAACATGAATGGAAAGCCAACAATATCTACTACAAGGAACCATCAAGAGACACTCCAAAACTATCATGGTTTGTCCTAGAACAGCACGCAAACATGGCATCGGAACATTACAGATTACAGACTTAGTGAAAATCCACTAAGTGTTAAAACAGCAGTTTCATCATGGCATCTATAAGAGCAAGTTTAAGTCACCTCGAAACTAAACATGGCAAGTGGTAAGCACCACATCAAAGTACACATGATGGTGATTCCGAAACATACAAGCATGCATCATGGAGATAAACACAACGATAGCAATGAGCTCAACAAGATGGCATTTCATAACAAGTGAAACAACATCACAGCCACATGGCACTTTGCAACGAGGATATACATGGCAAGATTAAATCTATCATGCAACCTAACACAAACAACATGTAGAGCATGGCAAGACGAACACGTGGACATGTCATTTGCATCAATCGGATAAACGAGCTAAAAGATATCACTATGCAAAGATGGTATAAAAACAACACATAGCAGCAGTTTATATCGGGATGCACTCTTGCAACAGAAAAATAAGCATCTAGGTGATCTCTAACATGCATGGCACAATGGAATGAATCGTAGTGCTAGTCACCACGAACGTCTGGACATCTCATATGCGCAAAACGGAGCTACACACAAGAAGTTATCAACGTTTGAATATAGCATCAGCACACAACAATCTCAGGACTTAGCAAAATAAAACTACCTCCTCAGATCTGGATCTGGAAGTCAACGCGGGCTCGGTGTGGGCTGGATCGGCGGTGGAGCGGCCCGGCTGGAGCTGCTGGCGGGGCGAAGCGGCCTGGAGGGAAGCGGCGCGGGCGATGCGGCCTGGATCGGGCCCGGCTCGGCGATGCGGGAGGAGGCCCGACGCAGAGAGGCTCCTGGCCTGCTGGCGCTGGCGACCCGCGACGCTGGCGAAGGGGCTGAGTGCCTTGGCGAGGCCCAGACGGGGTTGGCGATCGGGAGGACGCCGCCTGGCGAGGCTGCTGGGCCCCTAGCGGCTGGCGGCGGCCCGCGGTGGGGATGCTGCGGCGCCCCGGCGAAGCGCCCGGTGGCTGGCGCGGAAGCGGGCCGCGGAGGAGGCGAGGCCCAACAGGAGGCGAGGCCGGGCGATCGGCGGGAGCTGGTTCGAAGGGCCCAGGCGGGGCGGCGATGTGGTCCAGCGGAGCGAAGACGGACTGGATCGTGATGCGGGAGGGCCTCGGTCTTCTACGGCTCGGGTGGAGGCGAGCGTTGACCTGGATCGATCGATCCAGGCGCGCGCGGCTGCGGCGCCTCTCGAGGGAAAACGGCGGCAGGATCCTTTGCTGCGGGAGGGAACTGCCAAGTGGCGATGGAGAACTGGTCAGATCCGAAAATTGAGGGGAGGAGGAGCTAGAGGTAGGTGGAGGGGGTGTAGGCTGCCAAAAATGGCATGGGGATGTTATATATATGGTAGGTGCTAGGGTTTGAGGGATTTGGGGTGTTTTGGAGCCCTCCGATCGCGATCCGACGGATCCGATCGCGAGGGGAGTTAGGATGGGCCAAGAGGAGGGAAGTGGGCTGTTGTAGGGTGTCTTGGGCCTCAAAGTGGAGGCACTTTGAGCCCACACGAATAACTGTTGGGGTAGCAAACGGACTCCAAACGCAACGAGATTTGACAGGCGGGTTACACACAACAAAACAACAACACACGACAAGTCTCGCGCCAAACCGGTAACGTTACACGACCACACACCAAGTAGGCCTACGGGACGCCACGGACACGTGAGGGAGCTCCGGAACGCGAAACGGACAACGGGAAGGAACGCGTGGAACCGGATGCAACCGACAACACAAATGCAATGCGATGCACACGTCTACATGATATGAATGAATGCCACACACGCACACAACAAAACGACGAAAACCCGAAAGACAAAGAACCCGGAATGGAATAGATGAAGCCGGAGATATATTATATGCCCAAAAGGGAAAGTATTACATCCGGGGCATTGCAGGACGCCACGCGCACTACACTACGCCGGGGACTGCGCCGCCGCCGCGGTGTAGCCTCCCAGCTAGAGCTATCCTTCGATGACGGCAGAGTGGCTGAGCGATGACGATGGACCGGTGCCATTGGTGATTGTGGAAGAATCAAGCGAGATAAGCTACATGGAGGGAGGGGGAAATGCGACGCAGTACTCGCCGGCAGTGAGGGTTTTTATAGCAGGCCGGTAAGCATTGGGATTTCGGGGGATTTCACCTAGTCGGGCGGGAAGCTTGCACGGGAACCTGTGAGGTTGCGCGGGAACGGGCTCACCGACGATTCATTGGCGCCACCGTTGGGCCAAAAGAACGCCGCCGCGTGCTGCGGAAGCTTGCGCTGTAAGCCGTCTGCGGTAGTGGGGTGATAAGACGTGCGAGAGGAGGACAAAAGGCCACGTACACATACGGTTAATAAAAAAATGTTTGGGATTTAATTACCTACTATACCACCATCCAGGTTTATAAGTATGATTTAACTAATAAAATACGAATGCATGACGCCAAAGATTATATAGTTGGATTTGTATTTGAACATAGTTTCCAATTATATAATTTTTAAAACATGCATTAACATTTTGTTGGTTAAATTTGAGGGCAAAGTATGGCACATAATATAAAGGAGACTATATAGACTAGACGGAGGTGGTAGCACACGGCCGCTCTCTACACAGCGACGCAACTGTCGGCCGGCTTGTTGGCAACCATTTCCTCCGTGTTCAACTGCTCTATGCATGTGGTGGCTTGCGGTTTAGGCGGTCACGGCACGCTCTGCTCGCGTCCCGTCGTGCGCGCTCTGCTCTCGTGTCCCTCCAGGTGCTCTGCCCTCGTCCCTCCACGCGCACAGCTAGTGTTTGGGACCGGCGCACGATCACACACGTTCGTGTCCAAGCGGTTGCGCTGGACGCGGCGCGACGATGCTGTTACCCGCTGCAAAAGCTGCAATGCGGACGCGTCGAGAATCCACGCCACCCGGTCCCCTTTTATTCCTGTGGCCAGTTACCTTCATCTCTCATCTCACACGACACAATAAGCTCACCCACAAGGACACATACAGAGAGGACCTCCGACAGTTCCAATGGCGCTCAATGTGTCTCCAATGGCGCTCCCAGCGGCTGACGATGACAACGACAGGCAGTTCACCACACATCACATAGTGGACACCCATGTGAGGATGAAGGCCCTCTCAGTGGTGTACACAAATGATCCGGTATCGGTGGAGAGCTCCATCCACACTATGGAGCAGTTCCTTTCCGAGGTCAAGTACCAAGTGGTCGGCTTCGACCTCGAGTACACCATGGGTTGTGCCGGGCAAGACCAGAAGGTTGCCGTCACTCAGTTGTGCGTGCAACATGATGTCCTCGTCTGCCACTACCACCTTACCACAAGGCCTTGCGAGCATTTCTACAGGTTTATCAACAGCTCCGACTACAGTTTCGCTATGATGGACACCACCAACAATCCAGAAGCACTCAAGGTTTTGGACTTGAAATGCCCGAATCTTGTCAACATCCAGCACCACTACAAGGTCTGGGGCAGCGACAAAAACAAACCGAACTCCCTAGTTGACCTTGCCTCGGCCATCATCAACCCCTACTACGTGAAGATGAAGGAAGAGAGCAATAAGGACAAGAACGCCTAGCATAGGGTGTGGCATGAGAGACTGGATGAACAACATGTCAAGTACGCGACCATGGACGCGTACACAAGCTACGAGATGTACAGGCAGATCGTTGACATGAGGAATTGTCTTCTTCCTGACCTAGAGAAGGGATCGAGCCACATAGCAGTGGTGGGAGCATCACAAGAAGTAGATGACTAGACGATCGTTTCTCGTACTTTAGAATACATGCAATTGTTTATTAAGGTGTGTACGAATGATCTGTATAGTCACTTATGTAATTGTATGTTTATTTCAGTTATATATATATACTCAAGTTATTCTAGTGTAGACAGAGCAATTCGCACGGCTTATTAGCATCAATCATCTGTGTTATTATTGGTCTTCGCACACATTTTTCATTACGAACCTGTTTGCCGCGTATCACACACATCTTGTTCAGTTGAACCGTTTCCATTGTGTTTCCTAATCACACACAGTTCATACTAGTGAACCATATGCTGTATATCACACACACCTTCATCTGGCTGCCCGTTTCTTTTGTTCCTCCTCATCGCAAAAAATTAATTGAACTGAACCATATGCCCTTCATTGCACACGCAACAAAAATATGAACCGTGTTTGATGCATCCGTCATCGCAAACGTTTTGCACCTTTTTTGACGAGTTTTTTACACCCCCGTTTGCGGTTATGGCATCGCACATAGTTTCGTTGAAGGGTCTCTGATCGTAGTGTCGCGTTAGCACCATCCAGCAGTAGTGCATTGACCACCTTCGGGTTTGTACCTTCGGCATTATTTATCTTGATGGATCGAGAATGATAAACTTCTTCGATAACATAAGGCCCTTCCCATTCAGAGAGAAGTTTTCCTGCAAAGAATCTAAAACGAGAGTTGTATAATAAAACATATTCGCCCACTTTGATTTCCCGCTTCTGGATTCTTTTATCATGCCATCTTTTAACTTTTTCTTTAAATAGTTTGGCATTTTCATAAGCTTGGGTTTCCACTCATCTAGTGAGCTAATATCAAATAAACTCTTTTCACCAGCAAGTTTGAAATCATAGTTGAGTTCTTTAATGGCCCAATAAGCTTTGTGTTCTACCTCAAGAGGCAAATGACAAGTTTTTCCATAAACCATCTTGTAAGGAGACATACCCATAGGATTTTTGTAGGCTGTTCTATAGGCCCAAAGTGCATCATCCAATTTCTTGGACCAATTCTTTCGAGATCTATTGACAGTCTTTTGGAATATTAATTTTATTTCTCTCTTACTAAGTTCAACTTGACCACTAGATTGTGGATGATAGGGTGATGCAATTCTATGGTTAACATCATACTTGGCAAGCATTTTACGTAAAGCACCATGAATAAAGTGTGAACCACCATCAGTCATTAAATATATAGGGACTCGAAACCTCAGGAAAATAACTTCCTTAAGCATTTTAATAGAGGTGGTCTGATCATCACTACTAGTTGGAATAGCTTCTACCCACTTAGTAACATAACCGACAACAACCAAATATGAGTATACCCATTAGAGGAAGGAAAAGGCCCCATGTAATCAAATCTCCAAACATCAAATGGTTCAACAACAATTGAATAATTCATAGGAATTTCTTGACACTTATTGATATTACCTATTCTTTCGCATTCATCAAAACATAAGACAAACTTACGAGCATCCTTGAATAGAGTAGGCTAATAAAAACCATATTGCAATACCTTGTGTGCCGTTCTGTCCCCCGCATGATGTCCTCCATAATCCTCGGAGTGACATTTCCGTAGGATTTGTTCCCGTTCATGCTCAAGTACACAACGCCTAATAATACCATCTACTCATTCTTTATAAAGATGTGGTTCATCCCAAATGCAGTATCTTAAATCATAGATTTTTTTCTTTTGTTGGTCAGTAAAGCTAGGGGGTATGCATTTAGCAACAATGTAATTAGCATAGTCAGCATACCAAGGTGTATTGTTAGAAACATTTATTGCAGCTAATTGCTCATCAGGAAAACTATCATCAATAGGTAGTGTGGGTCGTCAAGAACATTCTCCAACCTAAACAAGTTATCAGCTACGGGGTTCTTAGCTCCATTCCTATCAGTGATATGCAAATCAAATTCTTGTAGCAAGAGGACCCATCTAATAAGCCTAGTTTTGGCATCTTTCTTTTCCATAAGATATTTTATTGCAGCATGATCAGTGTGAACAATTACTTTCGAGGCCACAATATAGGATCTAAATTTATCACAAACAAACACAACTGTTATAAATTATTTTTAAGTACTAGCATAATTTCTTTGTGCATTGTCTAGAGTTTTACTTGCATAGTGAATAATATTTAGTTTCTTATCAACTCTTTGTCCTAGAACAACACCAACATCATAATCACTAGCATCACATATAATTTCAAAATACAAGTTCCAATCAGGTGGTTGAACAATAGGTGCATAAATTAAGGATTTCTTGAGTGTTTCGAGGGCTTCTACACAATCGTCATCAAAGACAAAAGGAATATCCTTTTGCAAAAGATTTGCAAGAGGCCTAGAAATTTTAGAAATGTCTTCGATAAATATCCTATAGAAACCAGCATGACCAAGGAAACTACGAATACCTTTGATATCTTTAGGACTTGGCATTTTCTCAATTGCATCAACGTTAGCTTTATCCACCTCAGTACCTCTTTCAGAAATTCTATGGCCCAAAACAATACCTTCATTAACCATAAAGTGGCCCTTCTCCCAAGTCAAGACAAGATTTGTTTGCTCACATCTCTACAAAACTCGATCAAGATTGCTTAGACAATCATCAAAAAACTTCCCATAAAGAGAAAAATCATCCATGAAAACTTCAACAATCTTTTCACAAAAATCAGAGAATATAGCAGTCATACATCTTTGAAAGGTAGCAGGTGCGTTACATAAGCCAAAAGGCATACATATATAAGCATAAGTTTTAAAAGTACAAGTGAGTGGTCTTTCCTTGATTAGGTTGTGAAATAGGTATTTGTGAAAAAGCAGAATATCCATCAAGGAAACGAAAGTGTGTGTGCTTGGATAATGTTTCTAGCATTTGATCAATAAAAGGCAGAGGGTAATCATCTTTTCTAGTTGTTTTGTTTCATTTTATAAAATCAATTACCATTTTAAAGCATGTAACAATTCTTTGTGGAATAAGTTTATTCTTTTCATTAGGAACAACATTAATACCTCCTTTCTTAGGGACACAATGAACATGACTTACCCATCTACTATTAGCTTCTAGAAGTTTGAATATTTCTGCTTCCACTTCTTTCATCTTAGGATTTAACCGATGTTGGTGGTCAACAACGGGTTTAGCATAAGGTTCCATATTAATTTTGTGCTGGCATAGAGTGGGACTAATGCCCTTAAGATCATCAAGAGTACATCCAATAGCAGCTCAGTGCTTCCTCAAAATTTTCAATAATCTTTCTTCTTCATGTTCCAAAAGGTTAGCACTAATAATAACATGATAAGTCTTTTTCTCATCGAGATAAGCATATTTCAAAGTGTCAGGTAGTTGTTTTGATTCAAACACATGATCACCTTTAGGTGGAGGAGGACCTCCTAGAGTTTCAATAGGAAAATTGTGTTTAAGCAGAGGTTATTGTTGAAACAAGATTCTATCTATTTCATTTCTTTCATGCATATGCAAATCATTTTCGTGGTCTAGCAGATATTGCTCTAAAGGATCAGTAGGAGGCACATCAATAGAAGCAAGACCAATAATTTCATCCTTACTAGGTAGATCTTTTTTGTGAGTTTTTATACCAAACTTAGAAAAATTGAACTCATGAGATTCATCACCAAAGCGAACACCGACAGTTTGTTTAGCACAATCTATGGTAGCATTGACGGTGCTCAAGAATGGTCTACCATATATTATGGGAAAAAAGTCATCTTGTAGGGAACCAAGGACTAGAAAATCAGTATGGTATTTTGCTTTCCCACACAATACTTCAACATCTCTAACAATCCCAAGTGGTGTGATGGTGTCTCTACTAGCAAGTATAATAGTAACATATATGTCTTCTACTTTAGCTGGTGTTGTGTCATTCATAATTTCTTCGTACAAAGTAAAAGGAATAACACTTATGCTCGCACCTATGTCACACAAACCATGATAACAAAGTTCTCCTATTTTAACTGAGACGACGGGCATGCTGATACGTGTCCAACGTATCTATAATTTTTGATTGTTCCATGCTATTATATATGAAGTCTTGGATGTTTAATGGGCTTTATCATTAACTTTTATATCATTTTTGGGACTAACCTACTAACCCAAAGGCCCAGTCCAGATTGCTGTTTTTTTGCCTATCTTAGGGTTTTGCAGAAAAATATATCAAACGGAGTCCAAACGGAATGAAACCTTGGCAGGAGATATTTTTGGAGGAAATCAAAAACGATAGACTTCGGGGCCAAGCCAGGAGACAGAAGGGCCACCCTCGAGGGTGGGGGGCGCGCCCCCCTTCCCAGGGGGCGCCCCCTGCCTCGAGGGCAGCCCGTGTGGCCCCTGGTGCCCCTCTTCCTCCTATATATACCTACGTACCCTAGAAACTCCATACGCAGAGAGAAAACCCTAATTCCAGTGTCGTAGCTGCTGTTCCCGTGGAGATCCCATCTCGAAGCCTATTCCAGGAGGGGGATCCATCACGGAGGCCTTCATCATCATCATCATCGCCCACACCATGAGTTGTGAGTAGTTTACCTTAGACCTTCGGGTCCATATCTAGTATCTAGATGGCTTCTTCTCTCTCTCTGGATCTCAATACAAAGTTCTCCCCGGTCTTCGAGGAGATCTATTCGATGTAATCTTTTTTTGCAGTGTGTTTGTCGAGATCTGATGAATTGTGAGTTTATGATCAAGGTTATCTATGAAAGATATTTGGTTCTTTTCTGAAATCTTGTATGTATGATTATAATATCCTTGCAAGTCTCTTTGAATTATTGGTTTGGTTTGGCCTACTACATCTATAGTTTTTGCAATGGGAGAAGTGCTTGGCTTTGGGTTCAATCTTGCGGTGTCCTTTCCCAGTGACAGTAGGGGCAGCAAGGCATGTATTGTATTGTTGCCATCGAGAATAAAAAGATGGGGTTTTCATCATATTGCTTGAGTTTATCCCTCTACATCATGTCATCTTGCTTAAGGCGTTAATCTGTTCGTATGAACTCAATACACTAGATGCATGCTGGATAGCGGTCGATGTGTGGAGTAATAGTAGTAGATGCAGGCAGGAGTCGGTCTACTTGTCTGAGACGTGATGCCTATATACAATGATCATGCCTAGATAGTCTCATAATTATTCGCTTTTCTATCAATTGCTCGACAGTAATTTGTTTACCCGCCATAGAATATCGCTATCATGAGAGAAGCCACTAGAGAAAACTATGGCCCCCGGGTCTATCTCTATCATATTAGTTTCCAGTTAATTTATTTTTCCGTTGTTATTTGCTGTTTTATTAAAATAAAAAATACCAAAAATATAAACTATCATATCTATCAAATCTCACTATCTTAAGTGACCGTAAAGGGATTGACAACCCCTTATCGTGTAGGCTGCGAAGTTCTTATTTGTTTGTGCAGGTGCGAGGGACTGGTGCGTGGTCTCCTACTGGATTGATACCTTGGTTCTCAAAAACTGAGGGAAATACTTACGCTACTGTGTTGCATCTCCCTTTCCTCTTCGAGGGAATACAACGCAAGCGCAAGAGGTAGCAAGAAGAATTTCTGGCGCCGTTGCCGGGAGGCTTACGCAAAAGTCATATACTAAGTACCTATAACAAACCCTTATCCTTCGCATTACATTTATTTGCCTCTCGTTTTCCTCTCCCCCACTTCACCCTTGCCGTATTATTCGCCCTTCTTCCGTCGTGTGTTTCTCGTTCGCTTGCTTGCTTGTTTGCCCTCATGTCTGAGATGGGGGACGATTTTATCGAGAAGGGTAGCAACACCGAGGGCAACGCTCATGTTGACCCCCCAGATGAAGCTACCACTTTACATGTTATGAAGTTGCGGGTTGGTAGTGGTAATATTATTGGAAAAGGGGTTCTTCAAGACTTCTTTACTTGTGCCGGTGCTTTGCCCACTATGAGTGGCTCTATTCTTCATAGAACTAGTAGCCTTGCAGATGATGTATCTATGCTCATAGTAGAAATTGAAAGGCAATTTATCCATATGCATCCCTGTATTCAGAGAGTATTTCTGGAGTTCTCCAATATTGGACATTCTTCCGTTAAGCGTGCTGCTACTATCTTTTTGGCTAATGAATTTAGATATATCATGAAAGAGGCCAGAGAAATTTTTGCTCATTACGGAGTAGATGCCGGTCGACCTCCTATAGAGGCTATCTTGTTCAATCAAGAAGACCTTATGCGTTTGTGATTTCCTGATCATGTTGCTTTTAATGAAAACCGTAGAACAAAGTTCCTGTTGAGATCTTGATCGATAGAATTTCTGAGATAAATGATGACCTCGCTATTCAAAATAATGGGTTAGGCCCCTTCCTTGAATGAAGGTTATTGGCCTTCTGCCAAAAGAATGCATATAACGATGAATTGGTCATCCACTACAAAGGGCCAAAGGAGGAACCTGTTCCTCCCGAGATTGATGTAGGGGACTTTTGTCCCATTAAATTTAGCCCTTTTGATTACTTTTGTTTGCCACAAAGGAAGCTTAACGTAGGGAATATGAGATGAGCTTTCGCGACATATCATACCACTATGGCAATACCAAGATCTATCTTGTATCGTGCCTAGCTAGGGGCGTAAAACGATAGCGCTTGTTGGCACTACTAGGAAAAGGGCTATAGATGGTATGGCCACTAATGGCGCACTAGACATGTGGTGCGCCATTACTATATACTAATGGCGCACCATGTGTCGGTGCGTCATTAGTGTCTAAATACTAATGGCGCACCACATCCACGGTGCGCCATTAGTAACAAAAAAAATTTCATTTTTTTTTCAAAAGTACTAATGGCCCACCAGTGGATAGTGCGCCATTACTAGTTAAACTAGTAATGGCACACCACATCCACGGTGCACCACTAGTAATTTTTTTTCAATTTTTTACATTTTTTTTCATTTTTTTAAAACTACTAATGGCGCACCAGTGGATAATGCGTCATTACTAGTTCAACTAGTAATGGCGCACCACATCCACTGTGCGCCACTAGTATTTTTTTTTTCAAATTTTGTTTATGTTTTTTTATTTTTTTCCCAAAAATAGATTGGCGCACCGTGGGAGTGGTGAGCCATTACTAGTTGAACTAGTAATGGTGCACCACTCCCACGCTGCGCCATTACTAACTTGGCCCAAAATTTCACCAACTGCACACCCCACCCCTCTCCCCTCGTGTACCGCCTTTTCCAGTTTAAAAAAATAAAAGAAAATGATGGAAATGTCAAAAAAAATATAAGAAACTAAGTTTCCCATGTGATATGTGGTGTACTTGTTGGAAAAATTTACAAATATAAATTTCGACTTTATTTGCAAAATATCTCTGGAATTTGTAAAATGGGCATTACTTTTGCATACAAACTCGGATTAAAAAGTTTTTTATATGAAAAATCATCTACTCGAAAAGTTACATCCGAATTTAACCGGGGGAACCCCGTTAAAATTTTACAAAATCCCCAAAAACCTAATAGAAAAAAGTTACGGGGCTTTTAAGATCTAGAGGGAAAAAATGGAAAAAATAATTCAAACTTACTAGTGGCGCACCGTTTGCTAGGTGCGCCACTAGTAACAGAAAAAAAATTACTTTCGAATTTGTTTTTCAAATTTTATTTCAAATATGATACGTAATATGACCGGAAAGTTTGAAATATTTTTTCAAAATTTCATCATACTCATGAACATGAACAAAGTCCTAGACATCAAGAAGGTTTAATAGGATTGATATGATAGATATATCAACAAGTGCCTGTGAAGTGTGCTGGTGCTGGGGTTGGAGTAATGTGAGGATGGGTGACCTTCTGGGAAAAAAATTGTTACTAATGGCGCACTTCTATGTGGTGCGCCATTAGTATACCAGATACTAATGGCGCACCCTGGGCTATACTAATGGCGCACCAGTGGTGCGCAATTAGTATCGGGTATACTAATGGCGCACAATAGGTGCGCCATTAGTAAAAAATTCTAATGGCGTGGTGCTAGTGGCGCACCACTAGTGCGCCATTACTAGGCAAAAGTGGTGCGCCACTAGCATGCCTTTTTCTAGTAGTGTGGGAGCCAACCCAATTTTGTGTTTTTTTGCTTTTGTTGCTGTTAGGGAATAAATATTGCATCTAGCCTCTGATTAGATGTGTTTTCATGTTTTGTTTAGTGTTTGTGCCAAGTAGAACCTTTGGTAAGACTTGTGTGAAATTTATTTGATCTTGCTGTGAAAAACAGAATCGTTAGCGCTGGCTAAAGTAGTCTTCAGATTTTACTGGAGCGTTCTTTTTAGTTGATTCTTTTCTCTGCTGATTGGTATACAAATTGCGCAAATTTAACAATTTAGTTTGAATTTTTTGGAGCTCCAGAAGTAGGCGAACCCAGCAGATTACTATAGACTGTTATGTTTTTGACAGATTTTGTTTTTCGTGTGTTGTTTGCTTATTCCGATGCATCTATGAGTAATATTGGAGGATATAAGCCATATAGAACTTGGAGTAAAGTAGGTTTAACACCAATATAAACAATGAATGAATTCCTTGCTGTACCTTTGAGTGTTGGTTTGCTTTCTCTTACTAACGGAGCTCACGAGAATTTTTGTCTAAGTTTTGTGTTGTGAAGTTTTCAAGTTTTGAGTATTGCTTTGATGAACTATGGAACAAGGAGTAGAAAAGGCCTAAGCTTGGGGATGCCCATGGCACCCCAAGTAAATTCAAGATAATCAAAGGCCTAAGCTTGGGGATGCCCCGGGAAGGCATCCCCTCTTTCGTCTTCATCCATCGGTAACTATATTTGGAGCTATATTTTTATTCGCAACATGCTATGTGTTTTGCTTGGAGCGTCTTGTATAATTTGAGTCTTTGCTTGTTAGTTTGCCACAATCATCCTTGCTAGACACACCTATTTGAGAGAGATAAATATGCTCTAGAAACTATTAGAACACTCTATGTGCTTCACTTATATCTTTTGAGTTGAATAGTTTTTGCTCTAGTGCTTCACTTATATCTTTAAGAGCACGGTGGTGATAATATTTTGTAGAAATTTTTGAACTCTCATGCTTCACTTAGATCTATTTGAGAGCCTATTAAAACAGCATGGTAAAGTGTTTAGGCAAAAGAAACTAGTCTTCACATGATAAACATCCAATGTCAATGTAGTAAAAAAATTCACATCAAGTGCATTGAGTAGAAAGAGATGTTGGATGCTTAATAATTGTTTTGAGGCATGAGGATAGTGATATTAGAGTATTGCTAGTGGAGTAGTTATGAAATTGAGAAATATTTGTGTTAAGGTTGGTGATTCCCGTAGCATGCACG
The DNA here is from genome assembly GCA_902687465.1 of Secale cereale. Classification (NCBI taxonomy): domain Eukaryota; kingdom Viridiplantae; phylum Streptophyta; class Magnoliopsida; order Poales; family Poaceae; genus Secale; species Secale cereale. The sequence goes on from LR738714.1 coordinate 213,716,770, forward strand.
TATGATGAACCGTTGTGTGACTAAGTTAAAGCATGAGGTATTTATAGAGTGTCAACCTTTGTGTGGAGGTCGGGGGCGCGCGATGGTTAACTCCTACCAACCTCCCCCCTATGGGCATGCATTGATTGCTTTGTTTTTATGACTCATAGATTTTTGCAATAAGTATATGAGTTCTTATGACTAATGTTGAGTTCATGGATTATACACACTCTCACCCTTCCACCATTGCTAGCCTCTCCTGTACCGCGCAACTTTCGCCGGTACCATAAACCCACTATATATCCTTCCTCAAAACAGCCACCATATTGTTCCTCAAAACAACCACCATACCTACCTATCATGGCATTTCCATAGCCATTCCGAGATATATTGCCATGCAACTTTCCACCGTTCCGTTTATATGACACGCATCATATTGTCATGTTGCCATTGCATGATCATGTAGTTGACATCGTATTTGTGGCAAGGCCACCATTCATAATCTTTTTATACATGTCACTCTTGTTTCATTGCACATACCGGTACACCGCCGGAGGCATTCATATAGAGTCATACTTTGTTGTTATGCTATCGAGTTGTAACCTTGTGTTTTAATGAAAGTGTGATGATCATCATTTATAGAGCATTGTCCCATGGGAGGAAAGGCTGAATCTATAAAGCCCCTCCGCAAAAAAAAGGCCAAAGAAAAAAAAGGCCCAAAAAAAAGGACAATTGCTACTATCTTTTTCCACACTTGTGCTTCAAAGTAGCACCATGTTCTTCATTGTAGAGAGTCTCATGCTTAGTCACTTTCATACACTAGTGGGAATTTTCATTATAGAACTAGGCTGGTATATTCCAACGATGGGCTACCTCAAATGCCCTAGGTCTTCGTGAGCAAGCAAGTTGGATGCACACCCACTAGTTTCTTTTATTGAGGTTTCATTCATATTTATCTCTAGTGCATCCGTTGCATGGCAATCCCTACTCACTCACATTGATATCTATTGATGGGCTTCTCCATAGCCCGTTGATATGCCTAGTCGATGTGAGACTATCTCCCTCTTTTTGTCTTCTCCACAACCACCTCTATTCCACCTATAGTGCTATATCCATGGCTCGCGCTCATGTATTGCGTGAAAGTTGAAAGGTTTGAAAAGATAGAGCATGAAAACAAATGCTTGGCTGAGATCGGGGTTGTGCATGGTATGAATATTTTGTGTGATAATAAGGGAGCATATCCAACACTATACGGTTTTGTAGCGATAACTTTATTTAGCCATAGTATTTTGAGAAGACGTGATTGCTTTGTTAGTATTTCTTGAAGTATTGTTATTTCTTATCTCAATGTAGACTTGTATCTTGAATCTTCCAGATCTGAACATTCATACCACAATTAAGATAATTACATTGAAAAACTATATTGGTTAGCATTCCACATCAAAAATTCTTTCTTTATCATTTACCTACTCGAGGACGAGCAGGAATTAAGCTTGGGGATGCTTGATACGTCTCTAACGTATCTATAATTTTTGATTGTTCCATGCTATTATTTATGAAGTTTTGGATGTTTGATGGACTTTATCATTCACTTTTATATCATTTTTGGACTAACCTACTAACCCAAAGGCCCAGTCCAGATTGTTGTTTTCTGCCTATTTCAGGGTTTTGCAGAAAAAGAATATCAAACGGAGTCCAAATGGAATGAAAACTTCGCAGGAGATATTTTTGGAGGAAATCACGCACCATAGACTTCGTGGCCAAGCCAGGAGACAAAAGGGCCACCCTCGAGGGTGGGGGGTGCGCCCCCCTTCCCAGGGCGTGCCCCCTGCCTCGAGGGAAGCCCCTGTGGCCCCTGGTGCCCGTCTTCCTCCTATATATACCTACGTACCCCAGAAACTCCATACGCAGAGAGAAATCCCTAATTCCACCGCCGTAGCTGCTGTTCCCGTGGAGATCCCATCTTGGAGCCTGTTCCGGGAGGGGGATCCATCACGGAGGCCTTCATCATCATCATCATCGCCCTCACCATGAGTTGTGAGTAGTTTACCACGGACCTTTGGGTCCATAGCTAGTATCTAGATGGCTTCTTCTCTCTCTCTGTATCTCAATACAAAGTTCTCCTCGGTCTTCGAGGAGATCTATTCGATGTAATCTCTTTTTGCGGTGTGTTTGTCGAGATCCGATGAATTGTGAGTTTATGATCAAGGTTATCTATGAAAGATATTTGGTTCTTCTCTGAAATTTTTATGTGTGCTCATAATATCCATGCAAGTCTCTTCGAATTATTGGTTTGGTTTGGCCTACTAGATCTATAGTTTTTGCAATGGGAGAAGTGCTTGGCTTTGGGTTCAATCTCGCGGTGTCCTTTCCCAGTGACAGTAGGGGCAGCAAGGCACGTATTGTATTGTTGCCATCGAGGATAAAAAGATGGTGTTTTCATCATATTGCTTGAGTTTATCCCTCTACATCATGTCATCTTGCTTAAGGCGTTACTCTGTTCGTATGAACTCAATACACTAGATGCATGCTGGATAGTGGTCGATGTGTGGAGTAATAGTAGTAGATGCAGGCAGGAGTCGGTCTACTTGTCTCGGACATGATGCCTATATACAATGATCATGCCTAGATAGTCTCATAATTATTCCCTTTTCTATCTATTGCTCGATAGTAATTTGTTTACCCACCATAGAATATCGCTATCATGAGAGAAGCCACTAGAGAAAACTATGGCCCCCGAGTCTATCTTTATCATATTACTTTCCCGTTAATTTCTTTTGCCGTTATTTATTTGATGATTTATTGAACTAAAAATACAAAAAATATAAACTATCATCTCTATTAGATCTCGCTATCGTAAGTGACCGTAAAGGGATTGACAACCCCTTATCGTGTAGGCTGCAAAGTTCTTATTTGTTTGTGCAGGTGCGAGGGACTGGCGCGTGGTCTCCTACTGGATTGATACCTTGGTTCCCAAAAACTGAGGGAAATACTTACGCTACGGTGCTGGATCTACCTGTCCTCTTCGAGGAAATACAACGCAAGCTCAAGAGGTAGCACATGCCAAGAACGGGTCTGTGTTTATCTTTCCCACCAGGTTTGGCTATCCTGGCTGCTTCACCAACTAAATAAATAACACGCCCATCGATATTATCGGCCAAGAGATCTTTAACCAATGCAACACAAGGTTCTACTTTGATTTTCTCATGGGGTTTAGGTGCTTTAATATTACTTCTACGGACCATAGTTGAAACCTTGGCATGTTCTTTTATCTTAATAGGAAAAGGTGGTTTCTCAAGTTAAGCAGTCGGGACAAGTGGATCAACATTGTAGACAATAGTTTCTTCTTTAGCAACTATTAGTTCTTTAATTTCTTCTTTGATAGAGGGGTGATATTTAAACCACTTAGGGAGATCAACATGAGTAGCAAAGGATTCACAGAAAGAGGCTACTATCTCAGAATCAAGTCCATATTTAGTGCTAAACTTTTGAAAAGCATATGTATTCATAAAAGGTTTTACACAATCAAACTTAAGCTTAATACCTAACTCTTTACCTTCGTCGAGTTCCCAACCTTCAGAGTTGCGTTTAGTGCTTTCCAAGAGATCCCACCTAGATTCAATAGTCTTCTGCATAAAAGAACCGGCACAAGAAGTATCAAGCATGGATTGATTTGTATGAGAAAGCCGAGCATAGAAGTTCTGAATGATAATTTCTCTGGAGAGCTCATGATCGGGGCATGAATATAACATTGACTAGAGCCTCCTCGAAGCTAGAGCAATACTTTCTCCTTTACGAGGCCAAAACATATATATATATAATTCCGATCACGATGAACTAGATGCCAAGGATATTTTTTTGATGGAATTCCATTTTAAAACGATCCCAATTCCAGGATTCAATATCATCGCATAGCCTACACCATGTCAATGTTTTTCCCTTCAAAGATAAAGGAACGACCTTCTTCTTAGCTTCATCTCCGGTTAAACCTACAAGCTTAAATAATCCACAAATTTCATCCACTTATATCAAATGCATATCAAGATGTGTGGTTCCATCTCCTGCATAAGGATTAGCTAGAAGTTGTTCTATCATACCCGAAGGAATTTCTGCACTGTTAAAGAAATCTTCTAATTCAGCGATTTATCGTCTGATTTATCGCTACTCTTGGGGTGACCGATAAGATTATGCCTTATCTTCATCATTTATCATTTGGGCCGATTTATCGCTACGACAAGCGATTTATCGGGAATCTACCGATAAATCGGGCCTATTCTTGGCAGTATGTTTGCAAGTACTATTTTTATTTGTGTTTTGTGGACCTTGTCATGCAATAACTAATGTTTTTCTATTTTGTTTGTCATTATATCAGGATTCAAAGGCCGATTATTAGTCGACCGATAAAATCGATTTATCGGACGATTTCCGATTAATCTCTAATCCCCAGGTGACCGAGACGATAACTATAAGCAATATCCTCAACATTGGAATTTCATATTCAGTATTTTTAGTAGGTGTAGTAGGTTGAGAGGCAACAAATTGTAGTTCTGGTCGAGGTGAAGATACCCCGAACAAACCCATCAAAGGATTGTTCTCCATAGTAACAAGTGACAACAAATTTCAGCACGCAGTAATAATTTTTCCTTACCAAGAGCGCTTCACAACCCGGCAACGATGCTAGAAAATAGTCTTGATGACCCACAAGTATAGGGGGTCAATCGTAGTCCTTTCGATAAGTAAGAGTGTCGAACCCAACGAGGAGCATAAGGAAATGAGAAGTGGTTTTCAGCAAGGTAATGTCTGCAAGCACTAAAATTGTAAATAGTAGATAGTTTGATAGCAAGATAATTTGTGACGAGCAAGTAATGGTAATGACTAATAATATGCAGCAACATAGCCCAATCCTTTTGTGGGAAAGGACAGGCCCAAGCGGTTTCTTATAATGAGCAAAGTGTTCTTGAGGGCACACGGGAATTTCATCTAGTCACTTTCACCATGTTGGTTTGATTCGTGTTCGCTACTTTGATAATTTGATATGTGGGTGGATCAATGCTTATGTGCTGTTCTTACTTGAACAAACCTCCTACTTATTATTAACCACTCGGAAGGATCCGCAACTATGAGAAAAGTATTAAGATAAAATCTAACCATAGCATTAAACTTTTGGATCCAAATCAGTCCCTTACGAAGTAGAGCATAAACTAGGGTTTAAGCTTCTGTCACTCTAGCAACCCATCATCTAATAACTACTCCCCAATGCATTCCCTTAGGCCCAAATATGGTGAAGTGTCATGTAGTGGACGTTCACATGACACCACTAAGGGAATCACAACATACATATTATCAAAATATCGAACACATACCAAGTTCACATGATTACTTGCAACATGATTTCTCCTGTGACCTCAAGAACAAGAGTAAATACTCATAAATGACAAACATGTTCATGATCAGAGGGATATTAAATGGCATAAAAAATCTGAACATATAATCTTCCACCAAATAAACCATATAGTGATCAACCACAAGATGTAATCAACACTGCTAGTTACCCACAAGCACCAATCTTAGGTTCCGGTTCAAAGATTGACCACAAGAGATGAACTAGGGTTTGAGAGGAGATGGTGCTGTTGAAGTTCCTGATGGAGATTGCCCTCCCCAAGATGGGAGAGTTGTTGGCGATGATGATGACAATGATTTCCCCCTTTGGGAGGGAAGTTCCCCCGATAGAATCGCTCCACCGGAGGGCAAAAGTGCTCTTGCCCAAGTTCCGCCTCGAGACGGCGGTGCTCCATCCCGAAAGTCCTCCCCATATTTTTTCTATGTCAAAATGACTTATACCAGAAGAGGGGCATCAGAGGTGGGCCGAGGAGGGCACAACCCACCAGGGCATGCCTGGGGGCCCTAGCGCACCCAGGTGGGTTGTGCCCACCTAGTGGGCCCCCTCAGGTAGTTATTAGCTCTAGTATTTCTTATTTATTCTGTAAAAAATCCTCGTGAAGTTTCAACCCATTTGGAGTTGTGCAGAATAGGTAGCCTGTCGTTGCTTTTTCCGGTCCAAATATCAGCTGCCAGTATTCTCCCTCTTGATACAAACCTTGCATATTCCGAGAGAAAAGACATTAGAATTACTCCAAAAGGCATTATTATGCATGAAAACACTATAAATAACAGTAGGAAAACATGATGCAAAATAGACGTATCAGGCCCTGACGTCAACGAGCCCATGCTAGGTGGGAGCGATACATGCCTTTTGAGGTTGATTGCCTGCCTTCACTCGTAGCTATGGAAATTCCATTGGCTATCTACCCGCATGTTCAAGCCAAAGATACCAGAGAAGTATGATGGAAGATTGGACCCAACAGAGTTCTTGAGCATCTACATCATCGTTGTTCAAGCTGCTAGAGGAAGACATGAGAAGGTATTCGCCAACTACTTTCCTTTGGCGCTCAAGCCAAAAGTGAGGTCGTGGCTGATGCACCTACCAGAGAGCTCCATCTCGACCTGGGCTGACCTGTGCAACGAGTTTGTTGGCGCCTTCACAGGCGGCCACCAAGAGCCAGGACGACCCAACGACTTGCAACTCCTCCCACAGAAGGAAGGGGAGAGCTTGCAGAAGTACATGCAGAGATTCATCCGGGTGCACAGGACCATTCCAGATATACACCCGGCAGCTGTGATTGGCGCGTTCCAGTCCAACATGCACAACCGCAGGATACGTTTCAAGATGAACATACAGTTTCCCAAGACTATGAACAAGCTTTATAACTTGGCGGATAAGTGTGCCTGTGCAGAAGAGGGGAGGAAACTCCCCGGAGAGGAAGATGGTGTCGAAGTTGATTCATAAGATGACAACGATGTCGTCAACCAAAAGAAGAAGAACTAGAAACGCAACAAGAAGCGCAAGGAGAAAACAGTTCTGGTTGTCGAAGGATCTACCATCCCTAGTACCGGCAAGAAGGCCAAGTGCGAAGCCACTAGCAAGGATGTTGCCGTGTGCACTGACTGCCGAGAATCTTCGGCAGCCGAAAATGTTGGGAAGGCTAACGGGCCATACTGCAAGATCCATCGTACCAAGGGCCATGATCTCCAAGAGTGTCGTCAAATCGAGCAACTCGTCAAGCAGCAAATGGTGGAGTACGAGAAGCGCGGCAAGGAGAGAGACCAAGATGGCACTAGTGGGAATGGCCGACGTGGTAAAGGAGTCCGCCTAGTCAAGGCCTCTCAATATCACGGGAAACCTGCTAGAGGCCGCGACAAGAAGGAATGCGATGATGAGAGCGATCAAGGGGATGGAGACGAGACCAGCGAGCAAGAGTTTGAGAAGGGCACTGATGCCCTATACATTGACGGAGGTGCGCCTTTACATTCCTCTCACCGCCAGCTTAAACAGTGGGCGCGTGAGGTCAATATCGTGGAGCCAGCGGCATATTCTCGGAAACCACTCAAATGGTCCCGCACGCCCATCGTCTTTGACGAAGATGATTACCATAACCGCACCATCGCAGTAGGGTGTTTGTCGTTGTTGGTCTCACCAGCAATCCGAAACCTCAAGCTCACAAATATGTTGGTGGACGGTGGGGCCGGTTTGAATCCCCCCCAAGGTCATAAGCAAGCTGTAGATAACAGAAGAGGAACTCAAGTTTACTGGCACCTTTCAACGGACCAACCCCGGCATGAGTCGTCCAAAGGGAAATATCGCATTGCCAGTGACATTTGGATGGGAGATGAACTACCAGACTGAGAAGATCGTGTTTGATGTGGGTGGGTGTAATGCCCAGTATGAGACTATACCTCCTACGTGTCGAGGCACGACTTAAAGGCGTAATCTCATACTAGAATGATCTCAAGTATGGTATCTTTGCACGACTAATGTAAAAGAGGGATGAAATTGTAAAGAGTAGTTGGCTTACACTCGCCACGTCACACAATGCATTACATAACATTCATCATCCAAATAACATCACAGTCCGACTACGGACGAAGATCCAAATGAAAGATACCATAAATAAAGCAACACAAGGTCCCGATCATCCTAGTAAGAGCCCTACTGATCCTCTGGTTAAGACACATAGTATCGTCCACGTTCTTCATCAAACTCCCAATACAACTCTGAACCACCAGCTGTGTAGTTCTCAACGGTACCTGCATCTGGTGTGGTGTAGAATCTGTGAGCCACAAATGACTCAGCAATCCCATTCCCGGGTAGCAATACTATCAAAGCCTTGGGTGTGGAACAAGGCTGAAAACAAGGTTGCAACAGCACTAGCACTAGCTTACGTGTTTAGAGCGAGAAGAGAAAGTGCCAACGGTCGACAAGTGATCACGAAGTGATCCTAACTAAGCACGTCAAACATAACCCACCGTGTTCACTTCCCGAACCCCTTCGGAAAGCGACCGTCACGGTTACTCACGCTGGTAGTGTATTATGAACATAGTGTCAAGTTTTCTACAACAGGATATAAACAAATTCCCATCTACCACATAACCGCGGGCACGGCTTTCGAAAGATCAAAACCCTGCAGGGGTGTCCCAACTTAGCCCATCACAAGCTCACGATCTACGGAGTCGAAACTCCAAGGTTGGAAGACCCAAGTATTCTCGGAATCCCGTGCTCAAGATATTCCGACTAAGGTAAAACTAATCCAGCAAGACCTCCCGGCGCGCCGACACCCTGATAGTAGCCGCGCGAATCTCGTCTCAGGCCACGACCGGATAAGTCATCCTACAGGTTTTTACCAGCCCTTGAGTTTCCTCGAGGTGGCCCCGCAGTCTGCTCAGTTTGGACCAAGACTCATGTGGAGCACTGGCCCGGGTTGTTAATTAAGAAAAGGGTTTATAACTCCCTATGCAAGTTTTAGTTATTAGGAAAATGTAAAACCAATGTTAGGCCTTGCTGGAAAAGCTTTAGCGCTAAGCGGGTTATCAAGGGGGGGCCATAAATCCCAACTGTGTTAGGGACGCAAAATCAAGGAACATAACACCGGTTTATACGGTTCCTAGGGTGGCATGAGTGGAACAAAACACCAAGCAAAGTCTTAGCCTTCCACCCATTGCCAAATATATAGATGATTTAGTTTAACAGATTATATATTGTGATATCCCAACAAAACTTCATCATGAAGCAGAATCTTCAAATCTTCTCCTGCAACTAACAAAGCTATAAGAGGGGCTGAGCGGAGCTTACGTAGCCAATCAAAGGTTTGCTAGGTTGGGTGGTTAGAGAGTTTCATGGCAACAATAGGAGGCTGACAAACAGACATAGGCATCGAGGCAATAAGCTAAAGATCGAGACATCTAGCATAGGCAAAGATAGTAGTGATATCTGGGTAAGGTCATCTTGCATGTTGAATCCTCGGAGGGAACGTAACCTTGCTCCTCACACTCAACCTCTGTAGAAACCTCGTACTCCGTATCGTCGCCGTGCTCTAACCAAACACAACAATGCAACAACGGAACAAAATCAGTCAACATGCAGTGCTCAATCACATGATGCATGAACATGTTTACCAAGGACAAGAATAGATATGATGCATGGCCTAGGGTCACAAGAGGGCAACAACACCATAACAAAGCAAGATCAAACACAAGCATGGAACAAGCAAAGGAACAACTTAACAAGTTTATGTAGTTTTCCAAACAAGCATGCAACATGTTTTAAAGAAGTTAGTTAACATGGAAAGGGTGCAACTAACATAACAGCAACATTCTAGCACATTTAAATGGGCTGGAATTAAGTAACAACAATATCGAGACACTCCCATATTACATTATTTGCATTCGGGACAGATTTGAAAAACTTCTGTGATAGATTTGTCAAACATGCTAAACAACAGCACCAAAATATTCTACACATTTTTCTACCCCAAATGCATATAAAGTTTTTTAAATTTGGAGTTGTAGATATTTAGTTATGATTTTTGCAAGTTTAAGCACATTTAAAACAAGTTTAAAATCAAACAGCATTTTAAACGTTTTTAAACATGGCAGCAAGTGGCACATTCATAATCTACATAAAATGCTAAGCACTTTTCATATATGACTCAAATTCATCAAAAATATAAATATGCAGATATTAAATAAACAAGAAAAACAGAAAAGAAAAAGAAAAACAGAAAATGAAAAAGAGAAACAGAAAAACAAAAACAAAACAAAAGCGCCAGGGTCCAGATCAACCCAGACTCAGTTACCCCAAGTCACTGACAGAGGGGGCCCGTTGGGCTGAGCTGGCAACATGGGTGCGCGCGGGGGCTGGGAAGCTACTGAACGGCTGGCAGGTGGGACCCTGCTATCAGCCATAGGCGAAAATGCAAAAAGGGGCGGAATCCACTGCGCCCGCGAGGAATCGAATCCACGACCGGTTGCTATAACTGACGGAGACAAACCACTGCGCTACTGAACTGAACTCGACAGAGAACATGTAGCATAACTGAAGAATAGACAGAAGAAGCAGCAAGCAGGGGAAGCACTGGCCTCGTCGGAGCTGCTCGTCGGAGCTGCTCCGGCGACCAAACAACACGACGGAGGGGTGCGAGATGCTCCTTGAGGAGTTCCGCATCCAACCCGCACGCTTGCAGCACCTACGGAGCACTACAGCACCGGCGGCGAGCAACGACAGCACGGCGGCGACGGAGCGACGGCGAGGCGAAGCAAAGCCCTAGGCGGCACGGCCACTGCGCAGGAGGCTCCTACGCGACTAGACGAAGCGAACGGATGGCATAGCACGACCTAGAGGGGTCGGAACACTCGCCGGCGATGAGGTCCTACGGCGACGCGATCGGGCGCTCGGGGAACTAGGTGATAGAGGGCGCGCAGGAAGGGGAAAATGGTACGGGGACAGAGAGGAGCTCACCACGAACACGGCGGTGTGCTCGGCTGGCCCAGTCGTGGACGGAGTCGACGACGGCGGCTCTCGAACACCTATGGCTGCCTGAGAGGAAGAAGAGCTCGTCGTGGAGGCAATCGGGTCCACGTAGTCGACGTAGACGACGTAGAGGAAGTAGACGGATAGCGTTGGCGAGGCTGAGGTCGACGCGGGGCTCGCTGGCGACGTGGTCGCGCTCTCAAATGCGCTCGGGCATCGATTGGATCGAAGGATCTAGGGGTGCTCGGCTCTCTAGGCGGCGACGAGGGGAAAGGGGAACCCTAGGAGAAGGGAGAGGACGAGCTGCGGGTTTAAAAAGGGGGCGGAAACGGCCTCGGCGTCCGTGAACTCACGGCGCGACGGTGAGCGCGGGCGTGCTCTGTTTTGGCTGACGAAGGAAGACGGCGACGTGGCCCTCACTAATAGGAAAAGGCCTACTAATGGCGCACCTATTTTGGCCATTAATGGGGCATTAGTGGTGCTCCATTAGTGCCACGCCATTAGTATATTTTACTAATGGTGCACCTGTGGTGCGCCATTAGTATCTGGTATACTAATGGCGCACCACAGATGCGCCATTAGTATAGACCACGGTGCGCCATTAGTATGCCTCCCAGGGGGTCATATATACCCAGGTGCTTTGGCATACTAATGGCGCACTCTTGCCTGATGCAACATTAGTAACTTTGGCACACTAATGGCGCACTGTTGGATGATGCGCCATTAGTATCCTTTGGCATACTAATGGCGCACTGTGATGTGATGCGCCATTAGTATGAATATTAGGTTATTTATTTATTTTTTAATTTTCTGTTTTTTGCACAGGTTACAAAATGTATTATTGGACAGAATATAGACAGCAGCACACAGCAACAACAGATTCATCGAATACAATAGAAGATTAGTCTGTGAATACAATTCATCATATTAGTCTCCGAATACAATTCATCATATTAGTCTCCGAATTCAAAAGACTGAACAAAGATAGAACATTATATTACAAGTCTCGAGACCGCGAGTAGCGAGTTTGTCTTCACATTACAAGTCGATATCGATGTTCTAAACTACCATCACATAGAAGAGAGCTGCAGTCATCACGATGAGCATCATCACGATGAAACTCGTCTTCATCCGGTTCCTCCAACGCTCCCTCCCCTCTCCCGCTAGATAGCGGGCGTATCTAGATTCTGCCTCAGCCCTAGTGGTGTACCCTTTGTAACTGTTACCGCTGAAATGGTGAACCTGTCTCCGACACTCCTCCTAGTCGTCGTAGACTCCAGGAACCTTACCCTTGTACACGACATACGACGGCATCCCTATGCACTAGCCAAACGAAACGTTAGTACCAATTCACAGACAATATATAAGCAATATATAAGTATGCAACAGAACGATCGGAAGAGAAAAGCAAGACATTAATAGCATCGATTACATCTAAGTTGAACGACTGTCGAAACCAAAGAGACATACTACAAGTTCATTAAAGTTTAATTACAACATGAGCCAATCGATGTTTCAGAACTAGACACAGCATCACTACTTTCGACTCGACTCAAGGGACCGGAGCATGGATGAAGCCGCCGTCTATCGTGGGAGTCATGAAATCGCGGGCGTTGTCAGCCTGCATTTGTAGCATTGTGTCTATGTCACTGTTGGACGGTTGATTTCTGAGGTAGAACTGCCCCGAGGTACGAAGGACATCTTGATGGATGATTTCCGCAAACTCCGACTGGATGCGACAGAATTCTTGTCTGATGTCCGCGTCCTGGATTGCCGACACGCTCGCGGCCCAATCTTTGAGTTTACTCGGTAGCAGAAGGTGATGATGGTCCCGTACGATCGCCCGCATGTGATGGATGGCGTAATAGGCACCCTTCTGACCGCCAGGCGGCTGCTTGACGCAGCAGAACGTCGTATTGTGGGCGAACACGTGCTTGCCGTACTTACGAAGAGGCCTGGTGAAGGTGCCTCCAGATTTGGCATAGCCGGGGAGAACATCATCAAGAACATTCTTAACACTTGTGTAGTCTACCTTCGACTGACGGTCCGAGTCGAAATACGTGGCCGTGGAATATTTGGGGCTTAGGAGGATGAGTGTGCAATGAGTGTCACTGCACAAAACACGGAATGTTAAAAGAAAAAAGATCGAAATATAAGAATTCATATGTTACGGGGCGGTTCAGGGGACGACTTACTCGGCAAAGTAAGGCACAAGGAAGTTATCCTTATCTCGGTTTGCTAGAATGACGCCTTCGAGGTAAGAACTCGTGACTTGCTGATACGTCCAAAACGTATCTATAATTTCTGCTTGCTCCATGCCACTTTTGGGTGATATTGTTATGATATTCATACACTTCCATACACTTTTGATCATATTTGGACTAACTTACTAATCCAGTGCACCCCAGTGCCAGTTTCTGTTTTCGGCTGTTTTTGTATTTCAGGTTTTCACGTTTCGAGAACTGCCCAGAAAAATACAGAAAAATTATATAAAAAATCAGCGAACCGGAAACAACACTACGTCCGAAGGGCAGCCTGGGGGGGGCCACAGGGGCTCCAGGCGCCCTGTGGGCGCCCCCCCCCC
>LR738714.1:213730267-213765256 GCA_902687465.1 Secale cereale
GGGGGGGGGGGGGGCGCCTGGGCCCCCCGAGGCTCCCCCGGTGCCCTACTTTGGCATATATTTAAAGGGTCCTCCGTAACCCTCAGAAAAGGACTTCTTTTCGCGATCCCATCTCTGTTCCGCCGCCGCCGCCGCTTCCAAGATCGGGAGCACCAGGAGAACTCTTCACGGCACCCTGCCGGATGGGAGGATCACCACCGGGAGCTTCTCCACCACCATGGACGCCTCCCGGATGACTCGTGAGTAGTCTCCCTTGGACCATGAGTCCATGACCAGTAGCTATGTGATGTTCTCCTCCCGTTCTTGTGCTTCACTAATTAGTCCTCGTGAGCTGCCCTACATGATCGAGGCACCTATGTAATCCTTATGCTGTTGCTATGTTGAGTTTGCTGGGATCCGAAGGATTATGAGATTATGTTCAGATTGATCTTGAGTAATATATTTGATTCACCTCTTTTATATTTTAGTTCATAAGTAATTCTTGCATGTTCTCCGTTGTTATTTATTGCTTTGGCCGAGTAATAGGTAGTGACTCCAAGAGGGAACGTTATGCTCGATTGTGGGTTCATGCCCCTCGATGACTAGCCTGAGTGACAGAAACATGATTCTAGGGGATGTGCTGTTGTCACAAGGGGGAAAACAACGGTGCTTGTGCCCGCGGGTGCAAGGATTGTTTACTTTACGCAAAGTTCTTTTAATGCAGTTGTCTGTTGCATTGAGTTTACACTATGGGTGGGACTCGCAACTTAATACCAGCGAGATGTTCTGGATAGATATCTCAAGGTGGATGATTAGTCGTAGATATTGATGGATTTCGGTCTACTTACTTTGGCGTACCGCCCATGCTTTGAACCTCAACCTTTCTTGCAATGTAATCAGCATTGGTTTGCGTTCGTGGTCCTGTCAATTGCCCAGCTGTAATTTGTTTACCTCACATAGCTGTTTTATCGTCTTTTGGGAGAGAGACATCACTAGTGAACATCATGAGACTCCGGTCCATATTACCATCATTGATCACATCCACTATTTACTTATCGCTATTTACTTACTATTGCAAAACACTATCTATCACTACTATCATATTGCTTTTAACCCTTTGTGAACTACAAGGCCGGAGAGATTGACAACCTCTCTGTACTCGTTGGGAGCAAAGTTATTTGTATCTGTGTGCAGGTCCACGTTGATTGCTAATTGCGCCGTTAGCAATTGACACCTACTTGTTGAACCTAGGAGTCTCTGGGGATTCGATCCTTGGCATCTTTGCTAGGGGAAAACACTTCTACTTACTGCATCTTACACCTTCCACTTGGGGTAACCAACGAGGGGTTCGAGGCCCATCAAGGAGTATTTTCTGGCGCCGTTGCCGGGGACTCCACTCTTCAGGATAGGGGAGTTTCATGCTATCTTTTACCTTTGCTTTTTAGTCTTGTTAGTTTACTTTTCATTTTTTGCTTTAGTTCCTTTTATCGAAAATCACAAAAATAGTTATCTTGCTTGCTTGCTACTATGGGTTCCACCGAGAACACCAAGTTGTGTGACTTCACTAGTCACAACAACGATGACTTTATCAGCACACCTATCACTACACCTGCCACTTCAGCACCTTCATATGAAATTAAACCTGCTTTACTGAACTTAGTTATGAAAGAACAATTCTCCGGTGCTGGAGATGATGCTGCTTTACACTTGAACAACTTTGTTGAACTTTGTGATATGCAAAAGTACCAAGAAATAGATGGTAATATTGTTAAGCTTAAGCTTTTTCCTTTCTCCTTGAGAGGAGGAGCTAAAATTTGGTTTCAGTCTTTGCCTAGAAATAGCATAGATTCATGGGACAAGTGCAAAGATGCTTTTATCAGAAAATACTATCCACCTGCTAAAATTATCCAACTTAGAAGTAACATAATGAATTTTAAACAATTGGATAATGAACACGTTGCCCAAGCTTGGGAATGTATGAAATCTCTTATCAAGAACTGCCCTACTCACGGTTTGACTACTTGGATGGTTATCGAAACTTTTTATGCAGGCTTGAACTTTACCTCGCGGAACTTGTTAGATTCGGCCGCGGGAGGAACTTTTATGTCAACTACACTTGGTGCTGCCACAAAGCTTCTCGATGAGATGATGACCAACTATTCCCAATGGCACACCGAACGCGCTCAACAGGTAGGAAGGTAAACTCTGTCGAGGAGATTTCCTCCCTTAATGAAAAAGTTGACTTGATCATGTCTCTACTTTCGAAGCAATCTACTATTGATCCTCGTGATGTTCCTTTAAATTCTTTGATTGCTCAAGAACAAGTAGATGTGAATTTTATCTCTAGAAACAATTTTAACAACAATGCTTATAGGAGTAACTTTGGTAACAATCCTAGACCGTTCCCCTCTAACTCTTATGGGAACAACAATGCTTATCCTAGTACCAAGAACTCCAATACTGAACTAGAGACCATGCTTAGAGATTTCATCACTACCCAAAAAGCCTTTAATAAGAATGTAGAAGAGAAACTACATAAACTAGATGATCTTTCTTTTAAGGTAGATCACTTAGCCAATGAGGTAAAATTGCTAAAAATTGAAACTTCTCCTCTTAAGGAGAGGGAAGTCATCCCTATTAATGCTACTCAAGTACAAATTAATGAAAATATTAGGATGATGGCTAAGCTAAAAGAAAGATGGGCTAGAGAAAGGGAGGAAGAAGAGAGAATTAAGAGCCTTCCTACCCACCACACTGTTCCTACTATCCAAGTTATTGAGGATGTTCACACTCTTAGCACCCAATGTACTCCTGGTCCCAATGGACCTATTAATGGTGATGCTATAGAAACTACCAAACAGGTGAACCTTAAGGACACCACTACCACTTTACTTGATGCTCGTGACCTTGATTTTGATAATTGCACTCTTACAGAAGTTATTGATTTCCTTCACAAGATGTCTAGAGATCCCCGCACTAGCACGCTTAACCTTGCCTTCACGGAGCATATCACTAATGCTCTCATCAAAGCTAGGGAGGAGAAACTTAGAGTAGAAGCCTCCATACCTAGAAAGCTAGAAGATGGTTGGGATCCTATGATAAAAATTTATTTGAATGACTTCTCTTGTTATGCATTATGTGATGTTGGTGCTAGTACCTCTGTTATGCCCAAAATGATATATGATATGCTTAAATTGAAACCTTATGATTCTTGTTCTTTTGGTGTTCGTCTCGTTGATTCTTCCATAAAGAAACCTTTGGGGAGGATCGACGATGTTCTTATTGTTGTCAATGATAATTATGTGCCCGTTGATTTCACTATTATGGATATTGAATGTGATCCTTCATGTCCAATTATTTTGGGTTGTCCCTTTTTCGCACCATTGGTGATGTCATTGACATGAAAGAGGGTAATATAAAATTTCAGTTTCCTCTCAAGAAAGGGACGGAACACTTCCCTCGTAAGAAGGTCAAGTTACCTTTTGAGTCCGTTTTAGGGGCTAGTTATTCTTTTACTCTTGATAAAACTTGATCTATGCATTATGCCTAGCTTAAAGGCATAAAAGAAAGCGCTTTTGGGAGGCAGCCCACATGAATATTTTTTTTTGCTTTTGTTGTGTCTTGATGTTGTTTACTGCTGTAGCATCATCATTGTATCTTTGCTTTTCATATTTGTGCCAAGTATAGCCTCTGATTGCTAGAAAGTTTAAAAGTTGTGAGGTGCTGTCCAGGAAACAGATTCTGTCCTTGGATAGAAAAATTCGTATAAAATCACCAGATCATCTTTTTGGTCTGAATTTTTTCGACAGCGTTCTCTATATAATTTTCTTTCGTGCGTCAGTTCTGAGTTTTTTTATTTGAGTTGCAGAAGTATCCCGAACAGGTCAATTACTGCCTGCTGTTCTGTTTTTCACAGATTCTGTCCTGTTTTGCCTTACCTTCACTTTGCAAATTAAGAACTTTCTTTTTCTTTGCAAAAACCTTTTGGCAATCTTGAGAAACAGTAGAACTTCAAGAATATCCTTATTTCCAGCAAGGTATAATTATTTTATTAAGGGTACTAACCTCGCTAATCAGATTATGATGAGTTGTGTATGAAGGGAGTTTTCAAGTGTGCGAGGGAAGATGATAAAAAGATTCAGGAGTGTCAAGCGCTCAAGCTTGGGGATGCCCCCGTGCACCCCCAAGAAATATTCAAGGAGACTCAAGCGTCTAAGCTTGGGGATGCCCCTGTGCATCCCCTTCTCCATCAACATTATCAGTTCGTCTTTCGTTTCTCTATATTTTTATCACTTCATATGTTATGTGCTATGCTTGGAGCGTCTTGCTTTTAGTTTTCTTTTTAGTTTTTTTATAACGAGTCGGAACTCAGCATTCCTTTATGTGGGAGAGAAACACGCTCCACCTCTACCTAGAACATTACATAGAATTTTCATGTCTATCTAAGTTGTGTGTGTTCTTTGTCTTTTAATAGCTACTATCATACTCTGCTCTTAGTATTCATGCTCATCTTTTCAAGAGCTTTTATTTAGTTGGTTGCTTGAACTCTCTTTAATTACCATGCTCACCTTATTAAGAGAGTTTGCTTCCGTTGCATGGGTTGATGTGTCTATGATAAAGATGCTACTTTCATGATGGTGCTTAGTAGTTCAGGTTTTCTTTTGGTTAATCTCAAATAGCTGGGGGGTTCCCAATGTGTTATTGGAATACCAACTTGGTTTGTTTGCCTATGATGTGGTATGGTTTAGTAATATCTTCCTTCGAGAATTTATTTTGATTGACTTGGCGTATGCTCACACATATTCAAGACTGTAAAGAAAGTCTGTCAAGCCTTGATGATCTTTTGTTTCTAAGTAGCGATGTAACTACCATGCCTGATTCAATATTGCTTTGTCGCTCTGCATGATTATGACCGTCATTGCTCTCTTAGTTGGTCGCTCCCAGTCTTTTGCTAACCTCCACCTGCACTAAGCAAACTAACCATGCAATACATAGCTCATGGGAAAGTAGCCTAAAAACTATTGTGGTAAAGAATATGTTGCTTATGTATCTTATTTCTTATAAGTTGCTTGCTGAGCGGTAACCATGTTTCTGGGGACGCCATCAACTGTCACACTTTTGTTGAATATCATGTGAGTTGCTATGCATGTTCGTCTTGTCTGAAGTAAGGGTGATTTACCGTGGGTTGAATTAATATGCATATTGTTAGAGAAGAACATTGGGCCGCCAACCAAAGCCATGCATCATGGTGGAAGTTTTAGCTTGGACCTTAATCCTCAATCTCTTATGAGAATATGCTTATGCATTAAAGAGGAGTCCATCATCTATTTGTTATGTTGTCCCGGTATAGATGTCCTCAAGTTGAGATCTATCAAAAACGAGAAATCAAATGCGATCTATCTCCTTGGACCTTTGTACAGGTGGCATAGAGGTACCCCTTTGTGACACTTGGTTAAAACATATGCAATGCAATGATAACCCATGGGGATCCGAGCTAATTAGGACAAGGAGCGAGCACTATTGGTATTCGATGCATGAGGCTTGCAACTTATAGGATGTTTTATACATGACACATATGAAGTACTACTACCGTTGACACAATTGCTTCCATGTTTTCAAAATAAAAAGCTTTAGCACTTAACCTTTCTTTTACCTTTATGTTGAAGCACCAACTACTGAGAGCATGATTGTCATTCTGAGTGTAATGTGCATTGTCCCAAAGTAGCATTGACATTTGCATGATTGTGATATCGTTTATTCTGAAATGATTGTATCTAGTCATCACATAAACCTTGAAGGTGCCCTTGCATTTATGTTTTGCATCACTAAAGGGGGCAAGCTAGATATCACTTTATCATATTTGCACATCATGTTCATTGAAAATCTTTTTGATGTTTCAGTTTCATGTTGTAAAACTTTCAGTCATTTGTGATTTTTTCTTGAGACAACTTAATTACTTTAGAATCATTGTCTCAGTAAGCTTTTGTCATATGACTATGAGAAAGTCCTATATGGTTAATAGCATGTCACCACAGAAATTATTCTTGTTATCATTTACCTACTCGAGGACGAGCAGTAATTAAGCTTGGGGATGTTGATACGTCCAAAATGTATCTATAATTTCTGCTTGCTCCATGCCACTTTTGGGTGATATTGCTATGATATTCATACACTTCCATACACTTTTGATCATATTTGGACTAACTTACTAATCCAGTGCACCCCAGTGCCAGTTTCTGTTTTCGGCTGTTTTTGTATTTCAGGTTTTCACGTTTCGAGAACTGCCCAGAAAAATCCAGAAAAATTATATAAAAAATCAGTGAACCGGAAACAACACTGCGTCCGAAGGGCAGCCTGGGGGGCCCACAGGGGCTCCAGGCGCCCTGTGGGCGCCCCCCCCTGGGCCGCGCCGGGGGGGCGCCTGGGCCCCCCGAGGCTCCCCCGGTGCCCTACTTTGGCATATATTTAAAGGGTCCTCCGTTACCCTCAGAAAAGGACTTCTTTTCGCGATCCCATCTCTGTTCCGCCGCCGCCGCCGCTTCCAAGATCGGGAGCACCAGGAGAACTCTTCCCGGCACCCTGCCGGATGGGAGGATCACCACCGGGAGCTTCTCCACCACCATGGACGTCTCCCGGATGACTCGTGAGTAGTCTCCCTTGGACCATGAGTCCATGACCAGTAGCTATGTGATGTTCTCCTCCCGTTCTTGTGCTTGACTAATTAGTCCTCATGAGCTGCCCTACATGATCGAGGCACCTATGTAATCCTTATGCTGTTGCTATGTTGAGTTTGCTGGGATCCGATGGATTATGAGATTATGTTCAGATTGATCTTGAGTAATATATTTGATTCACCTCTTTTATATTTTAGTTCATAAGTAATTCTTGCATGTTCTCCGTTGTTATTTATTGCTTTGGCCGAGTAATAGGTAGTGACTCCAAGAGGGAACGTTATGCTCGATTGTGGGTTCATGCCCCTCGATGACTAGCTTGAGTGATAGAAACATGAGTCTAGGGGATGTGCTGTTGCCACAAGGGGGAAAACAACGGTGCTTGTGCCCGCGGGTGCAAGGATTGTTTAGTTTACGAAAAGTTCTTTTAACGAAGTTGTCTGTTGCATTGAGTTTACACTATGGGTGGGACTCGCAACTTAATACCAGCGAGATGTTCTGGATAGATATCTCAAGGTGGATGATTAGTAGTAGATATTGATGGATTTCGGTCTACTTAAGTTGGCGTACTGCCCATGCTTTGAACCTCAACTTTTCTTGCAATGTAATCAGCATTGGTTTGCGTTCGTGGTCCTGTCAATTGCCCAGCTGTAATTTGTTTACCTCACATAGCTGTTTTATCGTCTTTTGGGAGAGAGACATCACTAGTGAACATCATGAGACTCCGGTCCATATTACCATCATTGATCACATCCACTATTTACTTATCGCTATTTACTTACTATTGCAAAACACTATCTATCAATACTATCATATTGCTTTTAACCCTTTGTGAACTACAAGGCTGGAGAGATTGACAACCTCTCTGTACTCGTTGGGAGCAAAGTTATTTGTATCTGTGTGCAGGTCCACGTTGATTGCTAATTGTGCCGTTAGCAATTAACACCTACTTGTTGAACCTAGGAGTCTCTGGGGATTCGATCCTTGGCATCTTTGCTAGGGGAAAACACTTCTACTTACTGCATCTTACACCTTCCACTTGGGGTAACCAACGAGGGGTTCGAGGCCCATCACTTGCCGGTCCCCAGCGCTGCCCAAGATCTTGGCACACATGTTGAAGGGGTCAACTATCACGATGTCCGGGGTCTTGTCTCTAATGATCCGCATCTCCATACTCAGCAAAAATAGTCGAACGAAGGTGTAGTGCAGCGGATGAAGGTTCAACATAGCGTAGATGTCATCAAACCGCAGGACGATCGTACCCCCGATGGAGTTATCCACAAAGCCCTTGCCCTCTGGCACCTTGGCCGCGAAAACCGGGTATGCCACATCCTTCTCTCTGAGACGCCGCTTCTCCAAAGACAGAACACTGTCATGCAGATTCCGCATAGCACCGGTTGCAGCATTGAGCATATTACTCGGTAGCATCGGCCTACCCGCCACATGCACCCTCCTCATAATATCCTCAGGTGAAGGTGGCCCGTCCTAAGCATGTATCGTACTCGGTGCCGGCTGGCTCGCACCCTTGTTAGTCTTTCTTTTCCATGCCTTCTTCTTCTCCTTTAATGGGATTGAGTTCTGCTCACAGACCGCCTTCTTGAGTGTGTTGGGGCTAATAATATTTCGCACCTCACCTATCTAAGGCTCGGTGAAGTCGGCAGCTGGAGGCGTCTCCTGAGAACTGAACGGCAGACGACGCATGTTGCAACTTGGTTTTTCCGCGGTACCAGCTAGATCGCGCACGTCTTTTGTAGGGTTGGGTTCTTGAGTAGGAGGCCCCATGAAGTCGCCATCGTACCCATGATCGGCAAAGTACTCATCGACGTTGGCAAATGTATCGTCGTCGTTGTCGTCATCGTCGTTCGGATCCTGTGCCATATGCATGTTTGGATCCAGTGGCATAGGGATGCCCGGCACCATTGCGGCGGTCTTGCCATGGCTTGGCGCCGGCACGACTTGCGGTGTTGTCTTTGGGGTGGTGTCCCCCGCCCCCAAACGAATCTGGCTCTTCGGCCAAAGCAGGGGCCAGCTTAGGCAGGCGCTGAGGGTCATCACATCATCTTTGTCGGCCCGGACGGGTCGAATCGGAGGTAACAACTCGTCGCAACCTGGAAGCACCCAAACGAGTTGAACCCTATGTAAGGTGGGTGGCATCCTAGTACCGTGGAACACGGGGTTTCCCGGTTGAACGATTTTGCCCTTGGCGACATCGACCAACTGATGGCTTCTCGCCCCTCGTTGGTTACCCCAAGTGGAAGGTTTGAGATGTAGCGTAGCGGCAAATTTCTCTTGGCAAAGATACCAAGGATCGAATCCCGTGAGACTCCGAGGGTCGACAAGAAGGTGTCAATAGCGCCAGAAACTTTTGCTTGACAGGACCTGCACACAGATACAAATAACTTTGCTCCCAACGAGTACAGAGAGGTTGTCAATCCCTCCGGCCTTGTCGTTTACAAAGGATCAAACGCAAGAGATAATAGTGATAGGTATGACTGCAACTAGGAAATAAGAACAGTAAGTAAATAGCGGGTGTGATCAGTGATGTTAATATGGACCGGAGTCCCATGATGTTCACTAGTGATGTCTCTCTCCCAAAAGACGATAAAACAGCTAAGCGAGGTAAACAAATTACAGCTGGGCAATTGACAGGATTATGTGCGCAAAACAATGCTAACTATGCTGCAAAGAAAGGTAGAGGCTCAAAAGCATGGGCGGTACGCCAAGGCAAGTAGACCGAAATCCATCTGCATCTACTACTAATCATCCACCTTGAGATATCTATCCAGAACATCTCGCTGGTATTAAGTTGCGAGTCCCACCCAAAGTGTAAACTCAAAGCAACAGACAACTGTATTAAAAGAATTTTGCGTAAAGTAAACAATCCTTGCACCCGCAAGTACAAGCACCGTTGTTTTCCCCCTTATGGCAACATCACATCCCCTAGACTCATGTTTCTGTCACTCAAGCTAGTCATCGAGGGGCATGAATCCACAATCAAGCATAACGTTCCCTCTTGGAGTTACTACCTACTACTCGGCCAAAGCAATAAATAGCAACGGAGAACATGCAAGAATTACTCAAGAACATAAATATAAAAGGGGTGAATCAAATATATTACTCACACCTAATCTAAACATAATCTCATAATCCATCGGATCCCAGCAAACTCAGTAGAGCAACAGCATAAAAATTACATATGTGCCTCGATCATGTAGGGCAGCTCACGAGGTATAATCGGTGAAGAACAAAGAGGGGAGGAGAACATTACATAGCTACTGGTCATGGACCCATGGTCCAAGGGAGACTACTCACAACTCATCCGGGAAGCGTCCATGGTGGTGGAGAAGCTCCCGGTGGTGGTTCTCCCCTCCGGCAGGGTGCCGGGCAGAGTTCTCCTGGTGCTCCCGATCTTGGAAGCGCGGCGACGGCGGAACATAGATGAGATCACGAAAAAGGGTTCCGTCCTCGAGGGTTTCAGGACGCGTGCAATATATATGCCAAAGGGGGTCACCAGAGGCGGAGGTGGGGCCCCAGGCGCCCCCTTGGCGCGGCCAGGGGTGGGGCAGCGCCGGGTGGCCGCCTGGGCCACCCCAGGCTCCCCTCTGGCCCTGCCTTGATTTTTCCGGAAGCTCCCGACACGCTAATTTTTCCTGTATTTTTCCCGGAATTCTTAGGGCACTTTTAATATGGGGAAAACCTAAAATAGAAAAATAGCAGAAAACAGGAACTGGCACTGTGGTGCACTGAGTTAATAGGTTAGTCCAAATATGATCAAAAGTGTATGTATGTGCATAAATATCATAGCAATATCACACAAAAGAGGCATGGAGCAAGCAGAAATTATAGATACGTTTTGGACGTATCAACATCCCCAAGCTTAATTCCTGCTCGTCCTCGAGTAGGTAAATGATAACAAGCATAATTTCTGTGGTGACATGCTATCAGCCATATAAGAACTTTTAAGTAAAGTAATCAAGTCATGTAATCCAATTCAAGTCATAACAAGCAAGAGTCTATATTAGCATTGTAACAAGTAACATAAGAACATAAAGGTGCAAGAGCTCTCGCTGTCCATGACTCGAATGTCTCCAAATGGTGTTTGCGTGCAAGAAAGGGGATAGGGATATATGAGAGAGTAAAACTTAGTTTTTGTATTGTTGAGAACTTAATCTACTAAAGTTTCACACTTGGTCTTCTTTGGAACCTTATCTTGACTCATCCCCAGACCGTCAGCCAGGTACAAGTCAAAATGATCCACTCCCTTTCGATATTTTGAGCACTCATGCAATGCATGAGCGTAAGCAAGAAAGTCGACACTTAGGATGGCAAAGAGAGAAATGATAGAGGGGGAAGACAAAAAAGGTGTGAAAGGCTCACATCAATGAGGACAATCATCGGCGAGAGAAAGCCAAATGATAGATATGATGTGAGGAGTAGGGATTGCCATGCAACGGATGCACATATGAGCTAAGGTAAGCTCTCAATGGAACTAGTGGGGGTGCATCCAACTTGCTTGCTCAAGAAGACCTAGAGCTCTTTTGAGGAGGCTCATCATTGGAATATACAAGCCAAGTTCTATAGTGTAAAGGTCCCCACATAGCTATATGCATAAATGATAATCTCTATGGAGTACAAGGTATAAGATGGAGTACGAGTGTGGATCTCTCAAAAGGAAATAGTAGTGTGCCCCCTTCTCTCTTTTTATTTCTTTTTCTATTTTTTTGTGGCCTCAATGGCTCTTTCTATTTATCTCTCATTTGTCCTCTTTGGGATCTTTTGATTTTGTCCTCTTTGGGATCTTTTGATTTGTCCTCTTTGGGATCTTTTCCTCACTTTAGGGGCAACACTCTATGTATTACAAGAGGTATAGAAGATCTTTCACACTTTACAAAAGTACTCAACATAAAGAAAATCAAACTATCATGATGTATGCAAATGTATGCCTCTGCCAGTGTAGCAGGATATGCAATGATACTAGCGCGTCATGTAGCAATGATTAGGGCAAGGCCCAACTAGCATGCGGCTCATCGATCAAGCAAAAAGCATGTATGACATGAAGATCAAGTCATGAGAAGTTGGATGTTGCATGGCAATGTATCTCGGAAAGGCTATGGAAATGCCTTAATAGGTAGGTATGGTGGCTGTTTTGAGGAAGGATATAATGAGGCTTATGATGACAGAGCGTATCGTGCCAAGGATTTGGATGCGCCGGCGAAGTATGCGCCAACTCTCGAGGTGAGAAAGGGCAATGCACGGTACCGAAGAGGCTAGAAAAATATGGTTAGGTGGAAGTGTCAACCTTCGAATACTCACATTAGTCTGAAGAACTCATGCACTTATTATCGATAACTCTCAATCTAATTAGGAGGTTCACAAAGAGACAAGTACCCCGAGGAGGTGTGTATGGGGGTTTGGTTACCCTTGCGCATCCTCGACCCATGGTACGTGAGTGTACTCTAATATTCGATCCCTCCAAAGATTAGTGATCCATTTAGTAGCTAAAGTTCTCAACTATTTTGTAGGTTTTCGAAAATAAACACGGATTGCCCAAAATACGACATCTATCACTAATAGGCTAAAGCTCTTGACACCAAAAGTTCAGACATTACTCATGGCAATACCTCAAAACTATTGCAAGTCACTACTAAAATTAAATAGCAATCTCAATTACCTACTTTAAGTTAAGACACACAACTCAGTGCAACAGACAAACTCTCTTAACAAGATAAACATGAAAACTCAAGAGAGTTCAGCAACCAACTAAACAAAAGCTCTTTAAAAATAAAAGCATGAAAACTAAGAGCTAAACATGACAGTAGCTATGGAAAGACAAAGAACACACACAGCAAAGATACGCATGAAAATCCTATGTTGTGTTCTAGGTTGAAGTGGAGCATGTTTCTCTCCCACACAAAGAAAGCTGGGTTCTAACTCGTTATGAACAGCAAGCAAAGCTAAAGGAAACTAAAAAGGAAACAAAGAGCAAGACGCTCCAAGCATAGCACATAACGCATGAAGTGATTAAAATATAGTGCAACGAAAGACTAACTGATAATTGTTGATGGAGAAGGGGATGCACGGGGGCATCCCCAAGCTTAGACGCTTGAGTCTTCTTGAATATTTCTTGGGGGTTCACGGGGGCATCCCCAAGCTTGAGCGTTTGACCCTCCTGAATCTTTTTATCATCTTCCCTCGCACACTTGAAAACTCCCTTCAAACATAACTCATCATAATCTGATTAGCGAGGTTAGTACCCATAATAAAATAACTTTTCCCTGCTGTAAATAAGGATAATCTTGAAGAGCTACTGTTTCTCAAGATTGCCAAAAGGATTTTGCAAAGAAAAAGCAAGCTTAAGGTTTGCAAAACGAAGAAAAGGCAAAACAGGACAGAATCTGTGAAAAACAGACCAGCAGGTAGTAAATAATTTTTTAGGGGCAGTTCTGCAACTCAAATCAAAAAACTCAGAACATACGCCCGAAAGCCAATTGTATAGAGCACGCTGTCAGAAAAATTCAGACCAAAAAGATGATCTTGTGATTTTATACGAATTTTTCTGTCCAAGGACAGAATCTGTTTCCTGGACAGCACGTCACAACTTTTGAACTTTCTTGCAATCAGAGGCTAAACTTGGCACAAAGCTGAAAAGTAAAGATACAATGATGATGCTACTGTAGTAAAAAACATCAAGACACAACAAAAGCAAAATAAAATTTTATTTGTTGTGGGCTGCCTCCCAAAAGCGCTTTCTTTTATGCCTTTAAGCTAGGCATAATGCAAAGAGAGAAGATCAAGTTTTATCAAGAGTAAAAGAATAGCTAGCCCGTATAACGGACTCAAAAGGTAACTTAATCTTATTTCTAGGGAAGTGTTCCATTCCTTTCTTGAGAGGGAATTGGAATTTTATATTCCCCTCTTTCATGTCAATGATAGCACCAACGGTGCGAAGAAAAGGACATCCCAAAATAATTGGACAAGAAGGTTCACATTCAATATCCATAATAGTAAAATCAACGGGAACATAATTGTCATTGACAATGATAAGAACATTGTCGATCCTCCCCAAAGGTTTCTTTATGGAAGAATCAACAAGACGAACACCAAAAGAACAAGGATCAAAAGGTTTCGATTTAAGCATATCATATATTCTTTTGGGCATAACGGAGGTACTAGCTCCAACATCACATAAAACATAGCAAGAGAAGTTATTCAACTTAATTTTAATCATAGGATCCCAACCATCTTCTAGCTTTCTAGGTATGGAGGCTTCTACCCTAAGCTTTTCCTCCCTAGCTTTGATGAGAGCATTAGTGATATGCTCCGTGAAGGCAAGATTAAGTGTGCTAGTGTGGGGATCTCTAGACATCTTGTGAAGAAAATCAATAACTTCAGAAAGGGTGCAATTATCAAAATCAAGGTCACTACTATCAAGTAAAGTGGTAGTGGTGTCCTTTAGGCTCACTTGTTTGGTAGCTTCTATGGTTATAGGAGTTTCTACGGTTGAGGTCATAGCATCACCATTAATAGGTCCAGTGGTACCAGGAGTGCATTGGGTGCTAAAAGTTTGGATATCCTCAACAACTTGGATAGTAGCAACAGTGTGGTGGGTAGGAAGGCTCTTAATTCTATCTTCTTCCTCCTTTTCTCTAGCCCATCTCTCTTTAAGTTTAGCCATCATCCTAATGTTCTCATTAATTTGCACTTGAATAGCATTCATAGGAGTGGTCTTCCTCTCCTCAAGAGGGGAAGTTCTAATTTTAAGGAATTCTACCTCATGGGCTAAATTGTCTACCTTCGAAGAGATATTATCTAGTTTGGCTAGTTTTTCTTCTACACTCTTATTGAAGGCTTTTTGGGTAGTGATAAAGTCTTTAAGCATAATCTCTAGTTCAGAAGTGGAGTTCTTGGCGTTAGGATAAGCATTGTTGTTCCCATAGGAATTAGAAGGGAACGGTCTAAGGTTGCTACCAAAATTACTCCTATAAGCATTGTTATTGAAATTGTTTCTAGAGATAAAGTTCACATCTACTTGATCTTGAGCAGTCAAAGAATTCAAAGGAACATCATGAGGATCAATAGGAGATTGCTTGGAAAGTAGAGACATGATCAAGTCAACTTTTTCATTTAGGGAGGAAATCTCCTCGACAGAGTTTACCTTCCTACCTGTTGGAGCGCGTTCGGTGTGCCATTGGGAATAATTGGTCATCATCTCATCGAGAAGCTTCGTGGCAGCACCAAGTGTAGTTGACATAAAGGTTCCTCCCGCGGCCGAATCTAACAAGTTCCGCGAGGTAAAGTTCAAGCCTGCATAAAAAGTTTGGATAACCATCCAAGTAGTCAAACCATGAGTAGGGCAGTTCTTGACAAGAGATTTCATGCGTTCCCAAGCTTGGGCAACGTGTTCATTATCCAATTGTTTAAAATTCATTATGTTACTCCTTAGTTGGATAATTTTAGCAGGGGGATAGTATTTCCCAATAAAGGCATCCTTGCACTTGTCCCAAGAATCTATGCTATTCCTAGGCAAGGATTGAAACTAGATTTTAGCTCTTCCTCTCAAGGAGAAGGAAAAAGCTTAAGCTTAACAATATTACCATCTATTTCTTGGTACTTTTGCATATCACAGAGTTCAACAAAATTATTTAAATGTAAAGCAGCATCATCTCCAGCACCGGAGAATTGATCTTTCATAACTAGGTTCAGTAAAGCAGGTTTAATTTCATAAGAGGGTGCTGAAGTGGCAGGTGTAGTAATAGGCGTGCAGATAAAGTCATCGTTGTTATGACTAGTGAAGTCACACAACTTGGTGCTCTCGGTGGAACCCATAGCAGCAGCAAGCAAGATAACTATTTTTGTGATTTTTGATAAAGGACACTAAAGCAAAAACTGAAAGGTAAACTAACAAGACTAAAAGCAAAGATAAAAGATAGCGTGCAACTCCCCTATCTTGAAGAGTGGAGTCCCCGGCGACGGCGCTAGAAACTTGCTTGATGGCTTCTCGCCCCTCGTTGGTTACCCCAAGTGGAAGGTTTGAGATGTAGCGTAGCGGAAAATTTCTCTTGGCAAAGATACCAAGGATCGAATCCCGTGAGACTCCGAGGGTCGACAAGAAGGTGTCAATAGCGCCAGAAACTTTTGCTTGACAGGACCTGCACACAGATACAAATAACTTTGCTCCCAACTGTCAATCCCTCCGGCCTTGTCGTTTAAAAAGGATCAAACGCAAGAGATAATAGTGATAGGTATGACTGCAACTAGGAAATAAGAACAGTAAGTAAATAGAGGGTGTGATCAGTGATGGTAATATGGACCGGAGTCCCATGATGTTCACTAGTGATGTCTCTCTCCCAAAAGACGATAAAACAGCTAAGCGAGGTAAACAAATTACAGCTGGGCAATTGGCAGGATTATGTGCGCAAACCAATGCTAACTATGCTGCAAAGAAAGGTAGAGGCTCAAAAGCATGGGCGGTACGCCAAGGCAAGTAGACCGAAATCCATCTGCATCTACTACTAATCATCCACCTTGAGATATCTATCCAGAACATCTCGCTGGTATTAAGTTGCGAGTCCCACCCAAAGTGTAAACTCAAAGCAACATACAACTTCATTAAAAGAACTTTGCGTAAAGTAAACAATCCTTGCACCCGCAAGTACAAGCACCGTTGTTTTCCCCCTTATGGCAACAGCACATCCCCTAGACTCATGTTTCTGTCACTCAAGCTAGTCATCGAGGGGCATGAACCCACAATCAAGCATAACGTTCCCTCTTGGAGTTACTACCTACTACTGGGCCAAAGCAATAAATAGCAACGGAGAACATGCAAGAATTACTCAAGAACATAAATATAAAAGAGGTGAATCAAATATATTACTCACACACAATCTGAACATAATCTCATAATCCATCGGACCCCAGGAAACTCAGCAGAGCAACAGCATAAAGATTACATATGTGCCTCGATCATGTAGGGCAGTTGACGAGGTCTAATCGGTGAAGAACAAAGAGGGGAGGAGAACATCACACAGCTACTGGTCATGGACCCATGGTCCAAGGGAGACTACTCACAACTCATCTGGGAAGCGTCCATGGTGGTGGAGAAGCTCCCGGTGGTGGTTCTCCCCTCCGGCAGGGTGCGGGGAAGAGTTCTCCTGGTGCTCCCGATCTTGGAAGCGCGGCGGCGGCGGAACAGAGATGAGATCGCGAAAAGGGTTCCGTCCTCGAGGGTTTCGGGAAGCGTGCAATATATATGCCAAAGGGGGTCACCAGAGGCGGAGGTGGGGCCCCAGGCGCCCCCCTGGCGCGGCCAGGGGTGGGGCCGCGCCGGGTGGCCGCCTGGGCCACCCCAGGCTCCCCTCTGGCCCTGCCTTGGTTTTTCCGGAAGCTCCCGACACGCTAATTTTTCCTGTATTTTTCCCGGAATTTTTAGGGCACTTTTAATATGGGGTAAACCTGAAATAGAAAAACAGCAGAAAACAGGAACTGGCACTATGGTGCACTGAGTTAATAGGTTAGTCGAAATATGATCAAAAGTGTATGGAAGTGCATAAATATCATAGCAATATCACACAAAAGAGGCATGGAGCAAGCAGAAATTATAGATACGTTTTGGACGTATCACCAACTCGTTGTTCACAAAGTGCAGGAGAGTGCATGGAACGTCGGCGGTGCCCTGCGAAAACATGTAGGGCGTCAGGGATGCCCAGTCAAAGGCAAGGAGATGAAGTCCTCGGCCGAGAGAGGCTTAATTAGTTACCGTGATGATGGCGTCGAGCTCGGCTAATGTCGAGGCACCGCCAACGGCGGGCGTGCAATTGACGGAGGGGCCGCATGCTGCAGATTGTCCAAGAGCAAGTGCAACAGCGTTATAGACTGGCTTTCCGAGCTGGTCTTTTTCTCCTTTCGACCACCAGCGTTATAGTATGACGACCATTTTGTGGACAAGCCTTTGCCGGCCACACGACCAGCTGACGACGGCTTACTGAGCTTATCCATTTTTTTCATTACATTCAACGCCCTATTTAGATTGGTGTCCCAAGGGTTGCTCTTAGTCGACCCCGCGCTACTGCTTTCAGTCGCGTGTGCAAGGAATATGAACCATTTAGAAATTTGGCTTCATTAATTAGAATGCAACCATATGGAGCTAATTACGCGGGGGTGTATTCCTTACCAGAACAAGCTCAAGCGCCCTGGTCTTCGGATCCGTGGTAAGCTCCTTTGTTTTCGGGTCCTTCTTGTACCGGGCCCTGACAAAGTTCCTGGTCTGCTTGTCACCGTATTTATCGAAGAGGGGCGGTAGGCCTTGCTCGGCACAGTCCGCCTCCTCCTTGTCCCATATAGGCTCCGCCACTCTGTAACCGCCGGGACCGAGTGTGTGTTCCCCTAAGTTCAGCTCCCGCATTTCTTTCCCCCACTGACTTGATTCGGAGGTTGCGGTGCTCTCGCAATTGATCTTGAAGTCGTTGTAGTCATCTTCGGTGTTCGAAGGATTTTACTCCTTGATCTTCTCATAACTAAAACCTTTGTCAATCATTCTCTTCACCGTGCTTTTCCAAGTAGACAGGGCCGTGCTCATCTTCGTGAGGGCGGCATTGTTCACTTTATTCCCTTTGAGGCTTGTGTTTTCAAATTCAGCGGGGAACTTGTATCATTCGTGCAGCTTCATGAAGAGGAGGTTGCGCAAATTCCCTCGGTCAGGATGCCTCAGGTTCTCGGTGTTGATCGAGACGGTGCTCCGGAGAATGCACCCGAGCTGAAGCAAGTACCCCTTGACTATTCGTTCGGGCGCCGTTGGATTCCTGTCGGAGTCCACTTCAGTAAATTCCTCCTTGACGGTGCAGAGCACGGTCGGGCGCTGGTTCTTCCGTTGTGTCGGGGAAACTGATCGCCCACGAACACGTATGGGACCGGAGCCCCTTTTCGGTACGGCAAGGGAGCGGAGGGAGCACGAAGAGCGGATCGAGACGAGCACGCGAGCAGTTTACCCAGATTTGGGCCGCACGGATGCGTAAAACCCTACTCCTGCCTTGGTTGTATTGTGTTCTTGGCTCGGGAGCACGAAGAGCTACAGTGCTGGTTGCTAGCTACACCGAGCGTGAGAGTGATCAAGGATCGGAACCCCCTCTACGTTGTGCATGGGCCTCCTTTTATAGGTCTAAGGGGTCACCGATAGGTGGCAACATAGATGAGGGTAAAAGTGTAAAAATGGTGGTAGTTGTAACAGTGTATGTACAGTGTTTTGTACCTAACCCTGACGGTGGGGGACAAGGGCATTGAATGCCCGTCACCGTCGCCCCAAACAGTGCATAAAGCGTCCGTCCGAGCGTCTCCGTTCGCCACGACGATGGCCTCGTCATCGCGGCTTGCCACCGTGTACCCCAGGCTGCACAGCCTTCCGCCACGTGCCCCCGGAAGGGCCCCAGGGCGACGCGTGGCCGGATGAGCTGGAGCGCGGGCACACAGTGGAAGCTTTTCGTGGCAAGCGCCTTGCCGCGGTTGCTGCCTTGCCGCGCCCGGAAGCTTGTCGCTCTTCGGGCCTTGCCGGGGCGCGCGATGCACCATGGCAAGTCTCCTGAAATGCCATGTTTTGGCCTTCCCGGCAAGCTCCTCTTGCCGGGGTCTTGTTTCTTTAACTTGAATACTTTGTTCTTGAATGGCTCTAAAGGATCCAGAGTGGGCCTTGGCGGGCGCGTGGCAAGCCCTGCCACGGGACGCTACTACTGCCCGTGCACAAGTCGGGATACTAAGGTACCCCTACTTTAGTACACCGACAGGAGCCCCCGGGCCTGGGCCACACACGGTGCCGAGCGCTGTTGGGCCAGGCCCAAAACAGTGCACGGGCACACGCGGCCCACGGCGCGCCGTAACCCACTCCGTATCCGCCGCATCCCTCACTAACGGCACGCGTCGATTGCGGCGTCGTGGGAGAGATCGTGGCCTGTTTCTTTAATGGGGGAAATGCGGAACGCCCCCCTTCCCCCCTTAAAAGAAGGGGAAATAGGGGCAGTTCCCCCCATTCGCTTCATTGCTTCTTCAACCTCCAGAAACCCCCGCCGCTCTCCTCCTCCCCGAAGGTCGAAAGAGAGCAGCGCTCCGCCCTTCCTCCGCCGCCGCCAGCCTTCGCTGCGCCGTCGACTTCCCTCGTCGTCCCCGCCATGGCCCCAAAGGGCGACAAGGCGAAAGCCGCGAAGACCAACCGGGCGCAGAAGCTAGCAGCAATGCGGAAGAAGATGGTGGTCTTCCCGCCGAAGCTCGGCGCAAGGGAGCTGAAGGACAAGTTCTACCTCTTCTGGTCGAGGGAGACGAAAGCCCACCCGCGCACCAGGGTACTCCCCGCCGAAGCCTGCGACATGTTTCCGGGAGGGTATGCCTATTTCGCCCTGTTCTTCCATTGCGGACTCTGCCCTCCATACTCCGAATTCTTCTGCGACGTTATGAACACCTACGGGTTTCATCTTCTTGATTTCACCCCGAACGCAGTCTTGACCATGGCCGTTTTCGCACATCTGTGCGAGAACTTTGTCGGGGTGTATCCCAATGTAGCCCTCTTCCGCCGTTATTATACACCTCGAGTAGAGTCTGGGTCTCCTCTGTCTGGCGGGATTTCTTGGATCTTTGGACTCAATAAGAAAGAGGCATACTTGACTGGGGAGCTCCGCGGCAAGTGGGAGGAGTGGAGGGCCAACTGGTGCTGGGTCATGGAGGATGGACCCCAGCAGTTCACCTCCCCGCGCCGAGCCGCAATAGTGCGCGGCAAGGACTGGTGTGGCCTGGCCCCGGAGGACGACAAGCTGAACATAGCCATTACTAGGATCTTTCGCCTCCGGCAAGCCAAACTCACTGTAGGGGCCGTCGGAGCTGATTTCCTTGGCCGCCGCATCGCCCCCTTGCAGGAGAGGAAGAGGCCTGCTTGGGAATTTGGTAATGCGGCAGACTGTATGAGGCTGCGCCCAGGCCTCAACTATAATTTCACAGTGCTGGAGCTCAAAGGGATGCTCCGTGAGATGTTCAAGCACGACGCCAAGCACCCGGAGTGGTTCACCTTGCCGCGGGGGGTAGTTCCACTATGCAACAATTCGTCACTCAGTGCTATCCGCGCGGCAATGCCGTGGTGTGACTCCCATGGTATCAACCCCACTTGGTTGGCGCCTTCTGACAAAGCCATGCAAACATTCTTTGATAACTTGTTGGAGCTGCCAATCGATCCCGACGAGAAGAAAGGCCTCACCCGCGACACCACCGATCGGGAGATGGCCTATATAGCCACCCGATTGGAGGAGGCAGCCGCAGCTGCGGCCGCGGGTGAATTTGGGTATACCATGGAGGAGGCAGGCGCAGCGGAGGCAGTGAGTCGGGCCGAGGAGGAAGAGATCCTCAAACTGTTGAGGCCTGCCGGGCAGCCTGCCGAGACGAGCGAGGCCACCGGACAAGGGACGGAGTCGAGCGAGCCCGCCGAGCAGGGCGATGAACCAAGCGATTCTGCCGAAGACTCGGGCGGGTCTCTGAACCTTGACTCTTCTTCATCCTCGGGAAGCTCACCGCCGCCACCAAGTCCTCCGCCTCAACCACAGAAGCGTCTCCGCAAGGCCGCAGACGCGGCGAGGCAGCCGGCGGGCCAGCAGCCGCAGCGCTGCTCGACGCTCGCCACCACGATGAGCAAGGCCGCCAAGGGGGCGCCTCGCGCCTCAGCAGCGGCTGGAGGAGGATCTTCCCGCACGGGCTCCACCGCTCCTTCCGCCCCTCGGGCCCCGGCGACGACCGGAGTGGTGTCTTCGCAGACCACCGACCCCGCTCCCGGCAAGCGGCCGAGGGCGCCTACTCCTCCAGCTCCTCGCGCCGGACCGTGCGAGGCAGACTTCGACTTCTCCGTCCTCAGTTCCGACGAGGAGGAGGAAGAGTAAGTAAAGCAACTCTTGTTTTCTTCAATTTGCTGTTCTTGTCTTGAATCTTCTTTGTCTGATTCTGTTTGATGTCTGTCTTCCAGGACCCTGGCCCAAAGGGTGGCGAAGAGGGCCAAGATCCCGGTGGTCGACCTCGAGGACGAGCCCGTCGCAGTAGCGGGGGATGCGCCAGCGACGAGCTTGCCGGACCAGCCGGCTGCCCCGCAGAGCAGCCCCCAGCGCAAGTCTTCTGTTTACTTCTTCGCTTGTCGGGTGCGCGTGGGCTTCTCGTCCTTGTTAATCGTCTTGTTTGTTTGTTGATTTGTGCAGAAGCAGAGCCGCAGCCTCAGGAGCGCCCAGAGACTGCTCCCGACGAGCCGCTCGTCTCAACCTCTCCGCCAAGGAGGAGGTCCCCGGCGAGGGAGGATACTCCGCCAAGGGCGAGTACCCCGCCAAGGGCGAGCACCCCGCCAAGGGTGAGCACCCCGCCAAGGGAAGGCGCCAGCGGCCATCCGCCGGCGGGGGCTACTACCACGCCGCCGAGGGAGGACCCCCCGACGAGGGACCTCGTCGAAGAAGAGGCCCGCGCAGGCAACCCTTGTAGTTTTCTTCTCTTGAACTTCTCTTTTTGGATATTTTCTTGTCAATGATTTTCTTCTTTCTTCTTTTTGTCTTCAGACTCGTCCGCTCCAGAGCCTATGGAGATGGAGGCCACCACCGAGGAGCCCGCGCGCGGCAACGCTGGTGACGCCGCGGCCACCTGAGAGGCGGTCGGCACCGAGGAGCCCGCCTTCGAAGAGGCAACCAGGGACGCCGACGCGGCGGCTGAGGAGGGGACCGGCGGTCGCACTGACGGCCCTGAGGCCGCAGGAGCGTTTGACGCTGCGTCGACCGCCGACCCTGCCGCCGCCACGGCCGGAACTGGCGCCAACTTGGAGGCCGGAAACAGGGTTTTCATCCAACTTCCGTGGGCTTGTTCGTCAAGGGCGCCCGCGGAGGGGGAGGTCTTCGATGGGGAAGTCCTCGCCTCCGCGGGGCTGAAGTTTGTCGACGCGCCCGGCAGCAGCAACGAGCCCGAGGAGGAGCAGCTTCTGCGCCGGCTTCTGGCCCTGTACCGAGCCAGGCAGGCCAAGCTGGAGTCCCGAGAGGCTCTGGCTGCCAAGGCAGGCGTCGATTTGGAGAAGCGCGCCGAGGAGCTCCGCGCCGCCAACCAGGCGGCCCTCCGGTCCTTGGCGGAGGAGCGGGAGGAGCTCGCCGAGGCGCACCAGGCGTTCATCCTTGAAAAGGCCGAAGCAGAGGAGCAGCAACGGCTCGCCGCCGAAGATCTGTCTCGGTGGGAAGGTGAGCTAACGCAGCGGAAGGTCGACCTCGACAGCCAGGAGGACGACCTTGTCGCGCGCGAGCAGTCCATTGGCGGGGCTCTGTAGGAAGCGAGGGACGCCGCTGCAGCTGCAGAGACCACCAAGAGAGACTTGGAGGTGAGGGTGGCACAGTTGGAGATCAACTTGAGGACGAGCGAGGAGAAGGTTGCCGCGCTCACGTTGGAGAGGGAGAAAGACGCCCACAGCCACTCGGAGCTGCAGGTCCGTCTCTCCGACAAGGGCAAGGAGCTCGCCGTCGACAAGGACTCTGTTGCGGACTTGGAATTGAAGCTGTCCACCCTCACTGCATCGCTCGACAGCGCCAGGAACCGGGAGACAAAGCTGAAGGAGGACCTCCGGGCTGAGAGGGCACTGCTGGACAGCGCCGCCCTCACGCAGAACAACTTCAAGCAGACGGTGGAGCAGTGGACCGAGGAGCTTGTCACCGCCGCCGCTGACATCGACAGAGAGTTGGCGGGGCTGGGGACAGAGCACCTCGGGTACTCCCCCGACGCGAACCTCCCTCACAGCGCCAAGCTGAGCTTATTCTTCAGGGGAGTGGTGCCGGCCCTTGAGCAGCTCCGTGAGAGGATCCCCATGCAGCTGGCGAACGAGGTGCGCAGGCTTTGCACGGGAGTTGTGGAGAGAGTGCTGACGAAGATAGTCTACCGCAACCCCTGGATCAGTCTTGAGAACGTCCTCAGGACCTTGCCGCCCGACGCCGACCAGGAAGCGCTGAAGGCTCTTGTCGCCCCCATCGTGGCCAAGGTAGGCAAGATCAGGAGGGTCGACGGCGACCGCGTGGACTAGACTGTCTTCCTTTCTGCTTCTCTTGTCGCTGCCAATCACGTTATGGACAGTAGTTTGTTAGAACAGCGACAAGTCGTCTTGTAATATAACTTTATTTTGGGTAGTTAATGAAGTGTTATTTCCTTTGCTCGACTCCTTTACTTTGTATGCTTTTACCCTACGCATTTAGGGAACTTGCCGGCAAAGGGGCCCTTGCCGCGAGTGCTGAGTGCGGAACTTCAGCAGCCTGCTGGCAACGCCTCTACCGGCAAGAAACCTTGCCGCAGCTAGTCGCATCACACTTAGGTTGTTCAGCGAACTCGAAAACAAAGTAAGGGCGCGACACTTGTCACAGCGCAGTTAAACCGTTGAGCGTGCTCGAAACAAAGTAAGGGCGCGGCTAGCTACAGGTAGGTTCCTCCGCGCACAGGTTTTCCATACAAAGTGTGGTCGTTCAAGGAAGATAACTTTAAAATTTAAAAATTTGAATGCTCAAACTTTGGTAACTTAGCTTTTGTGTATGGTCTGCCTCCCGGCAAGGCGAGGCTTTCTTGAACGGCACTTGGTCCATACCACTGTCTCCTTCCCCCCCCGGCAAACTTGTGCGCGAGGAATCCTTCTTCTGCTTGAGAGAAAATAGAAAGGGAGGAAACATAGATATGGAGCCTTGCGGCTCGTTATTGCTTACCGGAGGTGTGTGCTGCATGAGGTGTCATATAATACATGCAAGTAAAAGAGAAAAATGCATGAATCGACAAGTTGTGCAAGGCACAAAAGCTTTACTGATGCACGGGATCTGCGCCCGGCTTTGTACAAAGGTTTACATGCAACAGCGGCAAGACTTGTACAAAAGGTGGTTGCCGGAGCGGATCACGGCAACCGCGCCTTATGGGTGAAACTTGCGAAGGTGGTCAATGTTCCAGGAGTTGCTCACCGGTAAGCCCTCTTCGGTCTCAAGGCGGACAGCGCCGGGCCTTGTGACTTGTCTCACCCGATAAGGGCCTTCCCACTTCGGCGTCAACTTGTTGGAATTCTTGGCGGACTGAACACGCCGAAGAACAAGGTCGCCTTCCTCGAGACTTCTGGCATTAACTTTGTGGCTATGGTAGCGGCGCAAAGGTAGCTGGTATCGAGCAGCTCGTACAGCAGCTTGAAGACGGTCCTCCTCGAGGAGCAGTGCATCATCTTGCCGCAGCTGCTCTTGCTCGAGCTCGTCGTAAGCGAGCACTCGAGGCGACCCGTATACGAGTTCTATGGGGAGAACTGCCTCTGCTCCATAGACAAGAGCAAAGGGTGTCTGTCCGGTGGCTCGATTTGGTGTCGTTCTGATTGACCAAAGAGCCGCCGGCAACTCTTCAATCCAGTTTCTTCCGCATTTGTGCAGCCTGTCGAAAGTTCTTGTCTTGAGCCCACGCAGCACTTCAACGTTTGCCCTCTCTGCTTGACTATTGCTCCTCGGGTGAGCAACAGAAGCGAAGAAGACCTTGGCGCCAAGGTCTTGGACGTATTGCATGAAGGTGCGACTTGTGAATTGTGTGCCGTTGTCGGTGATGATCCTGTTAGGGATTCCAAAACTGCAAACAATTGACCTGAAGAACTTGACTGCTGACTATGCGGTCACCTTTCTCACTGGTTCCACTTCCGGCCACTTTGTGAACTTGTCGATGGCGACGTACAAGTACTCAAAGCCCCCGACTGCGCGGGGAAAGGGGCCGAGGATATCGAGCCCCCAGACCAAAAAAGGCCAGGACAAAGGGATCGTCTGGAGAGCTTGAGCTGGCTGATGTATTTGCTTGGCATGGAACTGGCATGCTTCACACTTGGTTACTTGTGCAGTTGCATCTTGGAGGGCTTCTGGCCAAAAGAAACCTTGCCGGAACGCCTTGCCGGCAAGTGCTCTTGCGCCAATGTGGTGGCCACATATGCCTCCATGTATCTCTGCCAACAGCTTCTGCCCATCTTCCCGGGGAATGCACTTCAATCTAACACCATTGAGTCTTCTTCTGTACAGTTCATTGCCGACGAACTGGTACATACTTGACTGCCTGGTTATTCTCTCTGCCTCTTCTGGCTCTTCGGGAAGTTCTCCAGTTTGGAGGAAATGGACGATCTGTTGTGCCCATGCTGGAGCCTGAGGATCAACAACAAGGACTAAAGGCATCAGTGCTGCTGTGGGAACGTTAGCTTCTACGGCAAGAACATGTGGCTCGGCCGGAGCTTGACGTTCCCCGGCAAGCTTGCCGGGGCAAAACTTGTCGGGAATGCCTGCTTCAACTGTACAAACCCTTGGGTTTGCAGGAGCAGACTGTTCCTCAGCAATTTTGTCGTTGATCTTGGGGACCTTGGCGGCGGCTTCAGGAAGTTCTACTGGCAAGTAGTCACCAGAGACCAACTTTCTCTTCTTACTTTGTCCAATTGATGGTGTAACGGATGGTTGAGCTAACTTGAGCACAAAGATGCCTGGTTCCACAGGTAGCTTTAGTGCAGCACACTTTGACAGGCCATCTGCGACGTCATTTTGGGCTCTTGGAATGTGCTCCATCTGCAAGCCTTCAAAGTGTTCTTCAATTTTACTCACTTCGTCGACGTAAGCTTCCATCAATGGGCTCTGATAGCTCTTGTTCACTTGACGGACAACCAACTGCGAATCTCCCCGCACAATCAGCTTCTTGATCCCAAGTTCAGCTGCGATTCTGAGGCCGGCAAGCAAACCTTCATACTCCGCAGTATTATTCGTTGCTTGTTCCTTGGGAAAGTGCATCTGGACGACGTACTTGAGGTGCTCGCCGGTGGGCGCGACAAGCAGCACGCCGGCGCCGACACCTTGCAGCGAGAAGGCACCATCAAAGTACATTATCCATTCTTTGCTTGCTTCTTTGACGGGGATGTTTGTCTCTGGAATCTCTTCGTCTGGCGTTGGTGTCCACTCTGCTATGAACTCTGCCAATGCTCTGCTCTGGATAGTTGAAGTACTTTCAAACTTAAGACCAAAGCTTGACAGCTCCAGTGCTCACTCGACAATCCTACCTTTTGCTTCCGGATTTTGCAATATCCTCTTCAGCGGAAAGCGAGTGACCACTGTTATCTCATGTGCTTGGAAGTAGTGGCGCAGCTTTCTCGAGGCCATAAGGAGGCCGAAAAGCAACTTCTGCACCCCAGAGTATCTTGACCTAGCCCCCTGCAAGAGGGAACTGACAAAATAGACTGGTCGCTGCACCATCTTCTTCCGCACTTCTTCTTGCATCTGCGCAGACTCATCCTTGTCGGGGCCAGAGCTTATCGGGGAAGCCCCCTGCTTGTCGCTGGATGTGCTTGTCGGGGTTGTGGGCTCCTCATCCACCTCCCTTTCCGCTACCAACGCAGCACTAACCACTTGATTGGTTGCTGCTAAGTACAACATCAACTTCTCTTGTGGGCTAGGTGCGACAAGTATTGGAGTGGAGGATAAGTATCCTTTCAAGTCCTGCATCGCTGCCTCCGCTTCCGGAGTCCATCTCATTGGACCCGCCTTTTTCAAGATTTTGAAAAACGGCAGGGCGCGCTCTGCGGACTTAGAAATGAACCTGCTGAGAGCAGCCACGCAGCCGGCAAGCCTTCGTACATCCTGGACACGCTTCGGAGCTTCGATCTGCTCGATGGCTTCGATCTTGTCGGGATTGGCTTCAATCCCCCTCTGAGACACAAAGAACCCGAGAAGCTTGTCGGAGGGGACTCCGAACACGCACTTCTCGGGGTTAAGCTTGAGTTGTATCTTGCGCAGATTCGCAAAAGTTTCATCTAGGTCTTGAATCAGGGTATCCTTGTCCTTGCTCTTGACCACTATATCATCCATGTAAGCTTCTACATTCCTGTGTATCTGTGGCTCAAAAGCAGTGTGGACCACCCTTGCAAATGTTGAACCCGCATTCTTCAATCCGAAGGGCATGCGTATGAAGCAGTAAGTGCCACACGGAGTAATGAATGCGGTCTTCTCTTCATCCTCTTCGGCCATGAATATCTGGTGGTATCCGGAGTATGAATCAAGGAATGAAAGCAACTCACACCCAGCCGTGGAGTCAACGATCTGGTCAATGCGCGGCAAGGGAAATGGATCCTTGGGACAAGCTTTATTCACATCGGTGAAGTCTATACAAAGCCTCCACTTCCCATTAGCTTTGCGCATGACAACAGGGTTGGCCAGCCACGTGGGATGAAGTACACCTCTAACAAGGCCTGCCGCTTCCAGATCTTGATTTCTTCATTGATAAATTCTTGGCGCTCCACTGCTTGCTTCCTGACCTTCTGCTTGACGGGCCGCGCATGAGGACAAACGGCAAGCTTGTGCTCAATCACTTTCCTGGGAACAGCGGGGATGTCAGACGGTTGCCATGCAAACACGTCGACATTCGCCCGCAGGAAAGCAACGAGCGCACTTTCCTATTTAGGATCGAGCGTGGCATTGATGGTGAAAGTACCACCAGTGCCGTCCTCCTTGGCGGACACCTTCTTGGTTGCAGGTGGAGCTGCCATTCCCTTCTTGCACTTGTCGGTGGAGCTCGATGGTGCGTCCTCGACGGCAGCGCAACACTCCGAAGAGGTGCGTTTGCCGGAGTGGGCCCCAGAGCTCTTGCCGGACTTGGTCTTGTTCCTCCCCCCGGGAGCTTCAGCGGCAAGTGTTTTGTTATCTGCTGCAGCTGCTGCGTCCCGGTAGATCTTGTCGGCGCAGATAAGCGCGTCCTTCTTGTCGCCGGGGACAGAGATGACGCTTATCGGGCCTGGTATCTTGAGCATGTTGTAGGCGTAATGAGAGGCTGCCATGAACTTGGTGAGCGCTGGACGACCGAGTATCCCATTGTATGGCAATGGGATATCGGCAACGTCGAAGGTGATCCTCTCAGTTCTGAAATTCAGCTCTCCGCCAAAGGTTACTGGCTGTGTGATCTTCCCCTTCGGCTTGCTCCTTCCCGGGTTGATCCCTTGGAAAGTTCCGGTTTCCTCGAGCTCGCTGTCGGGGATCTGTAGCTTTCGGACTACAGCAGAGGAGATCAGGTTCAGGCCGGCCCCGCCGTCAACCAGCATCTTGGTGACCTTGAGGTTGCGGATGGTTGGCGAAACCAACATCGGCAAGCACCCGACCACAGTTGTGCGGTCAGGGTGATCCTCAATGTCGAAGATGATGGGCGTGCTGGACCACTTCAGGAGTTTGCGCGACTCGACGGGTGGCTCTGCTGCATTAACTTCCCGCACCCATTGCTTGAGTTGGCGGTGGGAAGTATGCAAAGAGGCACCTCCATCGACGCACAGAACCTCTGTGGCCTTCTGGAACTCCTGCTCGCTGTTGTCTCCGTCGTCCATGTCCTCGTCGTCGTCTTCGTCTTCGTCCTTGTCGCGGCCGTGGGGAGGTCTATCTTCTTGCCGCTGCTTGGCCTTGCCGCGGCGTCCTCCCCGGCCATTGAATGGCCGCTTCTTGCCGGATTCTCCTCCGCCTCCCTGGGCCTTCTCCTTGTCGCGTCACTCGTACTCAGCTTTCTGCTGTTCGACGAGGTACTCGACCCTTTTGCAGTTCTGGAGATCGTGGCCCTTGGTGCGGTGGATCTTGCAGTACTGCTTGTCGGCGGCTGCTACAGTGGAGGCTTCCTTGCCGGAGCCACCAGCCTGAGCTTTCTTAGCGCCAGCCTCCTTGCCGGACTGCTCGACGGCCAGTACTTCCTTGTTCTTCTTCTTCTTGTTGTTCCGCCGCCGGTTTTTCCTTGCCGAGGCGGCATCCTCACTGTCCGTTCCTCCTGCTCCAGCATCCTCCCGGGGAGTCTCCTCCCCTCTTCAGCGCGCGCGCACTTGTCGGCCAGGGCATAAAGCTCGTTGACGTCTCGTATTTTACACATCGCCATTTCCTCCCTCATGCGGCGGTTACGCACGTTCTGGTGGAACGCGCTAATAACCGCGGCAGGGTGGACATCTGGGATGTTGTGCTGGACGCGGCTAAATCTCTGGATGTATTTTCGCAGGGACTCTCCTTCCTTCTGGGCAAGTATATGCAGGTCGCTCTCCTGGCCATGGGGCTTGTGGCCGCCCGTAAAGGCGCCGACAAACTGATGGCACAGGTCGGCCCAAGAAGAGATGGAGTTCTCCGGCAAGTGCATGAGCCAAGACCTGACGTTTGGCTTGAGCACGAGCGGGAAGTAGTTCGCTAGTGTCTTCTCGTCGCGTCCCCCGGCAGCCTGCACCGCGATGGTGTAGATGCTGAGGAACTCTGAGGGATGGGTCTTGCCGTCGTAGTTCTCAGGTACGTCGGGCTTGAAGTTCTTCATGCTGGGCCACTGGACTTGCCGCAGCTCACGGGTGAACGCGGGGCAACCCGCCGCGTACGGTAAGTCGCCCGGTTCTCCGGGCGCGTGCATGTCGACAGCGGGCCCAGCGCGCTGGTCGGACTGTCGTCGCGCTTCTCTTCGACACTCGATGCGGGTTCGACCGTCTTCTTGTCGTCTGTCGTCGAGGACTTGGCGTTGATTGCGGCAAGCTCGTGGATCCGACGACGCCGTGGAGTCGTCGTCGACGTTGATACGGCGAGTCGGCGACTTTGGCCTTCGGGGCAGGGAGTGCACGGTAGTTGTACCCCCGGCCGTCTTGTCCCCGGCGGTCTTGTCTCCATCAGCCCGCGCCTGGCTGGCTTGCCGCGGCCGTGACGTCGCCGGCTGCTGCGTCGTGTCGTTGTTGGCGAAGGCGATGAGGCTTTGGATGGTAGCCCTCTAGTCTTCGGCCTTGTCTGCCGCTGGAATGAAGTCGAGGATCAGCTGAGCTCTAGCTAGAGCTTCCGCTGGAGTGGAGGGGAGCGGTGGCTAGCGGTGCGAGGAACGAGATATGCTCGGACTTCTAACTGCGTTAGAAGGAGCAGGGTCTCGTCCCGGCGACCGCGCCTTGCTCGTGCCAGCATGTTGGCCTTGAGCGTCCCGCGACCCGCCAACTTGTCCTTGACCCAGCAAGCGGATGGTACCCTGCGTACCACGCCGCTGCCGTTCCGGCACCTCCTGAGAGGCGCGCGGTGCGTGCACGGACGCCGAGGTCTTGGAGTGCGCTCGGTCGTCCGTCATGTCCTTGGATTTGGCGGCGCCGTGAGTTTCCTCGCCGGCGTCCGTCCTTCCGCCAGCGTCTACCCCACCAACCGTTGGTTCTGGTGGTTGCGGGATTAACGCGGATGGGCCTCCCACCTCCGAAGCTTTCTTCTTCGGCGGCATGTCGATGAAGTTAATGAAGTTGATGAAGTTGCTGAAGGTTGCGCCCGCGTGAACGCCGGATCAGGTTCGCATAACCTCGACGCCCCCTACCTGGCGCGCCAAAGATGTCGGGGAAACTGATCGCCCACGAACACCTATGGGACCGGAGCCCCTTTTCGGTACGGCAAGGGAGCGGAGGGAGCACGAAGAGCGGATCGAGGCGAGCACGCGAGCAGTTTACCCAGGTTCGGGCCGCACGGATGCGTAAAACCCTACTCCTGCCTTGGTTGTATTGTGTTCTTGGCTCGGGAGCACGAAGAGCTACAGTGCTGGTTGCTAGCTACACCGAGCGTGAGAGTGATCAAGGATCGGAACCCCCTCTACGTTGTGCATGGGCCTCCTTTTATAGGTCTAAGGGGTCACTGACAGGTGGCAACGTAGATGAGGGTAAAAGTGTAAAAATGGTTGTAGTTGTAGCAGTGTATGTACAGTGTTTTGTACCTAACCCTGACGGTGGGGGACAAGGGCATTGAATGCCCGTCACCGTCGCCCCAAACAGTGCATAAAGCGTCCGTCCGAGCGTCTCCGTTCGCCACGACGGTG
This sequence comes from Secale cereale, assembly GCA_902687465.1. Lineage (NCBI taxonomy): Eukaryota > Viridiplantae > Streptophyta > Magnoliopsida > Poales > Poaceae > Secale > Secale cereale. The sequence goes on from LR738714.1 coordinate 213,761,740, forward strand.
GCCTCGTCATCGCGGCTTGCCACCGTGTACCCCAGGCTGCAGAGCCTTCCGCCACGTGCCCCCGGAAGGGCCCCAGGGCGACGCATGGCCGGATGAGCTGGAGCGCGGGCACACAGTGGAAGCTTGTCGTGGCAAGCGCCTTGCCGCGGTCGCTGCCTTCCCGCGCCCGGAAGCTTGTCGCTCTCCGGGCCTTGCCGGGGCGCGCGATGCGCCACGGCAAGTCTCCTGAAATGCCATGTTTTGGCCTTCCTCGCAAGCTCCTCTTGCCAGGGTCTTGTGCTAAAGGGGTGGTTTTGAGCCTGGAGCGGCCTTCCCGGCAAGCTCCTCTTGCCGGGGTCTTGTTTCTTTAACTTGAATACTTTGTTCTTGAATGGCTCTAAAGGATCCAGAGTGGGCCTTGGCGGGCGCGTGGCAAGCCCTGCCACGGGACACTGCTACTGCCCGTGCACAAGTCGGGATACTAAGGTACCCCTACTTTAGTACACCGACACGTTGCCTCTTCGATTGGCTGACATCTGTGCGTGCGCCGCCATCAGTGGTGGCATCCTCGGCGGCACCATCAGTGGTGTCATCCCCGACGGCACCATCAGTGGGGTCATCCTCGGTGGCACCATCAGTGGTGTCAGGATCGGTGTCTTTCGCGATGTCCTCATACAAGTGAGGTTGTTCCTCCATCTCCTGGGACAGCTCCCAGAATGCCTTGCCGCCCGAACCGCCGGCCTCATCGTTGTGGGCCATGTTTCTCTCTAAATAGGAAAAAAGTTTGGTCAAAAAGTTGGTTATTTTCAAGGAACAAGATCATGGTCTCATCATTTAGGGTTTATCGACACCGAGGCATCCTAAAAGCTAAGCTTTTATCATTGAGGGTTTTTCGACGCCGAGGCACCCTAAAAGCCTAAGCTTTCATCATTTAGGTTTTTATCGACACCGAGGCACCCTAAAAGCCAAGGTTTTATAATTTATGGTTTGTCGACACCGAGACATCCTAAAAGCTAAGCTGGGAAGGAGAATTCTAAGTTGGGCCTAATCACTTGGCTCTATTGCCGCCTATGGTTTAATGCAACCAGAATAAAGGGGCTGTTGATCCTACTTAATTAATTACTAAGATACCCCGGCCCATGCATTAGTCACAAGTACCCCATATGTCCTATTTTTAGCAAAGTCATGCTAAAATTCACGGAAAATTTCAGCATGACCTTTGCTGAAAATAGGACATATGGAGTACCCGAATTTTTCGGAACGGAAGTTAATCGACATTCCAGCAAACTTAAGGGCCTCTCGGGGTACCTGCAAAATCATCACGACACGATGGTCGGAGACAAAACCCAGCAAAAATCTGGATGGAGTGCATCCGGCTTTCAACTCCACTTTAGACTATTCAAATTCCAGTTTGCATAGGCTTGAGCATATCATTTCAAATTGCATATCATTTCAAATAGCTTCATAAAGACAAGCACCAACATTGTATAAGAGAAAATATAAGCATCATTATCTGAAATAATACTGTATCAGTGTGGTAGCACAATTATCTGAAATTTAACATACAAAACCAGATCATGAAACTGCTTCAACTAAATGCATATGGTTAAATTAAGTATGCTAGCACACTACCCTGTTAAGCTCTCCAAGTCACTATCCAACATGTTCAAGACCGGCAACATGTAGTAATCTAGGCTGCACATATATATTTGGCTTCAGCGACACTGTTAGTGAACTGATCTTTCTGATGCTGATGATGCGATGCGAGGAAACACACAGTTAAATGACACATATGCATCATGTATGATCCCCTTGATTTTTAGGAATTTACTTGAATTTGCTTACAATGGTCACACCTTTTTTCAATGTACTCTGTAGTTAGGTGGTTCTGTGAATGTCAATGAAATTGCTTACAGTGGTCACACCTTTTGTAGTACTACCTCTATTCACTTGAACTTCCAAAACGTCTTACATTAGTGAACAGAGGTAGTAATTTAAAAAAAATTGCATTGTAAGTAACAATGATGACCAATCCACTGTCGGGGTGCATCACCATGTCTTTTTTGGTGGTATTGGAGATAACAGAACTTACATGGATGCTAAGATTGATTGGTGAACCAACAAAATTAGTTTCTGAAAATTTGTAAAGAATTTGGCGATGTAGTAATAGATTTAGAAACCATGAGTAAGTAGGACTAGTGAATTTCATGAGAAGGCCATGTCTTATTACACCAGATAAATTATTTTCATCATTAATAAATTTTTTGGAGGACAAGACTATTTCTTATTAACCAGATAAATGATTTAGAAACCATGAACAAGCAGAACTAGTGGATTTTTTGGAGGACAAGACTAATGATTTTTTAGCAATCATTAAATAAGTGAGACCAGCAAACTTTCCAAGAAACCACTAAGTAATAAGCAAGGCCTGGTTGTTTCCTTGGCAGAAACCGTTTATAAATAAGACTGCCTACCGAATATGTGCACTACAAAAAAGACTAGTAGTAGTAAGAAAAAACCATTTCGCATGTATGAATGTATCGCGCCTAGCACCTACAGTAGATGAATCATGAGGATTCACTAGTACAAGCCGTATGGCGCAGGCTTCATGGCGGGAGCATACTTGTTAAAACGAAGGCCTACTAATAAACATATTCCCAGAACCCCCACGCAGTTCGGTTCCTCGGCCAGATTCACTCAACCATTTTCGCTAGCCGATAACCGCCGAACAGAGGCGAAACTGGCCAAAGCAGCCGCCGGAGTCGAGCCACTGGGCCAATGGAGGAGACGGATTGAACAGAGCCGCTCCCCTCGATTCAATCCGCCGGCAACCTCAGATAGGAGGCGACGCAGAACCAAAATAACCAAACATGAACTACATAACTGACGCAGCATACTTCAAAATCAAACCTATGGTGAGTGGGGCGCGGCCCAGCTCTCGACCACCACTAGCAACATCAATCACTTCAGATATTTATAAGTAGTAACGTATCACCCCACAAGTTTCTTTCGAAGGTTAAGTGACCCCACCCTTTCCCAAAAACCTCAGAGACAGTAATGTTTTCAGTAAAGCAAACATCATAAAGTCTGGGGTAAGATTGATTTAGAGGTTTATCATCTACCACCAATCTTTGCAGAACATAGTATGAGTCCCATTTACAAATTTTTCTTCACATATTTATGAAATAGTTTTTTGATTGATATAATAGACTAGACTAAAATTGTGAGTCTTCGTGCTAACGTTTAATCCCTGAAAGACAAGCACCCTTGACATTTTTATTCAACAGAATGGATTGCCATAGTCTGAGTACTCTTATTCTGCTAAAATCCTAGGGCATTGATTTGAAGCTGTGAAGACCATGGATCACATCAACAGTAAGGTTTGAACAATATGGTACCTGGGCGTCAAAGAGGCGGCGGCGGCGGTGTCGAAGAGGCGGTGGCGTTGTCGAGGGCGTCGAAGGGGTCGGGGTCGGGGTCGAAGAGGCGGCGGCGGCGGTGTCGAAGAGGTGGCGGCGGCGGCGGTGTCGAGGGCGTC